>JAQMRL010000009.1:2080339-2465339 GCA_035578175.1 Catonia carolina
CACATATCAGAGTGCGTATCAGTTCATCACCAAATTAAAAGGTGATTAAATAAAACAAATTTTCACAAACTATATTATTAATTGTTGTTGTTGTTTAGGTCATCAGCCAAAAGGCTGGTTTGAACCTGTAGAGGTTTTACTAAGTAAAACAAGGAGTGAGGTGGTTTACCATTGCCTTCCTCACTGAGTGGAAAAGTAAGCTTATCAGCATGCCGGGGCCCTCTGAAAAGCACATATTTTCCACTCTGCAAATGACACCTTCACTTTATTCACCACAGGGTCTGGCTGTATAATGAAATCCATTACTTTCAGAGGAGATAACTCTGATTAGTGTCGTTTACACCTCTACCTCTTTTGTTCTTAAATGATTCAGTCATTTAGTTGGCTGACCATGTGATAAGAAACAGAACTATTTATTTTAGCCCTGCAACGAACAGAGTGAGTGTAAATAATTTGACACTCCACTTGTCCGTTATGGGCAGATTATTAATTAAGAAACTATTATTACAAACAAATAATTGTTATTTTCAGAAAGTATGGTACATTGTACATCACAAAAAGTAAAAATATTTTAATTGTAAATTGTCTTTTAATAAAATAAGTAATACAGAATTTACTTAGTCGAAAATAACTATGAAAATTAAAAAATGAAATGAAAATTTCAATGCGACTTTTTTGCACGAATCTTTCTGACTAGCTGAGGAATTCTAGGTTTTAGGCTCTTGCTAAGAGCTACTCTCAAATCACTGCTTACACTTAGTCGATTTCGTTGTTTTTTTTTTAATTAACAATAAATTAGAGAACCCCTGCTCACACATACAAGTGGTTGAAAAAAATCATAAGATACCGCAAAGGTACTTGGTCAGTGTTGGGGAAGCCCAGGGCTTTATTACACCACAACTCTTCTACCTTCACTTAATCTGAATCTTGAATGTATTTACTTAATCTTGTAACTTTGATTTAATCACGGGAAAATATTACTTTTACTTTCTCTTGCCTATATGAATATATAGGAAGGAAAGTATTGTTTTCGTGTCGATTTTTCGAAATCGAGTTTTCACCGGATCTATACGTTTTCAGACCCCCTGAACCCACACAAACATGTTTTTAGCGATTGGTCTGTGTGTGTGTCTGTGTGCGTGTGTGTGTGTGTGTGTGTGTGTGTGTGTGTCTGTGTGTGAACAGAATATCTCAAGAACGGAACATCGTACGAACTTGAAACTTGAAACTTAAGTTACATACCACTACCGGACGCGATACGAACATTTTCATCAAAATTGGTCAACCGGAAGTAGTAGTTTATTCGTATAATTTTTCAGTTTTTTGCGATTTTCTCAAAAACTGGTCCTACGATTTTTTTAAAAATCGCCTATTTTACTCAATTTTTTATTCTCTACAAGATAGGGTAGGCGCCATGTTTGCTGAAATTCTCGGTGAGGCTGTTTTCACGTAAAAACGTTGTTTTTTTAAGATTACGGCTTTAATATAAATTTTAGCGCAAAAACTTATATAATAAAAGTTGTAGAGAATTTAAAAACCTACAACTTCTGTTTCAAACATTTTTTTGTATGACGCTTAGTTTAGCAGTAATTAGCGATTTTCTGATTTTTTCTCACGAAAACGTGTGAAAAATCGATTTTTTTAAGATTTTGGCCTTAGTATGCATTTTACGACAAAAGTGTATATAACCAAATTTATAGGAAATTTAAAGATCTATAACTTTTATTTAACGTATTTTTCTCTACAGAGCCTAGTTTAGCGTGAAATAGTGATTTTCCGTATTTTTAAGCCAGACAGGTTAATTTTCATTTTGAGTGTTTCACTCATGATTAAAATAAGGTTATGTTTATTGAGGTTAGTTTTTATTTCTAATATTTTATTACTAATGTTAAATTATATTGTAAATTATTTGCATTGGCAAGAGAAAGTTGTGTGAGTGTTTCACACCAGATTTTTTTATAAGTAGTCACCGGACTCTCACGGACCACCCCGAAGGCTCTCACGGACCACCCCAAAGGCTCTCACGGACCACCGGTTGGGAAACCCTGCTCTAGACCTACCCAGTGGGTTAAGTCTTTTCTAAAACCGACAACGATATAATAACACATAAGAAATATCACCGGATACTTTTACCGTAGTTAAAATTTAAAATAATCCATTTCTTCTTCATATTAAAATATATACTGTATAAAATGTCATAGCTTTGATATTAATATCTTTTTCTAATACCTACATTGAAATAAAACATTTCTTTGATATGCTATCAGGTGACTTGAAAAAGTTATTTTATATACCAAGTTTATATAATTGTGGTGAACTATAGAATTTCTGTAACCGCAAAACTTAAATAATAAAATACAGAGAAATGAATAACTAAAAAAATACGGAAAAAGAAACGTGGAAGTGTGTTGGCGGGAGGTAACGGATTTTAACAAGCCGTGACAAGGAACGATCGCTCGTTAAAATTATGTGAACCCGTAATGGAATGGTATTTCAAAGGAAAAGTTGGAAAAGCTTATCTCTTCTCTCTAGCATGTCATGTCCTATATTTCCACTTCCATTCTAGTATCTTCTTATATATACTCATTCTCTTTCCCTTACATTTTCAACATTTTCGTTTCTACCACTTCCTTTTATCCTTCCTTGGCATGTACATTCTTTTACTTACTTTTTTTCTTCATTCTTTCCGTTTCGAAATGAGCAACATTTTCCATTAACACAATTACTAAACGTAATATATTCCAATTTATACATTTTTATTTTTCAATTCACACCATATTATGTACTTACTATCTTTTTAACATGTATACATCTCGTTTTTCTACTCACATTTCCTTCCGACAAATTTACAATTCATGGTATGAGTCTCTGAATTAAATTTATTTTCTTCTCTCTCTCAACTATAAGAATTTTATAATCAAATGATAATTTATTTCTATTGGTTGTAGACAAATTCTTAAAAAAACAGAATCTGGTGTGAAACATTCACACGACTTCTCTAATCGATCGATTTTCCAATGAAAATAATGAACAATATAACCTAACGTTAGTAATAATACATTAGAAATAAACAAAAAACTAACCTTATTTTAATCATGAGTGAAAGACGCAAAATGAAAATCGACCTCAGTTTGGCTTAAAATACGGAAAAACACTTTCATACTAAACTAGGCTCTGTAGAGAAAAATGCTTTAAATAAAAGTTGTAGATCTTTTAATTTCCTATAAATTTGATTGTACATTTTCGTCGTAAAATGCATATTAGGGCCGAAATCGTTAAAAAATCCCTTTTTCACACGTTTTGGTGAGAAAAAAATAGTAAGTCCCTAATTACCGCTAAACTAAGCATTATACAAAAAAAATATTCAAAATAAAAGTTATAGGATTTTAAATTCTCTACATTTCTTATGGTATAAATTTTTGCGCTAAAATGCATATTAAAGCCGCAATATTAAAAAAACAATTTTTTTTTATGTGAAAACAGCCTCACCCAGAATTTCAGCAAACATGACGTCTACCCTATCTTGTAGAACATAGTAAATTTAGTAAACCACACGATTTAAAAAAAAAATCGTAGGACAAGTTTTTGATAAAATCGCAAAAAAGTAAGATATTACACGAATAAACTACTACTTCCGGTTGACCGATTTTGCTGAAAATGTTTGTGTCGGGTTCTGTAGTGGTGTGTAAATTAAGTTTCAAGTCCGTACGACGTTTCGTTCTTGAGATTTTCTGTTCACACACACACGCACACACAGACCAATCGCTAGAAACATGTTTTTTGGGTTCAGAAGGTCTGAAAACGTGTAGATCTGGTGAAAAGTCGATTTCTTTTAATCGACATGAAAACAATACTTTCCTTCCTATATATTCATATAGGCAAGAGGAAGTAATAATAAGTTAATATCTGAGAAAAGAAAACAATAAAATAGTGCATGTTTAAACATTAAGTCAATGCTCTTGTAGTTCAATAAATATGTATGTACAAGTGACGCAGATTCAGTTTATTTTAAAACGTTAGGAACTAAACCGTGTAGTAGATAATGTATATGTGTGTGTGTGTGTGTGAAGTAGCAACAATATTCCAGAAGTATAATACAGAACATGGTGTTGGTTTGGTTATAGTTTTTATTTCACACAAATGGTAATCAGCCCTGATATAACATCGTATATATACGTAACTACATAAAACACACAAACGCACACAAATCTTTTTGCTTTTCCATTAATAATAGAGTTTGTTTGTATATTTATTCTAGTTTGTAGATATATTTAACTATTTCTGTTTGTTGTTTTGGCATTTTGCCTTAAAATCTTGTATGCGTTTATTATATTATATCCCTACATTTTTTATTTATGTAATTATTATAATTATTATTGTCATCTGATATTCTAAGAAATTTCCCGTAACAGGCAAGTGGAGTGTTAAATTATTTACACTCAATCTGTTGGTTCCAGGGCTACAAAAAGTAGATGCTCCGTTTCTTATCACTTGGTCACCCAATTATATGATTAAATCATTTAACAACAGAACACGTACACACGTGTAAAAGACACTACTTTCGGTTTCATAATTATATACACCCGAATTTGAACCCTTGCAGCTCCAAAATGATAAATCGGATTCTTTATATCACCGCAACCCCTTCTAATTAATCATTTACTGTGTTGCCGGCCTTCAATACTTCTCTCGGCCTTTGTCGGCACGGTAGGCCTTTTGGCGGCGTACCGACAAACCTTTCGGCTGCGTATCGACAGAGGCCTTTGTCATCAAGGCCGAGCCAGTAGCCGCTCTCTACCACAGCGCTTTCGGTAACTTTATAAAGAGCCCTGCACTGAGCCGAGCGATTAAATTCCGATCCAGACACAGAGAGATTCAATTCCGGTCCAGACACAGAGAAATTCAAGTCCAGTTCAGACACAGAGAGATTCAATTCCGATCCAGACACAGAGAGATTCAATTCCGATTTAGACACAGAGAGATTCAATTCCGATCCAGTCACAGAGAAATTCAATTCCAGTTCAGACACAGAGAGATTCAATTCCAGTTCAGACACAGGGAGATTCAATTCCGATCCAGACACAGAGAGATTCAATTCCGATCCAGACACAGAGAAATTCAATTCCAGTTCAGACACAGAGAGATTCAATTCCGATCCAGACACAGAGAGATTCAATTCCAGTTCAGACACAGAGAGATTCAATTCCGGTCCAGACACAGAGAGATTCAATTCCGATCCAGACACAGAGAGATTCAATTCCGATCCAGACACAGAGAGAATCAATTCCAGTTCAGACACAGAGAGATTCAATTCCGATCCAGACACAGAGAGATTCAATTCCGATCCAGATACAGAGAGATTCAATTCCAGTTCAGACACAGAGAGATTCAATTCCGATCCAGACACAGAGAAATTCAATTCCAGTTCAGACACAGAGAGATTTAATTTCGATCCAGACAAAGAGAGATTCAATTCCGATCCAGACAAAGAGAAATTCAATTCCGATCCAGACACAGAGATATTCAATTCCGGTCCACACACAGAGATTCAATTCCGGTACAGACACAGAGATTCAATTCCGGTACAGACACAGAGAGATTCAATTCCGATCCAGACACAGAGAGATTCAATTCCGATCCAGACCCAGAGAGATTCAATTCCGATCCAGACCCAGAGAGATTCAATTCCGGTCCAGACACAGAGAAATTCAATTCCGATTTAGACACAGGGAGATTCAATTCCGATCCAGACACAGAGAGATTTAATTCCGGTCCAGACACAGAGAAATTTAATTCCGGTACAGACACAGAGAGATTAAATTCCGATTTAGACACAGAGAGATTCAATTCCGATCCAGACACAGAGAGATTCAATTCCGATTTAGACACAAAGAGTTTCAATTCCGATTTAGACACAGAGAGATTCAATTCCGATCCAGACACAGAGAGATTCAATTCCAATCCAGACACAGGGATTCAATTCCGGTCCAGACACAGGGAGATTCAATTCCGATCCAGACACAGAGAGATTCAATTCCGATCCAGACACAGAGAGATTCAATTCCGGTCCAGACACAGAGAGATTCAATTCCGATCCAGACACAGAGAGATTCAATTCCGATCCAGACACAGAGAGATTCAATTCCGATCCAGACACAGAGAGATTCAATTCCGATCCAGACACAAAGAGATTCCATTCCGATCCAGACACAGAGAGATTCCATTCCGATCCAGACACAGAGAGATTCAATTCCGGTCCAGACACAGAGAGATTCAATTCCGGTCCAGACACGGAGAATTTCACTTGAAGTACGTACCGGAAGTAGTAGTTTATTTGTGACAGTTTTCACTTTTTTGCGATTTTCTCAAATACTGGTTTAACGATTTTTTTTAAAAATTGCCTGGTTTACTAAATTTTTTATGCTCTACAAGATAGGGTAGGCGCCATGTTTGCTGAAATTCCTGGTGAGGCTGTTTTCCCGTAAATAAAATGTTTTTTTAAGATTGCTGCTTTAATATGCATTTTAGCGCAAAACTCTTACTTATATAATAAAAGTAGTAGAACATTTAAAATCCTACAACTTTTGTATCAAACAGTTTTTTACATGACGCTTAGATTAGCGGTAATTAGCGAATTTCTGTTTTTTCCTCACGAAAACGTTTGAAAAATCGATTTTTTAAAGAGTTCGGCTTTAGCATTTACCACAAAAGTGTACATAATCAAATTTGTAGGTAATTAAAAGATCTACAACTTTTATTTATAGCATTTTTCTCTACAGAGCCTAGTTTAGCGTGAAAGAGTGATTTCCTTATTATTAAGCCAAACTGGAGGGTGAATTGAATTTTGCGTCTTTAACTCATGTTAAAATAAGGTTATGTTTATTGAGGTTAGCTTTTTGTTTATTTCTAATGTTTTGTTACTAATGTTAAGTTTAATTGTTCGTTATTTTCATTGGCAAGAGAAAGTCGTGTGATTGTTTCACACCATTTGCATTCAACAATGATCCTTAGTTTTTTTTTTGGCCGAATACCAAAAAATTAATCTGCAATACAGTATGAAATTAGGGCAATATTGGTGCATTGTATTTTTTGTAATTTTACACGGTCAGGCACTACCTACGTTCGTATAAAAGCCAAGCGCTATAAAAATGAATTATATCTTTTTTATTGTGGTATTAAACATTGGTTATTTGAACATTGTACTCCTACACAAGTTTTCTGTTTGTTTGTTCTGGCCTTTTTCCCGTATTTAGAACAACTAATCAAATATTTCCTTTGCACCATTCAATATTATTTAAGTATTATAAATGCCGCCGTTTAATATAGATTTATTTTTATATTTTCTTGCCTTTATCAATACACCCTATAAAGAAAATAAGTATTGTTTTCATGTCGATTTTTCCAAATCGAGTTTACGCCGAATATACACTGTTTATCATTATTCGCCCCTATTATTATTATTATTATATTAGGGGTCATTATTCACCCCTGAACCTTAAAAAAAAAAAAAAAAAAAAAAAAACACGTGTGAAAAACTCACACGATTTTCTCTTGCCAATGCAAATAATTAACAATAAAACGTAACATTCGGCATAAAAAACATTAGAAATAAACAGAAACCTAACCTCGAAAAATATAACCTTAGTTTGAACATGAGTGAAAGACGCAAAATGAAAATCGACCTAAGTTCGGCTTAAAAATACGGAAAATCACTCTTTCACGCTAAACTAGGCTCTATAGAGAAAAATGCTTTAAATAAAAGTTGTAGATCTTTTAATTTTCTATAAATTTGATTATATACACTTTTGTCGTAAAATGCATACTAAGGCCGAAATCTTAAAAATGTGTAAAAAATCGATTTTTTAAGATTTTCGCCGTAGTATCATATACATTGTACGACAAAAGTGTATTAATAAAAAAGATGTACAACTATTATTTAGAGCATTTTTCTCTACAGAGCCTAGTTTAGCGTGAAAGAGTGATTTTCCGTATTTCTAAGCCAAACTGAGGTTGATTTTCATTTTGCGTCTTTCATTCATGATTAAAAAAAGGTTGTTTTTTAGGTTAGTTTTTGTTTATTTCTGATGTTATATTACTAATGTTAGGTTAATATTGGTCATTGCATGGCGTTCTCTAGTTACTAGTAATTAGAGTTCTCTAGTAATTAGAGAATGCCATGGTCATTGGCCTTCGGGCCAGCCCAGTCAGTCAGCTGGTAGTAAGTCGCTATTATTTGTTAAGTAACACCGGTTGGGCAAGCGAATTTGTATGGTGACCAGTTGACAGCCATCCATGAACAGTAGTAGAAAATAGGAGTTGTCTGCCTCAAAATAGTTTTGGATTTGTTTTATTTTAGTTTTCTGTTGTCAGATTGTGATTGTGATGGGTTTACCTATCTGTATTTGTAATTGGGTTCAATCAGCTCAGACAGTGTTTTGGATAGTGATTGTATAGTGTGACAATCAGATTTTATGGTCAGGTAGTCAGATTGTATGGTCAGACAGTCAGATTTTTTTTTGTCAGGTAGTCAGATTATATATATATATATATATATATATATATAGTCAGGTAGTCAGATTTTATGGTTAGATAGTCATATTGTGTGGTGAGATAGTGAGATTGTATAGTCAGGTAGTCATATTTTTTTTAAGTCAGGTAGTCAGATTGTATAGTGATTTTTTTTTTTTTTTTTTTTTTTTTGTTTAACGTCCGACTGTTTTGCAAATTGCTGCTAATGCAGACGGTGAAGAATGAAATGAATTTTTGTAACGTATGAAAAAATGCCATGCCCGATTGGGATTCGAACCCAAGACCGCGTGATGAGAGGCGAGCAGATTGTATAGTGAGACAGTCAGATTGTGTAGTCAGGTAGTCAGATTTTTTTTATGGTCAGGTAGTCAGATTGTATAGTGAGACAGTCAGATTGTGTGGTCAGGTAGTCAGATTTTTTTTTTGGTCAGGTAGTCAGATTGTGTGGTCAGATGGTCAGATTTTTTTGGTCAGATAGTCAGATTTTTTTTTCAGTCAGGTAGTCAGATTGTATGGTAGGGTAGTCAGATTGTATGGTCAGAAAACGGAATGTTTTCTCAAATAGGGTGTTTGTAACATACGATGACGGTCATAAATAAATATATATATATATATATATAGAACGTTTAAGTCGACGTAGAAAAAAAAAATTAATAGGGGTTTGATATATATCTATATATATTGTTTTTTTTTTTCAACACAGGAATCTTTTTTACTAAGCCATATCTCATAAAACCTTATCAAAAGATTTATTTATGTGTATAAAGATTGTTGTTGGTGAGTTTTCAAGATGATGATAATAAAAAAAAAAATTCATAATAATATTTTCTTATGTTCTTATTTAATTTATATTTTTTTTATGTAGATATATAAAATGTATATACACCACCTGTGTATATACTACCTATATGTAGATATTTTTTTTTTTTTTTTTTTTTTTTTTTTTTTTTTTTTTTTTTTTGGTTTAACGTCCGACTGTTATGCAAATTGCTGCTAATGCAGACGGTGAAGAATGAAATGAATTTTTTGTAACGTATGAAAAAATGCCATGCCCGAGTGGGATTCGAACCCAAGACCGCGTGATGAGAGGCGAGCACGTTACCAACATCGCCAACGCGGCCGGCTATATGTAGATAAGAATGGGTATAGTTGTAGTTTTATTTATGGGTATAGATTGTTGTTGTTGGTGAGTTTTTTTAAGATAATAATAAAATAATCTTTAGATTTGACGACAATAATAATAATAATAATAATCAAGATTTGATAAAAAATAAATTACATTTTTTTTTGGACGACTAGTAAATGTGGTTATAAATATTTGGATAGTTATATTTGCTCGTGTTTAGTGTTTGTTGTTGTTGGTCTGGTTATTGTTCTACTACTGATAAATATAATATTAAATATAATATAATCTCTACTGGGGGTCCCTGTTCAAATTCATGTCTAATTTACGTCAAAAAAAATACAGCAAAAAGCAGCGATCAAATTGGGTAGTTGTCAACAATGTACAGTTCCCGATAATAACAAATAAGAGCTAAAAAAAAAAATATTGGTCATTATTATTTGCATTGGCAAGAGAAAGTCGTGGGAGTGTTTTACACTAGAAGTTTTAATAATCTTATGAATATTGAATTTGAAATAAAATCGGTTGATTTTATCAGGAAATATTTCTTACAGTTCAATTATAAATGGTGATTCATTTTCCAGTTGTATAGTTAGCAGAAGTATGACGTAGGAAAACAGGTTATATATAGGTTAAGTCCCTCGTAAAACTTAATATTCAATTATGTTATTTACAACGCTCATAAGTTTTTAAGTTTTTATTCATTACATTAGCTGTAGTTTATTTTTAATGGTCGCACACTAAAATCGGTAATAATTTTTAAATGTTCCCCTCGTAAAGTAAATTAAATTCTATTTATGTATTTATATACTCCGCCGATTTTTTTTTGTACCGTGTAAAGAAAAGTATAGTTAAGTCTGATTAAATGAAACACTACTTGCTTATTTGGCTCATTAAAACTGAAAAAAATGATGTGAAACACTCACACAACTTTCTCTTGACAATGCAAATAATGGCCAGTATAACCTAACATTAGAAATAGGCCTAAACAAAAAACTAACCTCAATAAACATAATCTTATTTTAATCATGATTGAAAGACGTAAAATGAAAATCAACCTCAGTGTGGCTTAAAAATACGGAAAATCACTGTTTAACGCTAAACTAGGCTCTATACAGAAAAATGCTATTAAATAAAAGTTGTAGATCTTTTAATTTCCTGTAAATTTGATTATATACACTTTTATCGTAAAATGCATACTAAGGCCGAAATCTTAAAAAAATAGATTTTTCACACGTTTTCGTGAGAAATAGAAACAGAAAATCGCTAATTACTGCTAAACTAACCGTTATGCAAAAAAATGTTTGAATTAAAGTTGTAGGATTTTAAATTCTCTACAACTTTATTGTATAAATTTTTGCGCAAAAATTCATAATAATGCCGTAATCCTAAAAAACAATTTTTTTACGTGAAATCAACCTCACCAAGAATTTCAGGAAACATGGCGCACATCCTATCTTGTAAAGCATAAAAAACTTAGTAAACCAGGCGATTTTAAAAAAAACTCGTAGAACCCGTTTTTGAGAAAATCGCAAATAAAGTGAAAAATGACACAATTAAATACTACTTCCGGTTGATTGATTTTGATGAAAATGTTCGTCTCGGGTCCGGTAGTAGTATGTAACTTACGTTTAAAGTTTCAAGTTCGTACGATGTTCCGTTCTTGAGATATTCTGTTCACACACACACACACACACACACACACACCAATCGCTAAAAACATGTGTTTTGGGTTCAAGGGGTCTGAAAACGTGTAGATCAAGTGGAAACTCGATTTCTTAAAATCGACATGAAAACAATACTTTTTTCCTATGTATTCATATAGGCAAGAGAAAGTAAAAAATATTAAATTCTACCGATAATAAAATTAACTGCTCATAACAGACAGGTGGAGTGTCAAATTATTTACACTCAATCTGTTCGTTGGAGGGCTAAAATAAATAGTTCTGTTTCTTATCATATGGTTAGCTAATTAAGTGATTGAATCATTTAATAAGAGAAGAGGTAGAGGTGTGTTAGGTGACACTAATCACAGTTATCTCCTCTGAAAGTAATGAATTTCACCTCTTCAATCCTGAGTTCCTCAAACGAGGACGTATGTTTTTATCGATTTATTGTATTTTTACCACAGATAACTTCATTTAAAATCATGGTTCTCTCAAACCTTAGCTTGGGGTTATCCGTATTTAAGGTAGTCAGGTTCTAAAATCAGTTGTTTGTGATTAAAATAAAATTAATCGATAAAAACAAAGGTTCTCATTTGAGGACCTCACGATTGAAGAGACAGCCAGACCCTGTGGTGAATGAAGTGAAGGTGTCATTTGCAGAGTGGGCCCGGCATGCTGATAAGCGTACTTTTCCACTCAGTGAGTAAGAGGCAATGGTAAACCACCTCACTCCTTTATAGCTTCATTTTAGCGTGAAAGATTAATTTTCCGTATTTTAAAGCCAAACTGAGGTCGACTTTCATTTTGCGTCTTTCACTCATGATTAAAATTAGGTTATGTTTGTTGAGGTTAGTTTTTTTGTTTATTTTTAATGTTTTATTAATTATGTTAGGTTTATTGTTAAATATTTGCATTGGCAAGAGAAAGTTGTGTGAGTGTTTCACACCAGATTTTTAAATTTATTTGCTTGGTTGGATATGTGGTAAAGAAATTAGGTTTGTTCACTTCCTGTTTAAATTTATGAGTTAAGTATTTCAATTTGTAAAGTTAAATTTTTACGGCATTTTAGTTGAAAGTTATCACCGTAATTAGACGTTGTAAATCTAGCTTAAAATATTATGAATGTAGTTAAACGTTTCAAAGGAAACTGTCACATAAATCTTGGTCATTTTTTTTATTTTTAATGTTCTACAAGGGATCCATTATATGGGAAAATTTAACTGTAAATTTTATAGTTGGTAATTTTTCTTTTAAAAGGAATAACATTTCAGTTATACCAATCTAGGAAATTAAATCGGATTAATTTCTTTAAAACGTCTATAAAAAAACAGAAGTGCATAAACTATTCTCTCTTGTGAACAAGTATTTTTACTTTTTACTTTCTCTCGCCTATATGAATATATAGGAAGGAAAGTATTGTTTTCATGTCAATTTTTCGAAACCGAGTTTTCACCGGATCTACCCGTTTTCTAACCCCCTGAACCCAAAAAACATGTTTTTAGCGATTGGTGTGTGTGTGTGTGTGTGTGTGTACGCGCGTGTGCGTGTGTGTGTGTGTGCGTGTGTGTGTGTGTGTGTGTGTGTGTGTGAACAGAATATCTCAAGAACGGAGCATCGTACGGACTTGAAACTTGAAACTTAAGTTACATACCACTACCGGACCCGACACAAACATTTTCATCAAAATCTCTTAACCGGAAGTAGTAATTTATTCGTGTAATTTTTCACTTTTTTACGATTTTCTCAAAAACTGGTCCTACAATTCTTTTTAAACCGCCTCATTTATTTAATTTTTTATGCTCTACAAGATAGGGTAGGCGCCATATTTGCTGAAATTCTTGGTGAGGTTGTTTTCACGTAAAAATACTTTTGTTTTAAGATTGTGACTTAAATATGCATTTTAGCGCAAAAATGTATGTAATAAAAGTTGTAGAGAATTTAAAATCCTACAACTTGTAGTTTAATATTTTTTTTGTATAACGCTTAGTTTAGCGGTAATTAGCGATTTTCTTTTTTTTCTCACGAAAACGTGTAAAACAATCGATTTTTTTAAGATATCGGCTTTAGTATGATTTTACGACAAATGTGTATAATAATCAATTTCATAGTAAATTAAAAGATCTACAACTTTTATTAAGAGCATTTTTCTCTACAAAACATAGTTTAGCGTGAAAGTGATTTTCCTTATTTTTTAAGCCAAACAGGTCGATTTTCATATTGCATCTTTCACTCATGATTAAAATAAGGTTATGTTAATTGAGGTTAGTTTTGTTGTTTATTTCTAATGTTTTATTACTAATGTTAAATTATATTGTTAATTATTTGCATTGGCAAGAGAAAGTCGTGTGAGTGTTTCACACCATATATTTTTTCTTCTAAATTTTATCTTTTTATTTTCATTATCTCTGTCTTTCCCCCCGCCCCTGGTTTTAAACCACCTTTTCGTTACCTGTCTTTTATGTTGGGTTTCGTTGTTCAATGTTCAAACGTCCGTCAAGAGGAAGAAGCTTATTTTGTCAAATTTGATGGGCTTGTACTTTCAAGAGGATATCCTTTTACGATTCACTTCTTCGTTTCTTCTTTCTCATTTTCCTTATTTTTTTTTTGTTTTTTACTACTTTTCCAAATAATCCATACCGTATCTTCTTTTTTATACCTTTGTTATTTCTTTCGTGTCTACTTTTTTAAAGTTTTTATTTTTTGAACAGTATTGTTTTACACGATATATATATATATATATTGAATTGATTAATTGTGCCCACGCTTCGTTCGGATCTACTTCTAGTTTTGTTAGGGGGAATCATAATTGGAATTGAATTACATTTCTCTCGTTGTGCCCCAACCATATGAATTTTTAGCAAAATCGGACTGCTCTCAAAAAATCGGTCAACCGGAAGTAGTAGTTTATTCGTGTAATTTTTCACTTTTTGCGATTTTCTCAAAAGTTGGTTTTACGATTTTTTTAAAAATCGCCTGGTTTACTTAATTTTTTATGCTCAACACGATAGGAGGCGCCATGTTTGCTGAAATTCTTCGTGAGGGTGTTTTCTCGTAAAAATTTTTTTTTTTTTTTAAGATTACGGCTTTAATATGCATTTTACATACAGATTTTATATACAAATCTTACATGCAGATTTGAAAACACCACTTGTACAAAATTCAAACGCTTTGCTGAAAGTCACACGAAACCCCCTGGTGCGTTCACTTTCCACCGTCCATTTAGGCTACCTGATAATCCCCCTAGACGCCTTAAAAGACGCTGGAGTAGAGACCTGCTAATTTGATATACGAATTTCATTGTTGGGGTGGCACCAATGGGGGCCCTACCCCTCTAATGCCTATCATGTCATTTACATTATTATCATAATCATCACATTTGCTTTTTGTAAAATTTTACAGTTGTAAATAAAGAATTCAAGAGAACAAAATATGCATTTTAGTGCAAAAATTTATATTATAAGAAATGTAGACAATTTAAAATCCTACAACTTTTATTTCAAACATTTTTTTTAATAACGCGTAGTTTAGCGGTAATTAGCGATTTTCTGTTTTTTGTCTCACGAAAACGTCTGAAAAATCGATTTTTTTTAAGATTTCGGCGTTAGTATGCAATTTACGACAAAAGTGTATGTTATATAATCAAATTTATAGGAAATTAAAAGATCTACGACTTTGATTTGAAACATTTTACTCTACAGAGCGTAGTTTAGCGTGAAAGAGTGATTTTCCGTATTTTTAAACCAAACTGAGGTCGATTTTCATACTGCGTCTTTCACGCATGATTACAATAAGGATATGTTTTTGAGGTTAGTTTTTTGTTTATTTCTAATGTTTTATTACTAATGTTAGGGGTTATATTGTTAATTATATGCATTGGCAAGAGAAAGCCGTGTTAGTGTTTCACACCTTTTTTTTTACTTTCTCTTGCCTATATGAATATATAGGAAGGAAAGTATTGTTTTCATGTCGATTTTTCGAAATCGAGTTTTCACCGGATCTATACGTTTTCAGACCCCCTGAACCCAAAAAACATGTTTTTAGCGATTGGTCTGTGTGTGTGTGTGTGTGTGTGTGTGTGTGTGTGTGTGTGTGTGTGTGTGTGTGTGTGTGTGTGTGAACAGAATATCTCAAGAACGGAACATCGTACGAACTTGAAACTTGAAACTTAAGTTACATATCACTACCGGACCCGACACGAACATTTTCATCAAAATCGGTCAACCGGAAGTAGTAGTTTATTCGTATAATTTTTCACTTTTTTGCGGTTTTCTCAAAAACTAGTCCTTTTTATATATTCAATATCAAACATTTTTTTGTATAACGCTTAGTTTAGCGGTAATTTGCGATGTTCTGTTTTTTTTCTCACGAAAACGTGAGAAAAATCGATTTTTTTAACATTTCGGTCTTAGTATGCATTTTACGACAAAAGTGTATAGAATTAAATTTATAGAAAATTAAAAGATCTACAACTTTTGTTTAGAGCATTTTTCTCTACAGAGCCTAGTTTAGGGTGAAAGCTTGATTTTCCGTATTTTTAAGCCAAACTGAGTTCGATTTTCATTTTGCGTCATTCACTCATGATTAAAATAAGGTTATGTTTTTGAGGTTAGTTTTTGTTCATTTCTAATGTTTTAATACTAATGTTAGGTTTATTGTTAATTATTTGCATTGGCAAGAGAAAGTTGTGTGAGTGTTTCACACCAGATTTTTTTACTTGTTCTCTGTTTCAAAGATTTATATCTCTCGTTAACAAAATACATTTTTATATAATATCAATGTAGGCTGTTATTAATATGAAATTGAGTTACATTTAAAATACAGTTTGTATTTATGTTGAATAGCCTAATGTATTCATTATAGGGCTTATTAAAGGGCAAAATTCAGACATTATAACTGTACATTAAATATTAACAATATAATGACATAATTCTATTTTACACCCTTTTCATATACTGCTGGTGCTTTTAACAGTAATGGACGGTTTAATGGTAAAATATACGTGCACGCGCGCACGCCCGCTCACTAATAAATAAACGGAAAACATAAAAGAATAATAAATTGCGGAAAAACGTTTCATCAAATCTGACACTATACCTTAACCTCAATAATACATGTTGATATACAGGATGTTGTAAATAAGAATCTAGTGTGAAACATTCACACAACTTTCTCTTGCCAATGCAAATAATTAACATTATAACCCCTAACGTAAGTAATAAAAGATTAGAAATAAACAAAAAACTAACCCTTAAAAACATATCCTTATTTTAATGATATATGAAAGACGCAAAATAAAAATCGATCTCAGTTTGCCTTAAAAATACGGAAAATCACTCTTTCACGCTTAACTAGGCTAGGCTCTGTAGAGAAAAATGCTCTCCATAAAAGTTGTAGATCTTTTAATTTTCTATAATTTCGATTATATACACTTTTGTCATAAAATGCATACTAAGGCCGAAATCTTAAAAAAAAATCGATTTTTCACACGTTTCCTTGAGATAAAACAGATGATCGCTAATTACCGCTAAACTAAGCGTTATACAAAAAAATGTTTCAAATAAAAGTTGTAGAATTTTAAATTTTCTAAATTTTTTATTATATAAATTTTTGCGCTATAATAGCCTACATATTAAAGCCGTAATCTTAAAGAAACTCTTTTTTACGTAAACACAGCCTCACCAAGAATTTAAGCAAACATGGCGCCTATCCTATCTTGTAGAGAATAAAAAATTGAGTAAACCAGGCGATTTTAAAAAAAATCGTAGGACCAGTTTTTGAGAAAATCGCAAAAAAGTGAAAAATTACACGAATTAACTACTACTTCCGGTTGACCGATTCTGATGAAAATGTTCGTGTCGGGTCCGGTAGTGGTATGTAACTTAAGTTTCAAGTTTCAAGTTCGTACGATGTTCCATTCTTGAGATATTCTGTTCACACACACACACAAACACACAGACACAGACCAATCGCTAAAAACATGTTTGTGTGGGTTCAGTGGGTCTGTTTACGTGTAGATCCGGTGAAAGCTCGATTTCTTGAAATCGACATGAAAATAATAATTTTCCTTCCTATATATTCATATAGGCAAGAGAAAGTAAAAATATTTAATTACAATTACTAATAATAGTGTCTTTATTTAAGATTAAGGAAAGTACAAAATTCTTTGTAATTATATTTACTTTCTCTTGCCTATATGAATATGTTGTTTGGGTCATCAGCCGAAAGGCTGGTTTGAACCTCTAGAGGTTTTACTTAGTAAAACGAGGAGTGAGGTGGTTTACCGATGCCTTCCTCACTGAGTGAAAAATTACGCTTATCAGCATGCCAGGCCCTCTGAAAAGCACATATTCTCCACTCTGCAAATGACACCTTCACTTCATTCACTACAGGGTCCAACTGTATAATGAAATTCATTACTTTCAAAGGAGACAACTCTGATTAGTGTCTTTTGCACCTCTACCTCTGCTGTTCTTAATGATTCAGTCATTTAATTGGCTGACCATGTGATAAGAAACAGAACTATTTATTTTAGCCCTGCAACGGACAGATTGAGTGTAAATAAATTGACACTCCACCTGTCTGTTGAATATATAGAAAGGAAAGTATTGTTTTCATGTCGATTTCAAGAAATCGAGTTTTTCACCGAATCTACACGTTTTCAGACCCCCTAAACCAAAAAAAAAAAAAAAATGATTTCAGCAATTGGTCCGTGCGTGTGTGTGTGTGAACAGAATATCTAAAGAACGGAATATCGTACGGACTGGAAACTTAAGTGACACACCACTAACGGAGCCGTCTCCAACATTTTCATTTAAAAACAGTCAATCGAACGTAGTAGGTAGTGTAATACGTGTAATTTTTCCCTTTTTTACGATTTTCTCAAAAACTGGTTCTACAATATTTTTTAAAAATCGCCTGGTTTACTAAATTTTTTATGCTCTACAGGATAGGGTATGCGCCATGTTTGCTAAAATTCTTGGTGAGGCTGTTAAAATCCTACAAATATTACTTAAAACATTTTTTTTGTTTAACGCTCAGTTTAGCGGTAATTAGCGATTTTCGGTTTTTTTTCTAACGAAAAGTGTGAAAATTTGATTTTTTAAGATTTCTGCCTTAATATGCATTTTACGACCCAAATTTATAGAAAATTAAAAGATCTAAAACTTTTGTTTAAAGCATTTTTCTCTACAGGTTAATTATGCTTAGTAGCAAAGAAAATGCAGCAAGTCTCATCGGTCTTTGCCCATTCAAAATGTACGGCCAGACATTTAACGTTTCCCCACACCATTTAATGTCGCCATCCAGTGACAAGTGAATGGCGCAAAATGGAAACTAACCTCTCTTCTACGTAAAAATACGGGAAACTACTGATTGCTGTTTATAGCTCTGTACAGAAAAAAATATTTGAAATATTAGTATTGGTGAATTAGCAGATATGGTAGTTGTTTCTTTTTACTTTTTCTTGCCTATATGAATTTATAGGAAGGAAAGTATTGTTTTCTTGTCGATTTTAAGAAATCGAGTTTTCACCGGATCTATACGTTTTCAGACCCCCTGAACCCAAAAAACATGTTTTTAGCGATTGGTCTGTGTGTGTGTGTGTGTGTGTGTGTGTGTGTGTGTGCGCGCGTGCGTGTGCGTGTGTGTGTGTGTGTGTGTGTGTGTCTGTGTGTGTGAACAGAATATCTCAAAAACGGAACATCGTACGAACTTGAAACTTGCTACATACCACTATTGGACTTGACACGAACATTTTCATCAAAATCGGTCAACCGGAAGTAGGCTATTAGTTTATTCGTGTAATTTTTCACTTTTTTCGATTTTCTCAAAAACTGGTCCTACGATTTTTTTTAAAATCGCCTGTTTTATTCAATATTTTATTTCTACAAGATAGGGTAGGCGCCATGTTTGCTGAAATTCTTGGTGAGGCCTGTTTTCACGTAAAAACGATGTTTTTTTAAGATTACGGTTTTAATATGCATTTTAGCGCAAAAATTTATGTACGAAAAGTTGTAGAGAATTTAAAATTCTACAACTTTTATTTGAAACATTTTTTTGTATAACGCTTAGTTTAGCGGTAATTAGCGATTTTCTGATTTTTTCCCACGAAAACGTGTGAAAATTGATTTTTTTAAGATTTCGGCTTTAGTACGCATTTTACGACAAAAGTGTATAGTCTATAATAAAATTTATAGAAAATTTAAAGATCTATAACTTTTATTAAAGAATTTTTCTCTACAGAGCCTAGTTTAGCGTGAAAGTGTGATTTTCCGTGTATTTAAAGCCAAACTGAGTACGATTTCCATTTGCGTCATTCACTCATGATTAAAATAAGGTTATGTTTTTGAGGTTAGTGTTTTGTTTATTTCTAATTTTTTATTACTAATGTTAGGTTTATTATTAATTATTTGCATTGGCAAGAGGAAGTTGTGTGAGTGTTTCACACCAGATTTTTTTTGTTTCTTTTTCTGCCCATAACAGACAGGTGGAGTGTCAAATTATTTACACTAAATCTGTTAGTTACAGGGCTAAAATAAATAACGGTTTCTTGTCACATGGTCACCCCAATTAAATGACTGAATTATTTAAGAAGGGAAGAGTTTGAGGTGTACTGTGACACTAATCACAGTTATCTCCTCTGAAAGTAATGAATTTAATTATACAGCCAGGCCCTTTGGTGAATGAAGTGAAGTTGTCATTTGCAGAGTGGAAAATGTGTGCTTTTCAGAGGGCCCGGCATGCTGATAAGCGTACTTTTCCACTCAGTGAAGAAGGCGGGGGTAAACCACCTCAGTATTCGTTTTACTTAGTGAAACCTCTACACGTTCAAACCAGCCTACAGGCTCATCACCTGAACAACAACAGTTATTTCTTTATTAAAATTTAAAAAAAATTATTTTTGGGTCTGATATTCAAAACGATAATCTCACATCCGATTTCTGCTTAAAAATTTTGGTGCCGACTGTATCAGTTTACTACAGGAGCAAAATTTATAGCGAAATCTTTGAACGGTATTATAATTCGATTTTTTTTTTTTTTTTTACTTATGATAAAAGCGCCGTGGAATTTAGAAACACTCTGTTTAATAGAATAAACACAGGGTTTATATATATATATATATATATATATATATATATATATATATATATATATTTCTAGTTTTTTCCGCATTTTCTTTATTTATTCTGTTTATAAAAGAGTTCTTTAATGGATGGAAAACTTTGTTATTACTTACAAGTAGAAATTATATCTTTACTTTTTATGGAGCAAAGAAAAATTGACGTAATGCAATATTGTGTGTTTTTATTAAAGTAATAAATTTCTTTGTAAGTTTACCTGGTGCTTTTTAATTTTCGTTATAAAGAAAGAGGTGTGTGTATGTGTGTATCGTATAATTAAAATATATATTTTGTATTTGCTAGTGTATTATTCTTTGACGTTCGATTTGAATTATATTAGTGTACAATAAGATGGTGAACAAAGGGAGGTTATCCGGTTCTCATTAAGGGTGTATGTGTTGGTGTATATACAGGGTGGCCTGAAAATTCGTTAAACACTTTCCAGTCTACCATTTTTTTTTCACGACTATGCAATACAGACTAAAGTAAGTTAGACGTATCTTGCATTGTAGACTGACGTTTTTTCATCTTTTTAACCGTTTCACGGGCCACCAATAATTCTTATGCACTACCTAACTGGGCCACCAATAATTTAGAAAAATGAGTGTTATGTATAACATGTTATAATTTGTTTTGTCTTACCTGGACTGAGCTTGAAGGTTTCCGAACAAAATAATTAATTATTGCAAGGAAATTTCTTTTTAAGTTTCTTAGAAGTCGTAGAAATATCGGGCACTGGTAGATGGAATGTCTCTTTTATTCATCTTATATGTTGTTGTTGTTTAGGTCATCAGCCAAAAAGCTGGTTTGAACCTGTAGAGGTTTTACTAAGTAAAACGAGGAGTGAGGTGGTTTACCATTGCCTTCCTCACTGAGTGGAAAAGTATGCTTATCAGCATGCCACGCCCTCTGAAAAGCACATATTTTCCACTCTGCAAATAACACCTTCACTTCATCCACCACAGGGTCTGGCTGTATAATGAAATTCATTACTTTCAGAGGAAATAACTCTGATTAGTGTCTTTTACACCTCTACCTCTTCTGTTCTTAAATGATTCAGTCATTTAATTGGCTGACCATGTGACAAGAAACAGAACTATTTATTTTAGCCCTGCAACTAACAGATTGAGTGTAAAAAATTTGACACTCCACCTGTCTGTTATGGGCAGTCATCTTATATAAAACACTAATAAACTAACTAAACAAATAATAATTATAATAATAAACTTATACGCGACCGAATATGTATAAAAACGATTAGAGATACAAAATAACATTTACTAATAAAAAGGTTATAGAAGGTTACTAGACACACTGTGCACTCAACTACAGCAGGTAGAAGGGTCAGATTCTTTGCAATATAACGTCACAGTCGTAGGATTGTGAAAGGGAAAAAAAATAACTCAAATATTCCCCGTCTTTTTCTGAATAAAACGATGTATTATATTACGTAGATGTGAGACCTGTAAAGCGAGATATCCAGGGCCAAATTTAAAATGATAAAATGCGTGATATCACGTCCATGCCCGTTTAAAACACGTTTCAGACAGCGTGATATCACGTCCATGCTCGGGAAAGGGTTAAAAAAAATTTGTGTGCAGGGGTGGTTTCAGGGAATGGGCCATGGGGGCCATGGCCCCCCCCCCCCGAAATACTAGGAAAACTTATTTTCATATTTTCTATAAGCTATTATTTCTAACAAAACTGAATCCCAATACTCTAACCTATCAATTTACAATAATTATTTCAGTATAAAAATGAGTCAAACAGAATCTAGGCTATTTTTACTTTCTCTTGCCTATATGAATATATAGGAAGGAAAGTATTGTTTTCATGTCGATTTTTCGAAATCGAGTTTTCACCGGATCTATACGTTTTCAGACCCCCTGAACCCAAAAAACATGTTTTTAGCGATTGGTCTGTGTGTGTGTGTGTGTGTGTCTGTGTGTGTGTGTGTCTGTGTGTGAACAGAATATCTCAAGAACGGAACATCGTACGAACTTGAAACTTGAAACTTAAGTTACATACCACTACCGGACGCGACACGAACATTTTCATCAAAATCGGTCAACCGGAAGTAGTAGTAACTTAGTTTATTCGTATAATTTTTCAGTTTTTTGCGATTTTCTCAAAAACTGGTCCTACGATTTTTTTTAAAATCGCCTATTTTACTCAATTTTTGATTCTCTACAAGATAGGGTAGGCGCCATGTTTGCTGAAATTCTCGGTGAGGCTGTTTTCACGTAAAAACGTTGTTTTTTTAAGATTACGGCTTTAATATAAATTTTAGCGCAAAAACTTATATAATAAAAGTTGTAGAGAACTTAAAAACCTACAACTTCTGTTTCAAACATTTTTTTGTATGACGCTTAGTTTAGCAGTAATTAGCGATTTTCTGATTTTTTCTCACGAAAACGTGTGAAAAATCGATTTTTTAAAGATTTTGGCCTTAGTATGCATTTTACGACAAAAGTGTATACAACCAAATTTATAAAAAATTAAAAGATCTACAACTTTTATTAAGAGCATTTTTCTCTAAAGAGCCTAGTTTAGAGAGAAAGAGTGATTTTCCGTATTTTTAAACCAAACTGAGTTCAAATTTCATTTTGCGTGTTTCACTCATGATTGAAATATGGTTATATTTTTGAGATTAGTTGTTTGTTTATTTCTAATGTTTTATTACTAATGTTAGGTTTATTGTTAATTATTTATATTGGCAAGAGAAAGTTGTGTGAGTGTTTCACACCAGATTTTTAAATAGTATTAAGATAACAATCAGTGTCAGTAGTGAAAAGCCACTCGCATCCAGTCAGCAAACCCAATCATACATTAATTCTATAAGTAAGGGTGTAGTGGTTTTCAAATTTTTTTTTGATTTACAAAGACTTTGACGTAGCGCAAATTTCTCAATGAATTAAAATTGCGGTTACAGCAATACAGCATAAAAGAGGACTTTTCAATGACTCAATTACAAACTATGTATTACAAATTATGTAGTAAGAGCTACATAAAAACAAGATGGCCCCCCCCGAAAATCAGCCCTGGAACCGCCCTTGGTGTGCAGTCACTTCAGTTCTTATCAACTTATTATATGAAAATAAATGTCACCGTATGGTGACATTAAGTGGATTTGTTTGGTGGCCCTGAAAAGGGCCGTTTTAAGCGGTGGTCGTCTGTCGTAGTGGTCGTGGCGGTCGAGGAGCTGGGCGACACGGCGTGTCGTTGTCCAGCGGAGACGTCATCTTCTTCCCTCGCAGTAGTGCGTCGATGGCTGCTTCTTTGGGTCCGGTGGGCGTAAGGCTCGGTCGAGGGACCGCTGTGGGCATCGCTCGCGTCAACAGGCGATGACGGTCCGGTCGACGCCTTACGGTGACGGGACGGCGAGCGGAAGCATCATCTTCTCTCTTGCGGGGTCGTCGATTAGTCGTCGCAGGAGTCTGGCAGCCGTATGCCGTGGTGGATGTCTTGTCTGCTGTCTGGTTCGAAGTGAATCCCTCGGAGTCGTGATCGGAATTGAATCCCTCGGCTCAGTGCAGCGCTCTTTATATAGCTGCCAAGAGCGCTGTTGTAGAGAGCGGCTACTGGCTTGGCCTTGATGACAAAGGCCTCGTCGGTGCTGAGCCGAAAGGTTTGTCGGGACGCCGTCATGTAAAAAAATTGTTTTTTCATGATTGCGGCTTTCATAGACATTTTAGCGCTAATATTTATATATTAAAAGTTGTAGAAACTTAAAAATCCTACAATTTTTACTTCAAAAATTTTTTTGTATAACGCTTAGTTTACCGGTAATTTTTTACCGATTTTAATTAATTTTTTTAAGATTTCGGCCTTAGTATGCATTTTACGACAAAATTGTATATAATCAAATTATATGAAAATTAAAAGATCTACGACTTTTATTTTGAACATTTTTCTCTATAGAGCCTACTTTAGCGTAAAAGAGTGATTTTCCGTAGGCCTATTTGTAAGCCTAACTGAGGTTGATTATAATTATGTGATTTTCACTCATGATTAAAATTAGGTTATGTTTATTGAGGTTAGTTATTTGTTTATTTCTAATGTTTTATTAATAATGTTAGGTTTATTGTTAATTATTTTCATTGGCAAGAGAAAGTTGTAAGAGTGTTTCACAATACATTTTTTTATTAGCCTAAATCCGAATACATGAAATTTAATATAAAATTACATGAAAATTAAAAATTAGAGTTAAAGAATTTAATATTTTTTTAGTAGTTGTTGAAATCGTATTACACGGTATTAGGGATGCACTTTTTGCAAGGTTTTCTTTTCACTTTGCAAAAGGAAATAAATTTTTCCACGAGTAATAAATGAAGAATTTGTGTTATTCAACCAAGTTTTTCTTCTCCTTTTTTTTCTTTTTTGCATCGGATAAATATGAACATGAAAATTCTCTTAAAGAAAGGAAGTATTGTGAAGAACTCTGCATGAGTCTTTCATTTCATATATCTCTGTCATTTTCTATACGTTATTTTAAAGCTGGAACATTTCGTTTGTCCGGTTTGGAATGGACGATGAGAACACTTGAACAGGTATTTATTTATGTTGAATAGCGTACACAGAAATGTAAACAACATCGTTCAATTTAAACCAAATAGGCCCAGGGTCTGTTTCTATTGTTTACATTCTAATTCCAAGATATGTGATCTTGTAATAATCGTTAAAGTTATGTAGGCCTATAATCAATAACGAAGCATGAAATTGTTTACAAATTTACGTTAATAAATTATCTCTGAACAGTACTATTATATTCAAAAAAATCTGGTGTTAAACACTCACACAACTTTCTCCTGCCAATGCAAATAATGAAGGACATTTTTTTTGTAATTCCTAATTAGTGTACGTTGCAATCTGTTCAATAGAGAACAATAAGCAACCCCACGACCCAATAAGATGAGGATGATATGTATGACGTGTAAATGAGGTGTAGTCTTGTACAGACTCAGGTCGACCATTCCTGAGAGAGTGTGTTTAATGAAACCCCAACCATCAAAGTACACTAGTAACCAATGTCTAGTATTCAAATCCGTATAAAAGTAACTACCTTTACTAGGATTTGAACCAGGAACCTTAGTCTCCGGAAATCAGCTGTTAAACAGCTGATTTTGGCGACGACTTTACCTCTAGACCAATCCGGTGGGTTGAGCTATTTATTTATGTTAAATAGGGTACTGAAATGTAAACAACATCGTTAAATTTAAACCAAATAGGCCCAGGGTCTGTTTCTATTGTTTACATTCTAATTCCAAGATATGTGATCTTGTATGTACGTATAATCTATAACGAAGGATGACATTGTTTACAAATTTACATTAATAAATCTCTGGACAGTCCTGTTATACTCGGAAAAAAACTGGTGTTAAACACGCACACAACTTTCTCCTGCCAATGCAAATAATGAAGGACATTAGTAATAAAATATTAGAAATAAACAAAACACTAACCTCAATAAACATAGACCTAACCGTATTTTAATCATGAGTGACAGACGCAAAATGAAAATCGATCTGAGTTTGGCTATAAATACGGAAAATCTCTCGCTAAACTAGGCTCTGTTAGGAAAAATGCTTAAAAGAAAAGTTGTAGATTTTTTAATTTATTATAAGTTACTCAATCCCATCGGGTTGGTCTAGAGGTAAAGTCGTCGCCAAAATCAGCTGTTTAACAGCTGATTTTCGGAGACGAAGGTTCCTGGTTCAAATCCTAGTAAAGGTAGTTACTTTTATACGGATTTGAATACTAGGCAGTGGTTGTAGGTGTACTTTTATGGCTGGGGTTCAATTAACCATACTCTCTCAGGAATGGTCGGCCTGGGTCTGTACAAGACTACTCCTCATTTACACATCATCCTCATCTCATTGGGTCATGGGGTTGCTTATTGTTCTCAATTGAACAGATTGCAACGTACACATATTAGGAATAAAAAAAAATTGTAGGAAGAATTAAAAAGAAAACGTAGCAGGTGGAGAAACAACCAAGTAAACATGAAAACAGCAGAAGAGTGTGTTTCAAGCAAGTTATTGTAAGAAGAAATAAGGGCGGTGCGGTACCTAATTAGTAGGCGAGAACTGTTCCATTTTCGTTTGTTTTTATCTAGCCCGCATTTTGTATCAAAGCCCCTTGGGCAAGGAAAACGTTCGTGTTCGCCCTTTCTTTACAGCTCTGATCTTTTTTTCTCGTTGTTTTCACTCTCATCTTTTTCTCTCTTTTCCTTTTGCATCTTTTGTATTGAACGTGAAAAACTTATTTGTATCTTACTCCGTTTCGTTCCTTGAAACTGGATAGATTTTTTGGTTCTTTATGTAGACTGTTAACTTTTTGCATTTCTCTTATTCAGTGTTTTCTGTTTTTTTCTTCTATTTGACATGAATATACCTATATATTTTTACTTTCTCTTGCTTATATGATTCAATTAATATAAGAAGAAAAGTATTGTTTTCATGTCGATTTTAAGAAATCGCGTTTACACCGGATCTACACGTTTTTAACCCCCTGAACCCAAAAAAATATGTTTTTAGCGATTGGTCTGTGTGTGTGTGTGTGTGTGTATGCGTGCGTGAGCGCGTGCGTGCGTGCGTGAAACTTAAGTTACATACCACTACCGGACCCGACACGAACATTTACATCAAAATCCGTCAACCAGAAGTAGTAGTTTATTCGTGTAATGTTTCACTTTTTTGCGATTTTCTTAAAAACTGGCCCTACGATTTTTTTTAAAAATCGCCTTGTTGACTAAATTTTTTATGCTCTACAAGATAGGGTAGGCGCCATTTGTGCTGAAATTCTTGGTGAGGCTGTTTTTGCGTAAAAATATTGTTTATTCTATGATTACGGCTTTAATATGCATTTTAGCGCAAAAATTTATATAATAATAAATGTAGAAAATTTAAAATCCTACAAATTTTATTTTTAACAGTTTTTTGTATAACGCTTAGTTTAGCGGTAATTAGCAATTATGTGTTTTTTTTCTCACGAAAACGTGTGAAAAATCGATTGTTTTAAATACTTCGGCCGTAGTGTGCATTTACGACAAAAGTGTAAGTATGTAATCAAATTTATAGGAAATTGAAAGATTAACATCTTTTAATGCGATCATTTTTCTCTACAGAGCCTAGTTTAGCGTGAAAAAGTGATTTTCCGTATTTTTAAGCCAAACTGAGGTTGATTTTTATTTTGCGTCTTTCACTCATGATTAAAATAAGGTTATGTTTTTTGTTTATTTCTAATGTTTTATGACTAATATTAGGTTATATTGGTCATTATTTGCATTGGCAAGAGAAAGTTGTGAGAGTTGTCACCGGATGGCGACATTATGTGGCTAACCTTATAATTTTGGTAGCCCTGAAAAAGGCCGTTTAAGTGTGTGTGTCGTCTTGATGGGGAGCGTCGGTCGAAGTCGTGGTGGCGGTGGAGGAGCTGGGCGACACGGCGTGTCGTCGTCCAGCGGAGACGTCATCTTCTTCCCTCGCAATAGTGCGTCGATGGCTGCTTCTTTGGGTCCGGTGGGCGTAAGGCTCGGTCGAGAGACCGCTGTGGGCGATGACGGTCCGGTCGACGGCTTACGGTGACGGGTCGGCGAGCGGAAGCATCATCTTCTCTCTTGCGGAGTCGTCGATTAGTCTAACTGAAGTCCGGCAGCGGTGTGCGGTGGTGGACGTCTTGTCGTTGTCTGGATCGAAGTGAAGCTCTCGGTGTCTTAATTGGAATTGAATCGACTCGGAGTGTTCGAGTTCAGGAAGAATGAGCTTACGCTCAGGACGACGACGTCGTAGCTAGGCTACCTTGTCGTTCGGGGAATTGGATAGAGGAACTTTATGTTTATTTTTCTTTATTTACGATGACTGAGGAACATTTGAGGAGAGATTGACTCGAACACGAAAAGGGGAGAGAACATGTGAGCGGGAAGGAATGCTTTTCTAGCCAGGAGATTTATTTGGAATTTTTGGGAAAGAATAGTGTTGGATGGGGAACTTGTATATTTTTATTTATCGGGATAATTAATTTTTTGGGAAGAATTGTTTGAAGGCAGGGGTTTGGGAGTTGAATTCTAAAAGCAGGGAACTTGTATTTATTAATTTTTTTTTTTTTCAGTGGGAAATTTTAGTTATAGGGCCGGGATTTTGAAAATTTAAGGGAAATTTACAGGAAGTCGTGGAATGGCTGGAATCGACTCGGCTCAGTGCAGCGCTCTTTATATAGCTGCCGAGAGCGCTTAGCTTAGCAGAGAGCGGCTACTGGCTTGGCTTTGATAACAAAGGCCTTTGCGGAAGGAAGCCGAAAGCTTTGTCGCTATGCCGTCAAAGGCCGGTAGAACTATTGAAGCCGGCAACACAGTAAATGATTTGTTAGATGGGGTGGCGGTGACAGAGTGTTTCACACCTGATTTTTTTACTTTCTCTTGCCAACTATATGAATATATAGGAAGGAAAGTATTGTTTTCATGTCGATTTTTCGAAATCGAGTTTTCACCGGATCTATACGTTTTCAGACCCCCTGAACCCAAAAAACATGTTTTTAGCGATTGCTCTGTGTGTGTGCGTGTGTGTGTGTGTGTGTGTCTGTGTGTGTGTCTGTCTGTGTGTGTGTGTGTGTGTGTCTGTGTGTGAACAGAATATCTCAAGAACGGAACATCGTACGAACTTGAAACTTAAAACTTAAGTTACATATCACTACCGGACCCGACACGAACATTTCATCAAAATCGCTCAACCCGAAGTAGTAGTTTATTCGTATAATTTTTCACTTTTTTGCGATTTTCTCAAAAACTAGTCCTACGATTTTTTTTAAAATCCCCTGTTTTCCTCAACTTTTTATGCTCTACAATATAGGGTAGGCGCCATGTTTGCTGAAATTCTGCTTGAGGCTGTTTTTACGAAAAAAACATTGTCTTTTTAATATTGCGGGTTTAATATGCATTTTAGCGCAAAACGTTATATAATAAAAGTTGTAGAGAATGTAAAATTCTACAACTTTTATTTCAAACATTGTTTTGTATAACGCTTAGTTTAGCGGTAATTAGCGATTTTCTGTTTTTTTCTCACAAAAACGTGAGAAAAATCGATTTTTTTAAGATTTCGGCCTTAGTATGCATTTTACGACAAAAGTGTATATAATTAAATTTATAGAAAATTGAAAGATCTACAACTTTTGTTTAGAGCATTTTTCTCTACAGAGCCTAGTTTAGCGTGAAAGCGTGATTTTCCGTATTTTTAAGCCAAACTGAGGTTGATTTTCATTTTGCATCATTCACTCATGATTAAAATAAGGTTATGTTTTTGAGGTTAGTTTTTGTTTATTTCTAATATTTTATTAATAATGTTAGGTTTATTATTAATTATTTGCATTGGCAAGAGAAAGTTGTGTGAGTGTTTCACACCAGATTTTTTAAAAGCTCTAACACATCTAGAGATGTGGACCCGTACAGTGATGTAGTGTGCAGGTCTTGAAATTAAACTAAGTTAATCGACTGTAAATTTCTTATGATTTATATTTTCATTGGACTTTAAAAATGTCTTGACTGCCGTTTTAAATAAGTTTCTAGTTTAACAGTTAAAACTTTTCTGGTTCGTTTCTGTGACTACATTTTCGTCACGTAATGGTAATAACTATGTTTTTATGTTATTCGAAGCAACAGGTCCTGTTTTTTACTTTCTCTTGCCTATATGAATATATAGGAAGGAAAGTATTGTTTTCATGTCGATTTTAAGAAATCGAGTTTTCACCGGATCTATACGTTTTCAGACCCCCTGAACCCAAAAAACATGTTTTTAGCGATTGGTCTGTGTGTGTGTGTGTGTGTGTGTGAGTGTGTGTGTGTGTGTGTCTGTGTGTGAACAGAATATCTCAAGAACGGAACATCGTACGAACTTGAAACTTGAAACTTAAGTTACATACCACTACCGGACGCGACACGAACATTTTCATCAAAATCGGTCAACCGGAAGTAGTAGTAACTTAGTTTATTCGTATAATTTTTCAGTTTTTTGCGATTTTCTTAAAAACTGGTCCTACGATTTTTTTTAAAATCGCCTATTTTACTCAATTTTTGATTCTCTACAAGATAGGGTAGGCGCCATGTTTGCTGAAATTCTCGGTGAGGCTGTTTTCACGTAAAAACGTTGTTTTTTTAAGATTACGGCTTTAATATAAATTTTAGCGCAAAAACTTATATAATAAAAGTTGTAGAGAATTTAAAAACCTACAACTTTTGTTTCAAACATTTTTTTGTATGACGCTTAGTTTAGCAGTAATTAGCAATTTTCTGATTTTTTCTCACGAAAACGTGTGAAAAATCGATTCTTTAAAGATTTTGGCCTTAGTATGCATTTTACGACAAAAGTGTATATAATTAAATTTATAGAAAATTAAAAGATCTACAACTTTTGTTTAGAGCATTTTTCTCTACAGAGCCTAGTTTAGCGTGAAAGCGTGATTTTCCGTATTTCTAAGCCAAACTGAGTTCGATTGTCATTTTGCGTCATTCACTCATGATTAAAATAAGGTTATGTTTTTGAGGTTAGTTTTTGTTCATTTCTAATGTTTTAATACTAATGTTAGGTTTATTGTTAATTATTTGCATTGGCAAGAGAAAGTTGTGTGAGTGTTTCACACCAGATTTTCTCTTTTATATTTATAGGCGTATACGTTGAAAGGTAACGTTTTTCATCTTTTTCTTTTATTCCCATATTTTTGTGTTCGCTTTTATATAACTTGTTTCCCTTTTTTGTTGTTACGAAGAGTTTACACAAGTTTATAGGAAAGCTTTCTGTAAACATACAGATTATGTATAAGCAGACAAATGCAACATAATAAAAATGTTATGATTTGTAAACGCTGTTGTATTTTGTATATTTTTTTTTCATTTGTTTCTTACTGGAATATATCCAGTGGTAAAGTATTTTTATCGTGAAAGATTTTAGTGATTTATATTTTTACTTTATCTTGCTTATATGAATATATATGAAGGATAGTATTGTTTTCATGCCGATTTTAACAAATACACTCTTCACCGGATCTATACGTTTTCAGACCTCCTGAACCCAAAAAACATGTTTTTAGCGATTGGTCTGTGTATACAAAATATCTCAAGAACGGAACATCGTACGAACTTGAAACTTGAAACTTAAGTTACACACCACTATCGGACCCGACACGAACATTTTCATCAAAATCGGTCAAACGGAAGTAGTAGTTTATTCGTGTAATTTTTCACTTTTTTGCGATTTTCTTAAAAACTTGTCCTACGATTTTTTTTAAAAATCGCCTGGTTTACTCATTATTTTATGCTCTGCAAGATAAGGTAGGCGCCATGTTTGCTGGAATTCTTGGTGAGGCTATTTTCGCGTAAAAAAATTGTTTTTTCAAGATTACGGCTTTAATATGTATTTTAGCGCAAAAATGTATATACTATAATAAACAACGTAGAGAATTTAAAATTCTACAACTTATAATTCGACCATTTTTTTTTTGTATAACGCTTAGTTTAGCGGTAATTAGCGATTTTCTCGTTTTTTTTCTCGCGAAAACGTGTGAAAAATCGATTTTCTGAAGATTTCGGCCTTAGTATGCATTTTACGACAAAAGTGTATGCCCATCTAACTACACCTACATCCATTCTACACTATTTAAATACAAATTAAAGTAACTACCTTTACTAGGATTTCAACCAGGAACCTTCAACTGTTAAACAGCTGACTCACAGCGACGACTTTACCTCTAGACCAATTCGGTGGGTTACTCTGAACTTTTTTTTTTTTTTTAATTCCTAATATATGTGTACGTTGCAATCTGTTCAATTGAGAACAATAAGTAACCCCATCACCCAATGAGATGAGGATGATGTGTATGACGTCTAAATGAGGTGTAGTCTTGTACAGACCCAGGCCGACCATTCCTGAGAGAGTATGGTTAATTGAACCTCAACCATCAAAGTACACCGGTAACCACTGTCTAGCATACAAATCCGTATAAAAATAACTGCCTTTACTAGGATTTGAACCAGGAACCTTCGTCTCCGAAAATCAGCTGTTAAACAACTGATTTTGGCGACGACTTTACCTCTAGACCAACCCGGTGGGTTACTCAGAACTAAATCAAATAATTTCATCACCACAGTAGCAGTGGCAGTGGCAGTGGCAGCTTCTTAACTTACGGTGAGCAACAACAGTAACGGAATATTAACCTATTTTCTATTCTGGTTTAATTTATGTAATTAATATTTTCTATTACGGAGTACAGTACATTAAGCTAGGATATTACAATTGAGTAGAACAATACTTAATTAAGATAAGATAAGACACTAAAATTCAGTAGTTCTACTATGGCGGGGGACTAAGAGACAAGACCCGAGTTTGGCAGCAATTTTACTTGCGCTTTGCGTGGGCGGAAACACGTTTCTTTCATTTACTCGATATTGTTGTTTAGGTCATCAGCCAAAAGGCTGGTTTGAACCTGTAGAGGTTTTACTAAGTAAAATGAGGAGTCAGGTGGTTTACCTTGCCTTCCTCACTGAGTGGAAAAGTACGCTTATCAGCATGCCGGGCCCTCTGAAAAGCACACATTTTTCACTCTGCAAATGACACCTTCACTTCATTCACCACACAATCCAACTATATAATAAAATTCATTACTTTGAGAGGAGATAACTGTGATTAGTTTCACAGTACACCTCTACCTCTTCTCTTCTTAAATGATTCAGGCATTTAATTGGGTGACCATGTGATAAGAAACAGAACTATTTATTTTAGCCCTGCAACGAACAGATTGAGTGTAAATAATTTGACACTCCACCTGTCCGTTAAGGGCAGTTACTCGACAAGCAGGAAAAATTTATATTTAAAAAAAATTTAATCATTAAATGTTATTAAATATTCTCCTTATTTTTGAAATAAAAAAAACAAAAAAAAAATAACAAGTTCCACTGAGATTTGAACTCAGATCGCTTGATTCAAAGTCAAGAGTGCTAACCATTACACCATGGAACTGACTGATTTTAAGTAAATTAAAATTAATTACTAAAATATAGATTTGATAATCAGGTGTTACGACTGATAAATGGATTTATCTTATATTTGAATAGGCTATTTAAGAATTTGTCATATAAAAGTACAATAATAATTACAGTTTTGCAACTGTCAACAAGTTAGTCGTGAATGCTCTCTCACCGGATGGTGACATTTAGTGGGGAGTTAAAACATTTGTTTTGTTGGTGGCCCTGAAAAGGACCGTTCAAGCGGTGGTCGTCTTGATGTGCAGCGTCGGTCGTAGTCGTCGTGGCGGTCGAGGAGCCGAGCGACACGGCGTGTCATCTTCTTCCCTAGCAAAAGTGCGTCGATGGCTGCTTCGTCGGATCTGGTGGGCGTAAGGCTCGATCGCAGGCCGCTGTAGGCATCGCTCGCGTCAGCGGACGTTTTTGAGTTTGTTTTTATTTATAGCCTATAATTGAACCTTTTTAAAATGCTTAACTATGGGCCTAACTGGCATTTCTAGGTTATGTTAAAAAATCCGAACAAATCGTTAATCCGATTACTACCTATAGTCCCAATGACAGACAGGTGGAGTGTCAAATTATTTACACTCAATTTGTTTGTTGCAGGGCTAAAATAAATAGTTCTGTTTCTTATTACATGGTCAGTCAATTAAATGACTGAATCATTTAATAAGAGAAGAGGTAGAGGTGTACTGTGACACTAATCAGAGTTATCTCTTCTGAAAGTAATGAATTTCATTATACAGTTGGATTGTGTGGTGAATGAAGTGAAGGTGTCATTTACAGAGTGGAAAATATGTGCTTTTCAGAGGGCCCGGCATGCTGATAAGTGTACTTTTCCACTCAGTGAGGAAGGCAATGGTAAACCACCTGACTCCTCATTTTACTTAGTAAAACCTCTACAGGTTCAAACCAGCCTTTCTGCTGTTGACCTAAACAACAACAGTCCCAATGGTATCGGATTTTCGACTCTCCACTGTAGGGCCTATTATTAAAATAAACAATTCATTACATTATCCATTTCTGAATTAATCACCGCATTTCGAATGCCGGGCACATTGGTGTTGTTGGTAACGTGCTCGCCTCTCATCATGCTGTCTTGGGTTCGAATCCCATTCAGGCACGGCATATCAAAACAAAAAAATCATTTCATCCTTCACCGTCTGCATTAGCATCAATTCCTCAACAGTCAGATGTTAAACAAAAACAAAAAATGAACTAATCACAACTTATGTTACGAGTATATTATGGTTATAATTCCAATTTAATCAAATCCCTAATGAGGTTAGCAATTTCGCCCGCGCTGTGTGTCGGCCAAATTATAAAAATTTAATTCATCTACTCGAAAAACTGGAAAAATTTTACATTAAAAAAATATATATAATTAAAATTGTTATTAAACATTCTACTTATTTTGGAATTTAAAAAAATATCAAAAAAATTAGTAAGTTCCACTGAGATTTGAACTCAGATCGCTTGATTCAAAGTCAAGAGTGCTAACCATTACACCATGGAACTGACCGGTTTTAAATAAATTAAAATTAATTACTAAAATGTAGATTTAATCAGGTGTAATTGTTTATAAATGAATTTACCTTATCAATCAGATAAAGATTTGTATTGTATTGGTAAAATACAGATGCCAATAGATATCGCGGTTAATAACGAGGCGCAAATTATAGTTTAAATAAATTGCTTCATTCAATGACTATGAAATTTTTCACAGTCAAGTTGGTAACCTTGGAACCACTGTTAATCAGCTGTTTTCATAGTTTTTTTTAAAATCTGATGAAGAGACCCACCGGGTTGGTCTAGAGGTAAAGTCGTCGCCACAAAATCAGCTGTTTAACAGCTGACTTTCGGAGACGAAGATTCCCGGTTCAAATCCTAGTAAAGGTAGTTACTTTTATACGGATTTGAATACTAGACAGTGGTTGTAGGTGTACTTTTATGGCTGGGGTTCAATTAACCATACTCTCAGGAATGGTTGGCCTGGGTCTGTACAAGACTACACCTCATCTACACGACATACACATCATCCTCATCTGATTGGGTGATGGGGTTGCTTATTGTTCTCAATTCAACAGATTGCAACGTATACATATTAGAAATTAAAAAAAAAAAAAAAATCTGTTGTAGGCCTCCGGGGCAGCCCAGTCAGTCAGCTGGTAGAAAGTCGCTATTATTTGTTAAGTAACACCGGTTGGGCAAGCGACTTTGTGTGGTGACCAGTTGACAGCCATCCATGAACAAACTCTACTGGGGGTCCCTGTTCAAACTCATGTCTAATCAACGTCAAAAAAAGTACAGTAAAAAGCAGCGATCAAATTGGGTAGTTGTCAACAATGTACAGTTCCCGATAACAAATAAAAGATAAAAAAAAAATCTGGTGTAGAGGTAAATTTTCAAATCATCCACCGGGTTGGTCTAGAGGTAAAGTCGTCGCCAACATCAGCTGTTTAACAGCTGATTTTCGGAGACGAAGGTTCCTGGTTCAAATCCTAGTAAAGGTAGTTACTTTTATACGGATTTTGAATGCTAGACAGTGGTTACCGGTGTACTTTTTAATGGTTGGGGTTCAATTAACCATACCCTTTCAGGAATGGTCGATCTGAGACTGTACAAGACTACACCTCATTTACACGTCATACATATTATCATCCTCATCTAACTGGGTCATGGGGTTGCTTATTGTTCTGAATTGAACAGATTGCAACGTGTAGTACGTTTGTTTTTGGAAGAAGCTTGTAAGGGGAGGGCGAGTAGGTAGAGTAGGGATAGTTTCAAAGGGGCAAGTGTCGTCTCCTTCTCACATAATGATCATTCCCTCTCTTTCTAACTGTATACTATGTTACAACTACGAGGTGCTTCCCCCACCACTAAACAGAACAGCTCAGCGGCACAGAGCGTTGGAGGGAGAGCTTCTAGCTAGAACAAATGACCTGTACACATATTAAAAATTAAAAAAAAATCTGGTGTAGGCCTCTGGGCCAGCCCAGTCAGTCAGTTAATAAAAAGTCGCTATTATTTGTTAAGTAACACCGGTTGGGCAAGCGACTTTGTGTGGTGAACAGTTGACAGCCATCCATGAACAAACTAAACTCATGTCTAATCAACGTCAAAAAAATAATACAGTAAAAAGCAGCGATCAAATTGGGTAGTTGTCAAAAATGCACAGTTCCCGATAACAAATAAAAGATAAAAAAAAATCTGGTGTAGAGGTAAATTTTCAAATCATCCACCGGGTTGGTCTAGAGGTAAAGTCGTCGCCAAAATCAGCTGTTTAACAGCTGATTTTCGGAGACGAAGGTTCCTGGTTCAAATCCTAGTAAAGGTAGTTACTTTTATACGTATTTGAACGGTAGACAGTGGTTGTGGGTGTACGTTGATGGTTGGGGTTCAATTAACGATACTCTCTCAGGAATGGTCGGCCTGGGTCTGTAGAAGACTACACAGTCTCATTTACACGTCATACACATCATCCTCATCTCATTGGGTGATGGGGTTGCTTATTGTTCTAAATTGAACAGATTGCATCGTACACATATTAGGAATTACAAAAAAAAATATCTGGTGTAGGCCTCCGGGCTAGCCCAGTCAGTCAGCTGGTAAAAAAAAAAAATCGCTATTAATTGTTAAGTAACACCGGTTGGGCAAGCGAATTTGTGTGGTGACCGGCTGACAGCCATCCGTGAACAAACTCTACTGGAAGTCCCTGTTCAAACTCTTGTCTAATCGTCAAAAAAAAATACAGTAAAAAGCAGCGATCAAATTGGGTAGTTGTCAACAATGTACAGTTCCCGATATCGAATTAAAGCTAAAAAAAAAATCAGGTGTAAAACACTCACACAACTTTCTCTTGCCAATGCAAATAATGACCAATATAACCTAATATTGATAGTTAAACATTAAAAATAAACAAAAAACAAACCTCAAAAAACACACCCTTATTTTAATCATGAGTGAAAGACGCAAAATGAAAATCGACCTCAGTTTGGCTTAAAAATTCAAAAAATCACTCTTTCACGCTAAACTAGGCGCTGTAGAGAAAAATGCTTTATATAAAAGTTGTAGATCTTTTAATTTCTTATAAATTTTATTATATACACTTTTGTCGTAAAATCCATACTAAGGCAGAAATCTTTAAAAAATCGAATTTCACACTTTTTCGTGAGAAAAAGAACAGAAAATCGCTAAACTAAGCGTTATACAAAAAAAAGTGTGAAATGAAGGTTGTAAGATTTTAAATTCTCTACGTTTTTTATCATATAAATTTTTGCGCTAAAATGCATATTAAACCCGTGATCTTAAAAAAACATTTTTTTTACGTAAAAACAGCCTCACCAAGAATTTCAGCAGACATGGCTCTACCCTATCATGTAGAGCGTAAAACATTTAGTAAACGAGACGATTTTGAAAAAAATCGTAGGACCGTTTTGAGAAAATCGCAAAAAATTGAAAAATTACACGAATAAACTACTACTTATGGTTGACCGATTTTGATGAAAATATTCGTGTCGGTTCCGGTAGTGGTGTCTAACTTAAGTTTTAAGTTTCAAGTTCGTACGATGTTCCGTTCTTGAGATATTCTATTCACACGTACACACACACACACACGCGCGCGCGCACGCACACACACACACACACACACACACACACACACACACACACACACACACACACACACACACACAAACAAACAAACCAATCGCTAAAAACTTGTTTTTTGGATTCAGGGGTCTGAAAATGTGTAGATCCGGTGAAAACTCGATTTCGAAAAATCGACATGAAAACAATACTTTCCTTACTACATAATTATTCCTGTAGGCAATAGAAAGTAAAAACAAATGCATTTACTAGGATTTTGAGCGACGAAACCTTCATCTGCGTACATGATGTCTGGGATCATGAGAGAATAAACTAAAAATTTCTTGAAACTTTTTTATGAAATATGAAAATGTATTGAAATCTTAACCATTGTTTAAATTCAGTAAATATTTGAATGAATGAAGCGTGGCATTTGTGTTGGTGTAGATAAGAAGAAGTTGACAAGTTGTACGTCAAACCTTTTAACAAAGCCCCAGTCTTCCTACTTACTTGAAAACAATTATTAATGTTGTCTTCGAAAAGAAAAAAATTTTCTTCCATTCATTTTGTACATAATCATCTCTGTTGAATGAATACATGCTTCTTCCCGTCATACACTAACCACTAACCAAAATATAGTATCTTCCCATTATACAAACTACCTAACAATAACAATTTACTATTTTATCTCCCCCTTTTTCCTCTCCTCGTTTTCCCGGAAAACATACTTTGACGTATCATGTAACCAACCATCCCTTTCACATCTCTTACTTTTACATCATCAATGCCTCCTTAATGTCATCTACTTGTCCCCTCTCGTACCTCTCCCATATTCGCTTCTGTAGTCATCCATCAAAATTCGTTTCGCACATGATGACGTCACCTATCCACTAAATACAACGTGAATTTTCAATAGTAACAATATAAACATGAAATCATATCACTTTTTTTTTGTGATACTTTTTTTAATTTTTACTTTCTCTTGCCGATATGAATTATAGGAAGAAATTGTATTGTTTTCATGTCGATTTTAAGAAATTAAGTTTTCACCGGGTCTACTTTTTTCAATTTTTACTTTCTTTTGGCGATATGAATAAGAAGAAAAGTATTGTTTTCATGTCGATTTTAAGAAATTGAGTTTTCACCGGGTCTACACGTTTTCAGACCTCTTGAACTCAAAGTTATTGGTCTGTGTGTGTGTGAGATTTTATTTTCTTGATACCACTGGATCTTCTAGATACAACTAGAGGACTCGACAAGAACCTTTCCATCAAAATCGGTCAACCGGAAGTAATAGTTTATTTTTGTAAATTTCAAATTTTTTCAATTTTTTCAAAAACGGCTTCTGTGATATTTTTAAAAATCGCGTCAATTACTTACGTGATAGCGTTAGCGCCATGTCTGCAGATTTTCTTGGAGTGGCTGTGCTTTCAAAGAACAAATTTTTTTTTTAATTTCGGCCTTAGTATGAATTTTAGCGCAAAAGTGTTACAATGAAAGTTGTTGAGAATTTAAATGACTATAATTTTTATTTTAGACATTTGTTTTTATTTCTATTTTTCGAAACCGAGTTTTTATCGGAAGTACACGTCTTTAGCCACCCTGAACAATGAAATGTGTTTTTAGCTGTTTTGAGCTGTGGGTGTATGTGAACAAAATATCTCAAGAACGGAATTGCTTACAAAGGCAAAAATTTGAATTTAAGTTATGTACCAAATATTAGAACAATTGATCAAAATAAAACAAACGGTTTTCGGATTCGTAATCTATACAAAAAGTTATTGGGACTGGATTAGGTTTCAAGTTTCGTTTTCGACCGGAAGTCACAAAATCAAAGTCGGAATTGGGAAACAAACACAATGTCATTCGATTCTTCTTAATTTTTTTTTCGTTTAACGTCCGACTGTTTTGCAAATAGCTGCTAATGCAGACGGTGAAGGATGAAATGAATTTTTTGTAACGTATGAAAAAATGCCATGCCCGAATGGGATTCGAACCCAAGACAGCGTGATGAGAGGCGAGCTCGTTACCAACATCGCCTACGCGGCCGGCGAAAAGGCCTTAAGATTCTTCTTAAGGGGAGACTGTACTTTCTGTCCTGAAAATGTTTAATTTGTTATTTTTAGGTACATTTTTCAAAGGATTGGTAAAATATAGGAAAATTAAACTTTACACACCATAGGTTCCGGGTTTCTTCTCGAGCTACTTTTTTTTTACTCCTAATGTGTGTACGTTGCAATCTGTTCAATTGAGAACAATAAGCAACCCCATCACCCAATGAGATGAGGATGATGTGTATGGCGTGTAAATGAGGTGTAGTCTTGTACAGACCCAGGCCGACCATTCCTGAGAGAGTATGGTTAATTGAACCCCAACCATCAAAGTACACCAACAACCACTGTCTAGCATTTAAATTCGTATAAAAGTAACTACCTTTACTAGGATTTGAACCAGGAACCTTCGTCTCCGAAAATCAGCTGTTAAACAGCTGATTTTGGCGACGACTTTACCTCTAGACCAACCCGGTGGGTTCTCGAGCTACTGACATTTTTTCTATTTAATCTTTGGAATGTTTTCTTCATTTTAAATGTGACCTGTATTTCCTATAGCTTATTTTTATGACTAGAAATGTTTGATTTACTGTAATTACGAATGAATCGCCTTGTTTACTATTATTTCACCGGTTTTTTTAATTATCAGTCTCTCTAGTATCTTCTTAACAGTTTTCTTCTTTTTTACCAAGTGTCATCAAAACTGTTAAAGAATAGCTTCTTAACGTCCTTAATTTCCTTTTTTATTTTTCGAATTGTAAAAAAATGAACATCACAGTAGTTAGCCGCTCGCTCACGGCTTTTGTTAAGAGGCACAGATAGGCATTTTTGTTTAGCTTCAACTTTACAACATTTTTTACTTTCTCTTGCCTATATGAATATATAGGAAGGAAAGTATTGTTTTCATGTCGATTTTAAGAAATCGAGTTTTCACCGGATCTATACGTTTTCAGACCCCCTGAACCCAAAAAAACATGTTTTTAACGATTGGTCTGTGTGTGTGTGTGTGTTTGTGTGTGTGTGTGTGTGTGTGTGTGTGTGTGTACAAAATATCTCAAGAACGGAACATCGTACGAACTTGAAACTTGAAACTTAAGTTACATACCACTACCGGACCCGACACGAACATTTTCATCAAAATCGGCCAACCGGAAGTAGTAGTTTATTCGTATAATTTTTCACTTTTTTGCGATTTTTTTAAAAATCGCCTCATTTACTCAATTTTTTATTCTCTACAAGAAAGGGTAGGCGCCATGTTTGCTGAAATTCTGCGTGAGGCTGTTTTCACGTAAAAACATTTTCTTTTTAAGATTGCGGCTTAAATATGCATTTTAGCGCAAAACGTTATATAATAAAAGTTGTAGAGAATGTAAAATTCTACAACTTTTATTTCAAACATTTTTTTGTATAACGCTTAGTTTAGCGGTAATTAGCGGATTTCTGTTTTTTTCTCACGAAAACGTGTGAAAAATCGATTTTTTTAATATTTCGGCCTTAGTATGCATTTTATTACAAAAGTGTATATAATAGAATTGATAGAAAATTAAAAGATCTACAACTTTTATTTAAAACATTTTTCTCTACAGAGCCTAGTTTAGCGTGAAAAAGTGATTTTCCGTATTTTTAAGCCAAACTGAGTTTGATTTTCATTTTGCGTCTTTCACTCATGATTAAAATAAGGTTATGTTTATTGAGGTTAGTTTTTTGTTTATTTCTAATGTTTTATTACTAATATTAGGTTTATTGTTAATTATTTATATTGGCAAGAGAAAGTTGTGTGAGTGTTTCACACCAGATGTTTACTTATTTAATCATGATTTTAAACAGCGGTTAAATTTTTCATTATTTACAATAGAAAATAAAAGTCGTGTGTACGTTTCACACAAGGTTTTGTTTTCGAGAAATGTTTTATTTTAATCGTTCACATAATGTATCGTTGGTGGTAGTTGCTCATTTTGGCTAGGTGTGTTTGTAGCAGCAATACAAACTACAAACGGTGGTGTTTATTCATATTCCGCTGTCAACTGGTCACCGTGCTACGTCCGTTTTACAACTGGCGTGATGACATTTCAAAGCAAGTTTTATTTTACACGTTGACATGACTAACCTAAACGGTATAATTTTATTTAAAAGAACTGAATACATCTGGTGGTGACGGGTTTTAATTATGCGTTGTTTTTAAAAAAAAAATTACGTATAAGCTTTTTGTGTCGGTTATTGTTAATTTAAAAAAAAAAAAATCTGGTGTGAAACGCTCACACAACTTTCTCTTGCCAATGCAAAAAATTAACAATAAACCTAACAATAGTAATAAAGCATTAGAAATAAACAAAAAACTAACCTCAAAAACATAACCTTACTTTAATCATAAGTGAAAGACGCAAAATGAAAATCAACCTCAGTTTGGCTTAAAAATACGGAAAATCACTTTTTCAGACTACAATAGGCTCTGTAGAGAAAAAGGTTTTTATAAAAGTTGTAGATCTTTTATTTCCTATAAAATTAATTATATACACTTTTGTCGTAAAATGCTTACTAAGGCCGAAATCTTAAAAAAATTGATTTTTCATACGTTTTCGTGAGAAAAAACAGGAAATCGCTAATTACTGCTAAACTAAGCGTTATACAAAAAATGTTTGAAATAAAAGTTGTAGCATTTTAAATTCTTTACAACTTTTATTACATACATTTTTGCGGTAAAATGCATATTAAAACCGAAATCATAAAAAAACAAATTGTTTATGTAAAAACAGCCTGACCAAGAATTTCAGCAAACATGGCGCCTACTTTATGTTTTAGAGCATAAAAAATTAAGTAAATAAGGCGATTTTTAAAACAATTGTACGAACAGTTTTTGAGAAAATCGCAAAAAAGTGAAAAATTACACGAATAAACTACTACTTCCGGTTGACCGATTATAATGAAAATGTCCGTGTCGGGTCCGGTAGTGGTATGAAAGTTTTAAGTTTCATGCTCGTATAATGTTCCGTTCTTGAGATATTCTGTTCGCACACACACACACACACACACACACACCAATCGCTATAGGAAAGAGAAAGTAATTAAGTATAAGCTTTTTGTGTCGGTTATTTTTAATTTTTTTAAAAAAAGTCAATTGATTTGATAAAGTTAACGTACCAGTGAACTGGATAAAAGCAATCGTTTTGTATGATGTAGCTTTTAAAACTTTTAAGAGAATAGAATACCTTCAATATTGGAACGTTTAATCTTGGTTCTTTTGGGTTCTGGTTATAAGAAATGATTCAATAACTTGTTCTGAATTTATTTTTACTTTCTCTTGCTTATATGAATATATATAAAAAGGAAAGTATTGTTTCATTGTCAATTTAAAAGCCGCAGATTATCTAACCTCATAAAAGCCTTAATGTACGACATAAACATTATTTTCAACCCTTTAGGGCTAACTTTTTTGAGGGTTTCAATACAATAGCCTAAAACCTGCTCCGGCATTATAGTTTCAACATAAAACCTGCATGAAAATTGGTTCAGTAATTTAGGAGATAAAAGGGAACATACACACGCGCACACACACACACACACACACACACACACACATACATCGAATTTATATATATATATATAGAATATTTGTATTAGCAAGAGAAAGTCGTGTGAGTGTTCACACCAAATTTTTTATTTTTTGCATAGGTAACAGAAAGTCATGTTTCGTACCAAAATTTTAATTGTACGTTTGAGAGAGAGAGAGTGTGTGTGAAGTGTTGGGGGAAGAATGAAGAGTTATTTTTGAATTTACAAACAAAATCATTAACGATTTGGTTATAACGTGTTATTAATTAATTCTAATTATAGATAGTAACAAAGCAGTTTATCCTCGAAAATTGAGCTTTCTCCTTACCGCAGCAAATTACATAACCTGCAACCTGCCTTGCCTTGCCTTGCCTACGGGTAACGTTTGTGGGCGCTAACACAGCAAAATTGTATAGGCAGACCGCAGTAGGCCTAGATGTTCCGTCACCCGTGAATTTATTTAATGAAAATAATAGGTACGTCTGTTATTTAAATTTTTGTTAAAGATTTCAATTCGCTAAAGATAGGTTTTAAATTAATAATATTGTAATTAATTTTTAAATTGTTTAACTTATTCCAATTTATTTATAGTCTACTCTTATAATTTATAACCTTTAAGGGGGTAGTCAACTCAAGAAGATGTTTTTTTACTTTCTCTTGCCTATATGAATACTATATAGGAAGGAAAGTATTGTTTTCATGTCGATTTTTCGAAATCGAGTTTTCACCGGATCTATACGTTTTCAGATCCCCTGAACCTAAAAAACATGTTTTTAGCGATTGGTCTGTGTGTGTGTGTGTGTGTGTGTGTGCGCGCGCGCGCGCGCGTGTGTGTGGGTGTGTGTGTGTGTGTCTGTGTGTGAACAGAATATCTCAAGAACGGAACATCGTACGAACTTGAAACTTGAAACTTAAGTTACATACCACTACCGGACGCGACACGAACATTTTCATCAAAATCGGTCAACCGGAAGTAGTAGTTTATTCGTATAATTTTTCAGTTTTTTGCGATTTTCTCAAAAACTGGTCCTACGATTTTTTTTAAAATCGCCTCATTTACTCAATTTTTTATTCTCTACAAGATAGGGTAGGCGCCATGTTTGCTGAAATTCTCGGTGAGGCTGTTTTCACGTAAAAACGTTGTTTTTTTAAGATTACGGCTTTAATATAAATTTTAGCGCAAAAACTTATATAATAAAAGTTGTAGAGAATTTAAAAACCTACAACTTCTGTTTCAAACATTTTTTTGTATAACGCTTAGTTTAGCGGTAATTTGCGATTTTCTGTTTTTTTTCTCACGAAAACGTGAGAAAAATCGATTTTTTTAACATTTCGGCCTTAGTATGCATTTCACGACAAAAGTGTATATAATTAAATTTATAGAAAATTAAAAGATCTACAACTTTTATTTAAAGCATTTTTCTCTACAGAGCCTAGTTTAGAGAGAAAGAGTGATTTTCCGTATTTCTAAGCCAAACTGAGGTTGATTTTCATTTTGCGTCTTTCACTCATGATTAAAATTAGGTTATGTTTGTTGAGGTTAGTTTTTTGTTTATTTCTTATGTTTTATTACTAATGTTAGGTTTATTGTTAATTATTTGCACTGGCAAGAGAAAGTTGTGTGAGTGTTTCACACCAGATTTTTTTTATTTAACTTTTTTTTTTACAATGAGCCTGTACAATGTGGCTTTAAGCAAATCATTATACAAGAACTAAACTGACGTGAGTGAAGTAGACAGCCTTTGCTCTCACTTCAACTAAATAAAATGATTAGAAAATAAAGTTAATAAAAAAAACTAAGAAAAGTTGCAAAGTTACAAAATTAATAATAACAGTGTAAAAAAGGTAAACAAAACAAAGAAGTAAACAATGTAAAAGAAGTTAACAATAGTGTATAGTCCAGCCTCTGTTAGTTTGCTCCTTATGTAAACAAATAATGACGTCACTGAGCATTGTATCAATATGTGTACACGCTGATTAAAAAGTAACAAAATACTTTCAAAAGTATTTAAATACAAAATACTTTTAAAAGTATTTATATAAATGAAATTGTTAGGCCTACATCATATCATGACTGATGTTTTTAGTACTTTAAGTAGTTATAATTTAAAAAATAGTTAACTTAATAGGAATAGGAGATCCGTAAAGTGGTGGAGTGTAGCGTGCACCCTGTAGTAGGTGGCTTTTGTTTGTTGACAGAAGGAGGAGCAAACTAACAACGGATGAACTGTAGTTGCGGGTTGAAGGGGTACGAGTGAGGTATTTTGAATGAGCTGGGAGAACGATTGTTGTATTACTCTTGATACAAAACATTCGTTTTCAAACTTTCCCTATTTAACATATTTGTTTGTATTTATTACAATTATTTATTTAAATATTTTGTTATAAAAAAGTAAGTTAAATATTATGAATCCAACCAAGTTAATAACCCAATAGAGGTATTTGTTAAATTAATGCGCCGGATGATAAGAATATGTTTTTAGTCTAGTTAGTAGACGCGACCACTACAAATGTATCAGCTGTGGAACACTACTAACACTCATTCATTCTCCCACTACTATAACAACACACTGCATTCCTTCAAACTACACGGACCTGGGACTCAAGCAGTAAGTTCCAAGTTTAAATTTCGTTCGTGGGAGATTTTGTTCATACATAGACCCACACATACCGATCGCTAAAATCATGGTTTTTTGGGTTCAGGGTGCCTGAAAACGTGTATTTGCGATGAAAACTCGAAATTGACATGAAAACGAACTTCCCTTCCCATAATAATAATTTCACATAGGAAAATAAAAAGTAAAAAGTCAATATTGAAAGTTTTGACAATTGTACTGCCTTTAGTTTTGTAACCCTTAATATTTTAGTATAGACTACTTGCATAATGATATAAATAAAAAATATCAATGTTTAGTGTAGAAAGTTCCATACTATAGGGTGATTCAAAAAGAGCGCCGGTTTTGATATATCAAATTAAGAGATTTATTTTATTGAAAAACTGAAAATAAATACATCAACAAGTTCATCTTTCCTTCCGATTTTATGTATGAAAAATGATGTCATGCATGTGTCCTCCTCTACTGCGCTGGCACGCATCAACTCTGTCCATGAAATTGGATATTACTGCACGACAAGTTTCGACTTCCATTTGCCCGATAACCCGTCGAATTTCCTCCTTCAAGTCATTGATGTTTCGGGGTTTATTGGCATACACCAATGACTTCAGATGACCCCAAAGAGGAAAGTCACAAGGCGTCAAGTCACACGACCTTGGTAGCCATTGATGGTCGGAATTACGAGAAATGATGCGATCCTGGAACCGTTCACGGAGCAACAACATTGTTTCTTGTGCAGCGTGACAGGTGGCACCATCCTGCTGAAACCACAACTCGTCAATGTCCATTCCATCCAAATGACGCCACAAAAACTCCCTAATCATCGTACGGTATCGGTCTCCATTTACTGTCACGGCTTGTCCTTCTTGATTTTCAAAAAAGTAAGGGCCGATGACACCGCCCGACCAAAAGCCCCACCAAACTATCACTCGCTGTGCATACAAGAGAAACTACAACTGAATCGTCAATAGGAATGTTCTCCAAAATAGAAATGAGATCAAACAATGTTGCCAACCGATAAACAAAAATTTACCAGCCGTTTAAAAATCGGCGCTCTTTTTGAATCACCCTTTAGAATGATTTTAGTTTTCTACCACTTTAAGGGTAGATGGCACGATGGTTTTCACTCAAAATTTCGATTTTTGGTTTTTTTATGTTTTTCAATAGTTCAGGCCTAGATCTACTAGAAAAAACATTAAATTACGTCAAAAAAATAAATTTTTTTATGAAAAAATTAAGGTTTATCAAGTTTACACAGAAAAATTATCATGTTACCAAAGCGAATATTTTTCACAATTTTATACTGCTCGTTTTAGTGCAAAGAGAATTTTAGTGTTTATAATAACTGCATCAGTGTTTTTTTTTTTGTATTCTTAGCTGTTGTTTCAGCTTTCTAAACAACTGTGGTAGCAAATTTACTTGTTTGTGTACAGTATGTTATTGATTTATGCCTTCTTGTTTCTTGCGTTTTTCCGTAAATTCAGATTTTTAACACTAGGTACATTTTTCTCAGAAACCAATAAACCTACCAGGCTGAAATTTTTACCAGTTAATTATTTTGAATATCCACATATACCGACATTTTTATGTCTTCTTCAGGTGCTCCAAAAATTAGTAATACGCAAAAAAACGTAGAAAACAATTTGTAAAAATTTCATGTTATACGTAACTTTAAAAAAAAATGGTATGGTCCAAAGATTAAATTGAAAAAAATGTGAGTAGCTCGAGAAGAAACCCAACAGCTATGGTGTGTAAAGTTTAATATCCCAATCTTTTACCAATCCTATGAAAAATGTACCTAAAAATAGAAAATTTAACATTGGCGGGATACAAAGTACTGTCTCCCCTTAAGATAGTCGGATTATAGATTAAGTCTGTTAATATAATCAACTGCCCATAACAGACAGGTAGAGTGTCAAATTATTTACACTCAATCTGTTCGTTGCAGGGCTAAAATAAATAGTTCTGTTTCTTATCGCATGGTCAGCCAATTAAATGACTGAATTATTTAAGAACAGAAGAGGTAGAGGTGTACTGTGACACTAATCAGAGTTATCTCCTCTGAAAGTAATGAATTTCATTATACAGCCAGACCCTGTGATGAATGAAGTGAAGGTGTCATTTGCAGAGTGGAAAATATGTGCTTTTCAGAGGGCCCGGCATGCTGATAAGCGTACTTTTCCACTCAGTGAGTTGTGGCAATGGTAAACCACCTCACTCCTCGTTTTACTTAGTAAAACCTCTGCAGGTTCAAACCAGCCTTTTGGCTGATGACCTTAACAACAAAATATAATCAAAATTTGAATTTAACAATAAAACCGGTATTTCTAAATACAGTAGAATCGCAGCAGTCCGGCCTGTTCGGGACCGAGAGGGTGCCGGATTACTGGATGTGTTGGAGTTTTGTAACTATAAATTATAAATATAAACAAAAAATGAATATGGATTGATTTCTATGTGATTTTAAATTAAATTAACTGATTAAAAAAGGTTTGCCGAGTACTTCTCTGGTCATTGTAGTCTACTAGCCATAATTATCGGTTATTGACATCGCCTAGTGCGGTGTGCGGGCGGGTGCTCGTGTTCTCAGAATTACGTTTCGTTGTCAATTCACCATGAAGTATAGAGTATGACCCAGTTCTGGGTTTCGGGTAAAAGGCCAAAAATTATTCCATTTAACAATAAAATAAGGTCTGCTTATTCATTTCTTTAATTAAGTCCTAAACATACATGTTATATTAAATCCGCCGTAATTAGGTCGAGTTGATTTTCCTAATTCAATTTAAATCTTTTACCAAAATCTGTCCTAGGTGAGGTTTCATACTTTTTTTTAATTTTTTTTGTTTTTTGTAATCCCTAATTTGTGTACGTTGCAATTTGTTCAATTCAGAACAATAAGCAACCCTATGACCCAATGAGATGAGGGTGATATGTATGACGTGTAAATGAGGTGTAGTCTTGTACAGACTCAGGTCGACCACTCCTGAGATAGTATGGTTAATTGAACCCTAACCATCAACGTACACCGGTAACCACTGTCTACCATTCAAATCCGTATAAAAGTAACTACCTTTACTAGGATTTCAACCAGGAACCTTTGTCTCCGAAAATCAGCTGTTAAACAGCTGATTTTGGCGACGACTTTTCCTCTAGACCAATCCGGTGGGTTTCATACTTTTAGGTTTAATATATTAAGGACCGGATTACTGGAGGTGCCGGACTACTGCACAGCCGGACTACCGAGATTCTATTGTACAGTTGTTTCATACACAATATTAAAATTTATTCGTGTATGAATAAGAAAGAAATACACTTGGACACAAATGATTGCTCCATATTGCAGTGGCAGTGAACAATATAAAAAGATAATCCGCCATACCAGACAGAATATCATCCATTCTTCTTACATATTATTCTACTTCGTATTCGATTCCATATTATTATGTATGAATCTAAGCCATCGAATCAGGGTTGCCAATATTGCAGCACAATATTATCGTATCTTTTTTTTATTTCCAATGTAAATTCAAGATTATTTTTTAGGATTTAACTTACGTTTAATACTTACGATATTTTGTTAGATACATGTACCTTATTATTTGATTTGATACGATTTTTCAATAACGGTATTTCAGTTCATTAAAAAATTCATGTTTTTTTTTTATCTAACATCCGAGAATATTTACAATCAGTTTAAAATCAGAAACTATAAGTAAATAGCATGAACGGGTTGACATGATGAACACAATACCCAATGGTATTGCTAAGGAAACGAGAAAAAAAAATCTGGTGTGAAACACTCACACAACTTTCTCTTGCCAATGCAAATAATTTACAATATAATTTAACATTAGTAATAAAATATTAGAAATAAACAAAAAACTAACCTCAATAAACATAACCTTATTTTAATCATGAGTGAAACACTCAAAATGAAAATCAACCTCAGTCTGGCTTAAAAATACGGAAAATCACTATTTCACGCTAAACTAGGCTCTGTAGAGAAAAGTACGTTAAATAAAAGTTGTAGATCTTTAAATTTCCTATGGTTATATACACTTTTGTCGTAAAATGCATACTAAGGCCAAAATCTTAAAAAAATCGATTTTTCACACGTTTTCGTGAGAAAAAATCAGAAAATCGCTAATTACTGCTAAACTAAGCGTCATACAAAAAAATGTTTGAAACAGAAGTTGTAGGTTTTTAAATTCTCTACAACTTTTATTATATAAGTTTTTGCGCTAAAATTTATATTAAAGCCGTAATCTTAAAAAAACAACGTTTTTACGTGAAAACAGCCTCACCGAGAATTTCAGCAAACATGGCGCCTACCCTATCTTGTAGAGAATAAAAAATTGAGTAAAATAGGCGATTTTAAAAAAAAACGTAGGACCAGTTTTTTGAGAAAATCGCAAAAAACTGAAAAATTATACGAATTAACTACTACTTCCGGTTGACCGATTTTGATGAAAATGTTCGTGTCGCGTCCGGTAGTGGTATGTAACTTAAGTTTCAAGTTCGTACGATGTTCCGTTCTTGAGATATTCTGTTCACACACACACACACACACACAGACACACACACAGACCAATCGCTAAAAACATGTTTTTTGGGTTCAGGGGGTCTGAAAACGTATAGATCCGGTGAAAACTCGATTTCGAAAAATCGACATGAAAACAATACTTTCCTTCCTATATATTCATATAGGCAAGAGAAAGTAATTAATTATAATTTTTTAATTCATTTCTTTTAATTATGACAATTGAAAACAATTAAATATCCTTTCTGTTACTGTTAATGTCTAAGTCTGTTAGTCAATGTCTAAGTAAAAGAGTGAATTGAATCTCTAGATTCATTACTACAGTTCAGCCGTTCTAATTTAGCTCCTAATGTAAACAAATAATGACGTCACTGAGCATGCACATTATATCTAAATGTGTACACGCTGATTAAAAAGTAACAACTTAATCAAAAGTATTTAAATACAAAATTATTTTAAAAAGTATTTTTATAAATGAAATTGTTATGCCTACATCATATCACGACTGATGTTTTTAGTACTTTAAGTACTTATAATTTAAAAAAATAGTTAACTTAATAGGAATACGACATCCATAAAGTCACGGACTCTAGCGTGCAGCCTGTAGTAGCTGGTTTTGGTTTGTTGACAGTAGGAGCAAACTTAGAGCGGCTGAACTATAAGTAAAACGAAGAGTGAGGTGGTTTACAAATGAATGGATTCACGGAATTTCGTAATTTACATATTCGGAATTATATTTGTTTTCCAGTAGGAACTCAAATTTATAGCCGTCAATAAAAAAATTATGCGTGGGTTATTAAATTGATTGCCAGTTTGGATGATTTTGAAAGAATAACATAAATTTATGTTACTTATGTTATATGTATACGTTTTACTTTCCCTTGCCTATATAAATGTATAGGAAGGAAGTATTGTTTTCATGTTGATTTTAAGAAATCGAGTTTTTGCCGCATCTACGCGTTTTCAGATCCCCTGAACCCAAAAAACATGTTTTTAGCGATTGGTCTCTGTGTGTGTGTGTGTGTGTGTGTGTGTGTGTGTGTGTGTGTGCGCGCGCGCGCGTGTGTGTGCGCGCGCGCGCGTGTGTGTGTGTGTGTGTGTGTGTGTGTGTGTGTGTGTGTGTGTGTGTGTGTGTGTGTGTGTGTGTGTGTGTGAACAGAATATTTCAAGAACGGAACATCGTACGAACTTGAAACTTGAAACTTAAGTTACATACCACTACCGGATCCGACACGAACATTTTCATCAAAATCGGTCAACCGGAAGTAAAAGTTTATTTGTGTAATTTTTTACGTTTTTGCGATTTTCCCAAAAATTCGTCCTACGATTTTTTTAAAAAATCACCTCGTTTACTAATATTTTTATGGTTTACAAGATAAGGTAGGCTTCATGTCCCCTGAAATTCTTGGAGCGGCTGTTTTCACGTAAAAAAGTTGTTTTTCTAAGATTGCGGCTTTAATAGGTATGCATTTTAGCGCAAAAATGTATACCTATAATAAAAGTTGTATAGAATGTAAAATTCTACAACTTTTATTTTAATCATTTTTTTTAACGCTTAGTTTAGCGGTAATTAGAGATTTTCTGTTTTTATCTCATAATAGTGTAAAAAAAATTTAAGATTTCAGCCTTAGTATGCATTTTACGAAAAAAGTGTACAATCAGATTTATAGGAAATTAAAAGATCTACAACTTTTATTTAGAGCATTTTTCTCTACAGAGCCTAGTTTAGCGTGAAAGTGTGATTTACCGTATTTTTAAGCTTAACTGAGGTTGATTTTCAGTTTACGTTTTTCAATCATGATTAAAATAAGATTATGTTTTTTGAGGTTAGTTTTTTGTTTATTTCTAATGTTTTATTACTTATGTTAAGTTTGTTGTTATTTATTTGCATTGGCAAGAGAAAATTGTTTGAGTGTTTCACACCAGATTATTTTTAATTATCTCTTGAAGGTAAAGTAGTGAAGCCCTACTTTTAATCTTCATTGTTCGCGCGCGTACGCTCTTATTTGATTTTTTTTTTTTAGTTCCTAATGTGTGTACGTTGCAATCTGTTCAATTGAGAACAATAAACAACCCCATCACCCCCAATGAGATGTGGATGATGTGTATGACGTGTAAATGAGGTATAGTCTTGTACAGACCCAGGCCGACCATTGCTGAGAGAGTATAGTTAATTGAACCCCAACCATCAAAGTACACCGGTAACCACTGTCTATTATTCAAATCCGTATCAAAGTAACTACCTGTACTAGGATTTGAACCAGGAACCTTCGTCTCCGAAAATCAGCTGTTAAACAGCTGATTATGGCGACGACTTTACCTTTAGACCAACCCGGTGGGTTTAGGATTATATTTAATAGGATTATTTTGTACGAAAATAGTATTTGTTAAATTATTAATTTTGAACTAGTTGAAAACAATAGTACATTAAAATGCAATTCAATTTATAGCGGCGTGACAAATTTCATCAGAGATCTGTCTCATTTATCATTGACAGAATAGAACGTCCGTAAATCTAAATTTAGAATTTGTGCCGTTTCAGTGTGGTGTTCTAATAATACCTGCGGTATTTCTGTGATTTTATCCATGTTGGAAATTTATGCGTGGGTTTCTCTACATAATTCTGTATATATACTTGTACAAATTTTAGAACGTTTGTTAAAGTTTATTTTAAAAGTTCCGTCCACTATTTCTCTTATCAAGTACAACTTTAGTGGGCGTAAAAACTTTTACGATTTTTGTAGGTTAGGTTTAGTGTCTACGAGTGATTTTCCGTATTACTTTATGAATATATAAAAAGGAAAGTATTGTTTTCATATCGATTATAAAAAATCGAGTTTTCACCGGATCTACACGTTTTCAGACCTCCTGAACCCAAAAAGCATGTTTTCAGCGATTGGTCTGTGTTTGTGTGTGTGCGTCCGTGCGTGCGCGCGCGCGCGTGTGTGTGTACAGAATATCTCGAGAACGGAACATCGTACGAACTTGAAACTTAAGTTACATACCACTACCGGACCCGACACAAACATTTTCATCAAAATCGGTCAAACGGAAATAGTAGTTTATTCGTGTAATTTTTCACTTTTTTGCGATTTTCTCAAAAAGCGGTCCTACGATTTTTTTAAAAATCACCTGGTTTTCTAAATTTTTTATGCTCTACAAGATAGGGTAGGCGACCTGTCTGCTGAAATCTTCGAGAGGCTGTTCTCTCGTAGAAAAATAAAGTTTTTTTTTTAAAATTCCGGCCAAAATTTGTATTAGCGCAAAATAGTATATAGCAAAAGTTGTAGAGAATTTAAAATCCAACAACTTTTTTTTAACATTTTTTTGTATAACGCTTACTTTAGTGGTAGTTAGTAATTATCTGTTTTTTTTCATGAAAATCTGTAAAAAGCATGTTTTTTTAAATATTTCGGCCGTAATATTAATTTTATGACAAAAATGCTTATAATCAAATTTATAGAAAATTAAAAGATCTACAACTTTTTATTTAAGAATATTTCTCTACAGAGCCTAGTGTAGCGTGAAAGAGTGATTTTCTGTATTATTAAGCTGAACGAAGGTTGGTTTTCATTTTGCATCATTTACTCATGATTGAAATAAGGTTATGTATTTTAAGGTTAGTGGTTTTTGTTTATTTCTAATGTTTTGTTTCTCATGTTCTAATAAATTCGGTGGGTTTAACCTACCGAGTTGGTCTAGAGGTAAAGTCGTCGCCAAAATCAGCTGTTTAACAGCTGATTTTCGGAGACGAAGATTCCTGGTTCAAATCCTAGTAAAGGTAGTTACTTTTATACGGATTTGAATACTAGACAGTGGTTACCGGTGTTCTTTGATGGTTGGGGTTTAATTAACCATACTCTCTCAGGAATGGTCGGCCTGGGTCTGTACAAGACTACACCTCATTTACACGTCATACACATCATCCTCATCTGATTGGGTCATGGGGTTGCTTATTGTTCTCAATTGAACAGATTGCAACGTACACAAATTAGGAATAAAATAAATTAAAAAAAAATGTTAGGTTATATTGTTCATTATTTTTCATTGGCAAGAGAAAGTCGTGTGAGTGTTTTATACGAGATTTTTGTAAATGTTTTTTGTTTCTTTGCGATACATTCTAACATTTTTCCTTGTTCATAATTCACCTCGCATCAATCATGTGTAAATTAAATTTTTTACAACCTTGAATATTTTATTCCGATTTAGAAGTTCACATGTTGTACACAACATATTGTTGATAATAATAAACGTATTTTGTGTTAGTTTGGCGGAACAAAAAATATAGACAGATTATTCTTAAAATGACGTAGTACATATTTCAAGCTTAACAAAAGAAATATTTTTGTAGTAGGCTGTGCCTTTTTTATTCTTTCCATCTTGAGTTTAATAAATAAGTAAACATTTTGCTGTTACTCATATTTTCACTTTCTCTTGCCTAAATCAATGTATAGGAAGGAAAGTATTGTTTTCATGTCGATTTTAACAAATCGAGTTTTCACCGGATCTACACGTTTTCAGACCCCCTGAACCCAAAAAGCATGTTTTTAGCGATTAGTGTGTGTGTGTGTGTGTGTGCGTGTGTGTGTGTATACAGAATATCTCAAGAAGGGAACATCGAATGGATTTGAAACTTGAAACTTAAGTTAGATACTACTAGAGGACCCGACACGAACATTTTCATCAAAATCGGTCAACCGGAAGTAGTATTTATTCGTGTAGTTTTTCTTTTTTTTGCAATTTTCTCAATAACTGGTCAAACAATTTTTTTTTTTAAATCGCTTGGTTTACTAAATTTTTTATGCTCTACAAGATAGGGTAGGCGCCATGTTTGCTGAAATTCTTCGTGAGGGTGTTTTTACGTAAAAAAAAGTGTTTTTTTAAGATTACGGCTTTAATATGTATTAAAGCGCAAAATGTATGTAATAAAAATTGTAAAGAATTTAAAATTCTACTACTTTTATTTCATAACATTTTTTTTGTATAACGCTTAGTTTAGCGGTAATTAGCGATTTTCTGTTGTTTTTCTCACGAAAACGTGTGAAAAATCGATTTTTTTAAAGATTTCGGGCTTAATATGCATTTTACGACAAAAGTTTATTTAATCAAATTTATAGAAAATGAAAAGATGTACAACTTTTAGAAGAATTTTTCTCTACAGAGTCTAGTTTAGCGTGAACGAGTGATTTTTTGTATTTTTTTAGCCGAATTGAGGTTGATTTTAATTTGGCGTCTTTTACTCATGGTTAAAATTAGGTTATGTTTTTTGAGGTTAGTTTTTTTGTTTTTTTTTAATGTATTATTACTAATGTTAGGTTTATTGTGAATTATTTGCATTGGCAAGAGAAAGTTGTGTGAGTGTTTCACATCAGATTTTTTAATTTTGGGTAAGCTGTTTGTACAATTTGGGAGCATGTTAACAAAGATATATTTAGAGAAGAATAATATTTTTGTTGTTTTATACAGAGAAATCAAAGGATGGATGGAGAAATTTTAATCGTTGAATTAATAGAAATTTATTTTTCAGGAAATTTTAACATCTACTTGCGGAGTTGGTGAAAGAAGTAGCTTTTATATTGTAATTATATGTAAAGTTCTGCCGTTCTTAGTTTGCTCCTACTGTAAACAAACCAAAGCTAGCTACTACAGGGTGCACGCTAGAGTACACGACTTTTTGGGTGTCGCATTCCTATTAAGTTAACTACATTTTGAATTATATGTGTACTTGTTGTTTAGGTGAACAGCCGAAAGAAAGGCTGGTTTGAACCTCTAGAGGTTTTACTAAATAATAACGAGGAGTAAGGTGGTTTACCATTGCCACAACTCACTGAGTTGAAAGAGTATGCTTATCAGCATGCCAGTCCCTCCGAAAAACACTCACTTTCCACCCTGCAAATTACAACTTCATTTCATTCACTACAGGGTCTGGCTGCATAGTGAAATTCATTACTCTCAGAGGAGATAACTCTGATTAGTGTCTTTTACACTTCTACCTCTTCTGTTCTTAAATAGTTCAGTCATATAAGTGGCTGACTATGTGATAAGAAACAGAACTATTTTTTTAGCCCTGGACCAAACAGATAGAGTGCAATTAAAATAACACTCCACCTGCTTGCCTGTTTTGGGCATAAGTTAAGTACTTAAATTACTTAAAACATCAGTCATGATATGATGTATGCCTAATAATTTCATTTATAAAAATACTTTTAAAAGTATTTTGTATTTAAATACTTTTGAAGGTATTTTGTTGTTACTTTTTAGACAGCGTGTACACATTTTTATATAATGCGCATGCGCTTTATGGGTGTCTCATTCCTATTAAGTTAACTACATTTTGAATTTAAAGTACTTAAATTACTTAAAATATCAGTCATGATATGATGTAGGCCTAAGGAATTTCATTTATAAAAATACTTTTAAAAGTATTTTGTTGTTACTTTTTAGACACCGTGTACACAATTTTTATATAATGCGCATGCGCAGTGATGTTATATTTTTTTACAGTAGGAGCAAACTTAGAATGGGTGGACTTTAGGGTAGAGTGTTTTTTGTAAATTTTTTTGAAGTGAATTAATGTATTGTTTTGAATGTAAATAAAGATAAGTAAAAACTTTTTCGTCGTATCAACCGTCCGATCTAATGTAAAATTTTGTTGAACAAAAAGTTGAATGTGTTGGGTTTTGTGTTGTGTGTGTTTTAGTGTGAGTGGTGCGCATGGCGGCGGGCGAGGGGTCGTGACATGCAGAGGCTGCGGACGACCTTCAAGCGGTCCAGGACGCCGACCGGTGCCGAAATGAAGACCCAGAGCAGCCTGGAAGTGCCGAAACAGGTCCGCAGTGCCTCATTCGACGAGATCCAATTAGAGGCAAAAAGGGCACAACAGGCAGGTTCAGGGGGATTTCTAGCGGTTCCGTCGCACGTAGGACAAAGGTCCAAATCGTTCGACGGAGGCGGTGGAGGCGGAGGGGGTGTTGGCGCCGGTGGAGGTAGCGAGGAGGTCGGTTCGCATCTTGAAGTACCGACCAGGAAATTTCAAAGAAGAAGATCATCTGGTGATAGAGCCAACGCGACTTGTGTCCACTGCGCTTGTCTCGATGAATACCGAAGAACGGCGAGGACACCTCCGACTGGTGACAGTAGTTACTCTTATAGCAGTAGTGATAGTTCGTCCGTTGACCCTGATGATGATGATGACGATGAAGACGATGATGATGATGATGTCATCGATGATCAATCATCACCAAAACACTGTTGTATCACTGTGACCTTATCACCCGATACTCTCCCGCTTCCACCTCCTGATTTAGATACACCCCCCGCCCGCCGTAGATCTATAACATCTCCAAAATTAGAACGACAAGAAGCTTTCTCCTTCAATGAAACCGTTCCCGATCCTGAACCGCCTCCGGATCCAACCGGTCTCGTTGTCAGCGAATTCTTCTTGGCTGTTCCTGAATTGAAACGTGATCGCGCCGCATCTGTCGATTCTTGTTTCATCCAAAAAAGCGGTGGTGGTAAAACGGAAGAGATCTCCGAAGAAAATCTGCTGGATGTACCGACGCAAGCATCTGTTTCTCTCAGGTCTCGGTCAGTTGATATTGTACTTCCCACAGAACAACAGGCTCGCTACAAGGCACTTGCTATGACTCCTGCACCAGATTCTGGGTATGTAGCACCAGCCCCTACCCACCCCTATCACCTCACTTCACCACCTTTCTTATATCACGTATATTCTTACCCCTTTTCAACCTCTCTCTGATACCTTTAAACCGGTTATACTAATACAAGATCATTTTACAAGAGTTATTTTACTTAACCCTTTAATTGTTGATTTTTTTTTTAACCCAAAGTAATGTTATTTTACTTAATTTTTTCCCACTGAATAATTTTATTTTATTATTTATTTTATTTACTTAATATACTTATTTTTTATTATATGACATTTTTATAGGTATATTTAAGAAAATTAACAATTAAAAAACGATTATTATAATTATTTTAACCCTAATAAAACAAAAAATGAAACTAATACTAGAGGTGTTCACAATCAGAGTGAACCAAGTCCACTTTAAAAAAAATGGTTTTGTTTCTTAATAAACTTCAGTTTTATTCACTGCCATAACAAACCAAGTCCTTAGTTCACCTCTTTGCCACACAGATGGCAGCAAAATTTGTCACTGCATATCATTGTCATGTTCCTTCTCAGCTTTAATTAATTATTAGTGTTTCTGTAAAATGTTTGAAAGTGGACTTGGTTCATTCCGGTTGTGAACACCTCGTATTGGTTATTAAAATTTATACGAGCACATGGCAAGCAAAGGGACAACATTAGTTAAGTTACACGGCTGTAATAACAACAACTAGTTGCTTACCAACTTTCACTTACCATAGAAAGACTAACAAATTTGTCGAATGGGTGGAAACAGTAAGTTTTAACTTAAATTTTAAACTTTAAATTGAATCGGTGAGTGGAAAAAGGGTAATATTCCAAAAAATGCGAAATTGAACAAAGATAACAGTTTTGTTAAGTTTACTTCGGCGCATCTATTGGTTGATAAAAGGGAAATATTCCTTGTATCTGAAAGCAGCTAAGCTACGTTAAAAATTTAGTTGAGTGGAAAAAGGATAATATTCCACGAATATTACCCTTCTTCCATTCAATAGCGAACAGCAGTTGGACCACTGGTTTCTGTCTTATTATTATCAAAATGTAACTGTAAATTATTTTGAAATAGAAATAAAGTTTTGTAGCATATTTGCACATTATATTGTTTTTTCAACTTAATTTTTCTAGATTTACTTGTACCAAATCTAGAAAAAGGTGAATAGTCAACATATTAACAATCAAAAATCAATCCCATGATTATTGTAAAACAAATTCTAAAGTCACCATTAAAAAGCGTTAATTTAGTAATAAAAATGACCAATTGAACATTTTACCATTTAACGAAAAACAAAGTCACAAAACAGTTTTTTTTTCAATTTCTCGAAAATAAGGATTTTGGAATATTACCTTTTTCCACTCACCGATTCAATTTTAAGTTAAACAGTTATTTTGTTTAATTATTTTAGTGGGTAATTTTCTTTATCTAGTTTTTGTCTATTTAAAATCTATCAAGGAGATCCAAAACATGTTGCCTTTTCAAATTATGAACCAATATAGGACAGAATATCATGAAATTATATTGCTAAAGAAGCAGGTCCAATTTGTTAGGAAAAATATTAACAAAGGTGTAATAAATATAATACCAAAATTGTTTGTAAACACATTTTTTTTCTAACAAAATTCAACAAGTTTGTGTTTAACGACTCAGAAATAAATTTAATGTTACATTTACCATTAAAGTGATTTCCGTGTAAACTTAAATAGTTCTTTTAAAGTTTCTAACAACTCAATTTCTTGGAAAAGTTTTCCGTATAGTATTATGGCTTAACCCTACTCGTTAAACGCTTGCTATAAAATTAGTCTTGTTTGGTTTTCCTTCTTATTCTTTGAAATCGATCTTTCTTTCTTTGAACACAAGTTTAAGTAAACTTCGGAATGTGTTTAATTTCATTTCTTTTGATATCTTTGTTTTAGTAGTCAATAAATTTTGATTCTGCCCAAAACGGGCAGGTGGAGTGTTATTTTAAAATTGCACTCTATCTGTTTGGTCCAGGGCTAAAATAAATAGTTGTGTTTCTTATCACATAGTCAGCCAATTAAATGACTGAACTATTTAATAAGAGAAGAGGTAGAGGTGTACTGTGACACTAATCACAGTTATCTCCCCTGAGAGTAATGAATTTCACTATGCAGCCAGACCCTGTGGTGAATGAAGTGAAGTTGTCATTTGCAGGGTGGAAAGTGAGTGCTTTTCGGAGGGCCTGGCATGCTGATAACCATTCTCTTTCAACTCAGTGAGTTGTGGCAATGGTAAACCAGCTTACTTCTCGTTTTTACTTAGTAAAACCTCTAGAGGTTCAAACCAGCCTTTCGGCTGTTGACCTAAACAACACAAATTTTTATTCTTAGTTTTGTTGTTTAGGTCATCAGCCGAGAGGCTGGTTTGAACCTGTAGAGGTTTTACTAAGTAAAACGAGGAGTGAGGTGGTTTACCATTGCCACAACTCACTCAGTGGAAAAGTACGCTTATCAGCGTGCCGAGTCCTCCGAAAAGCACTCACTTTCCACCCTGCAAATGACACATTCACTTTTTTCATCACAGGATCTGGCTGTATAATGAAATTCATTAGTTTCAGAGGAGATATCGCTGATTAGTGTCTTTTACACCTCTGCCTCGTATGTTCTTAAATGATTCAGTCATTTAATTGGCTGACCATATGATAAGAAACAAAACTATTTATTTTAGCCCTGCAACGAATAGATCGAGTGTAAATAATTTGACACTCCACCTGTCTTATGGGCGTTATTTAAATAAATGGAAGGGGGAGAGTGAGGGAGAGAGAGAGAATCGTTTAGGTGTGTGTACAGCAACCAACAATGCTCGTATATACAAACTTATTAAGTTGTAAAAACTTTAATATTTTCTGTTTCTAACAGAAAAAACCATTATGACTTTATTTCCAGTAGTTTTTAAACTATTTTTTTTAAATGGATGCAATCTTTCTCGATGATCCGGTACTTCAAGTTTATTCTCTATTTCAAAATCATGATGAAAGAATTAAATTGTGATCCTTGTTCCAGTACCATATCATTTACCACGATTATTACTTTCTCTTGCCTATATGAATAGGAAGGAAAGTATTGTTTTCATGTCGATTTTTCGAAATCGAGTTTTCACCGGATCTATACGTTTTCAGACCCCCTGAACCCAAAAAACATGTTTTTAGCGATTGGTCTGTGTGTGTGTGTGTGTGTGTGTGTGTGTGTGTGTGTGTGTGTGTGTGTGTGTGTGTGTGAACAGAATATCTCAAGAACGGAACATCGTACGAACTTGAAACTTGAAACTTAAGTTACATACCACTACCGGACCCGACACGAACATTTTCATCAAAATCGGTCAACCGGAAGTAGTAGTTTCTTCGTATAATTTTTCACTTTTTTGCGATATTCTCAAAAACTGGTCCTATAATTTTTTTTAAAATCGCCTGGTTTACTAAATTTTTAATTCTCTACAAGATAGGGTAGGCGCCATGTTTGCTGAAATTCTGCGTGAGGCTGTTTTTACGTAAAAACATTTTCTTTTTAAGATTGCGGCTTTAATATGCATCATAGCGCAAAACGTTATATAATAAAAGTTGTAGATAATTTAAAATTCTACAACTTTTATTTCAAACATTTTTTTGTATAACGCTTAGTTTAGCGGTAATTTGCGATTTTCTGTTTTTTCTCACGAAAACGTGTGAAAAATTGATTTTTTAAAGATTTCGGCCTTAGAATGCATTTTACGACAAAAATGTATATAATTAATTTTATAGGAAATTAAAAGATGTACAACTTTTATTTAAAGCATTTTTCTCTACAGAGCCTAGTTTAGAGAGAAAGAGTGATTTTCCGTATTTCTAAGCCAAACTGAGGTTGATTTTCATTTTGCGTCTTTCACTAATGATTAAAATTAGGTTATGTTTATTGAGGTTAGTTTTTTGTTTATTTCTAATGTTTTATTACTAATATTAGGTTTATTGTTAATTATTTCTATTGGCAAGAGAAAGTTGTGTGAGTGTTTCACACCAGATTTTTTTAAACCTGGTAGTACATTTACCAGTAAATGCCAATATTTTCGACATTTTTTTACAGAAACGTTGTAATTATTATATTTTTTTGCAAAATACGTTAAATTGATATACGGATTTCTAAAGCTCACGCTCACTCACTTGCAAAATCCACAAATCATCCGCGACCGGCCTCATTGGCGCAGTTGGTAACGTGCTCGCCTTTCATCATGCAGTTTTGGGTTCGAATCCCATCCAGGCACAGCATATTTTCATACGTTACAAAAATAATCAGTTCATCCTTCACCGTCTGCATTAGCAATAATTGCAGAACAATCGGACGTTAAAAAAAAAAAAAACAAATCATCCGCAAACAGTTAAGCTTTCAGAAAAACGTCATTGTTCGACCTAATTTCCCAACTAATCTCTCCACTGTTGGAAAATGTAATCTATATATATATATATATATATATACGGTATACATGTACGTGTGTGTGTGTGTGTGTTTGTTTGTGTGTGTATGTGTGTGTTTGGGTGTGTGAGTGTGTGTGTGTGTGTGTGTGTGTACGTGTATATATATATATATATATATATATATATATATATATATATATATATATATATATATATATGTGTGTGTGTGTGTGTGTGTGTGTGTGTGTGTACGCGCGTGTGTGTGTGTATGCGTGCGTGCGTGCGTGCGTGCGTGCGCGTGTGTGTGTGTGTGTGTGTGTAAGTGTGTGTGATGCAAACAAAGGAAAAATAATGTTTCATGAAATAATATACATGTATATATGTATTTAAATAAAGTGGGCGATAAACAAGTACCCTTGTCTCACTTCTTGATTGTTCCTTCAATCAATCGTTACTCGTATGCAACACTGTTTTGAATAATAAAATGTTTATCGCATTTAATAGATTAATTGGATTTCCATATTCCCTATAATTTAATTTGATTTATTCTATTGTTTTCATTTTTTTTTAAATTGATTATCAATGAACCTATTGTACAATGATCTTGTCACTTGTATCTTCTTTATTAAATCACTATTTCATTTACTATTTAATATTCTTACTGTTGTATTTTACGTAAATTAAAAAAAATTATTGAACTAATTTTTTATACAAATTGAATGGCTTTTTTACAAATTTTATTGCTGTTATTCTTATTGTAACAATATTGTATTGTAATACAATACAATTCAATATTGTATTATACTGGGTGATTCAAAACTATACGTTCGGCAATCTCTTTGGATCTCATTCTATAGCTAAAAATAAGAAAAAAAGTTCATATAAACATATGCCTGAAAACGCTTAGTTAGCGACTTACAGCTAGCGAAAATTTTCACCTAGAACTCTGTACCCTCGGTGAAGTAAGGCCGTATAAAAATGTTAGAGGTAGTTACAAAGATACAAATTAGATTGTTACTTATGTTTTCTAATCTGGAAAATTGAATAAAATTGGTTCCAGAGCTGTAAACGCAATAATTTCAGAGATATCTTACATAAAACACAAGAATTGGTGCAAAGAAATAACACATTTTTTTGTTTAACGTAAGATTACTTCCATAAATGGTAAAAGGTGTATTTATTTAAGAAAAAATACACCTTTATTTATCATTTATGGAAGTAATCTTACGTTAAACACAAAAATATGTTATTTCTTTGCACAAATTCTTGTGTTTTATGTAAGATATCTCTGAAAGTATAGCATTTATAGCTCTGGAACCAATTTTATTCAATTTTTCAGATTAACCAACATAAGAAACAATCGTATTTGTATCTTTGTAACTACCTTTAACATTTTTATACGGCCTTACTTCACCGAGGGTACAGAGTTCTAGGTGAAATTTTTCGCTAGCCGTAACTCGCTAACTAAGCGTTTTCAGGCATATGTTTATATGAACATTTTTTCTTATTTTTAGCTATAGAATGAGATCCCAAGATATTGCCGTATAGTTTTGAATCACCCGGTATAATACAATATTGTATTGTATTCTAACAATATGTTATTGTAATTTATTGTTATTCCACAGTTTTTATAAAATTATATTGCAGTGATATGTAATACCAAGAGAAGGTAAGTAAACGGCATGTTTAGTTTGTGCCGTATTAGGCAGTTCAATTAATAAAAGGGTTCCGGGTTTGATTCCCAGTTTAATTTTAATTACCTATATTAAAAATTTACTCGTATTTAAAAAAAAAATAAAACCTTGAAATTAGTTTAAATTAAAAAAAAATTATTGAACACTTGAAAAAATTATTAACTTTTTTCAGTTGCTTCAGTTTAAAAATCAGTTCAATTTGTATAATTCATTAGTTTACTGTTTAAATAAAGGCTGTAAGATGTTTTTGATTTTTAATTTGTATGTGTGTTTGTGTAGACCTATGGTTAGTTTTGTTTCATTTTTGAACATAATTCTGAAATGAATCATTACCAAATTATCCAATTAATTATTTATTACCCATAAATGGCACTTGATCTTCTAGTTCCAGGGCTACTGAAAAATAGTTGTTCGTCTTATCACATGGTCGTCAAATTAAAATAATGTTTTTTTTTTGTTTTTTTTTTAGCTTTATTTTTGTTATTGGGAACTGTACATTGTTGACAACTACCCAATTCGATCGCTGCTTTTTGCTGTATTTTTTGACGTAGATTAGACATGAGTTTGAACAGGGACCCCCAGTAGAGTTTGTTCATGGATGGCTGTCAGCTGGTCACCATACAAAGTCGCTTGCCCAACCGGTGTTACTTAACAAATAATAGCGACTTTCTACCAGCTGACTGACTGGGCTGGCCCGAAGGCCAAAATAATGTTTAAAGTAATTTTTTTATACAAATTTATTGGTTTTACAAATAAATGTTTGGTCATCTGCGCATATCAGCTGACTGGTTTGTTTTCAATAAGCCTGCTGCTTGCTAGCAGGTGGCTAAGTGTACTTGGCACTGTATAATACGTATTCATAAATAATAACAACTAGTTAATTAATTTTTAACATAGGTTAAAAATTGGTCACCATATGTAATTTTTAACATATGTTAACTGGCCACCATAGAAAGTCGCTTGCCCAACCGGTGTTACTTAACAAATAATAGCGACTTTCTACCAGCTGAGTGACTGGGCTGGCCCGAAGGCCAAAAAAAATAAGTCGTTTCTGAAATGAAAATGTGACGTGGATAGATTTTTCAGTATTTAGTTAAAATGAACCCACCGGGTTGGTCTAGAGGTAAAGTCGTCGCCAAAATCAGCTGCTTAACAGCTGATTATTGGAGACAAACGTTCATGGTTCAAATCGTAGTAAAGGTAGTTACTTTTATACGGATTCGAATACTAGACAGTGGTTGTGGGTGTACTTTGATAATTGGGGTTCAATTAACCATACTCTCTCAGGAATTGTCGGTCTGAGTCTGTACAAGACTACTCCTCATTACACGTCATACATTTCATCCTCATCTCATTGCTTATTGTTCTCAATTGAACAGATTGCAACGAACACACCTAGGAATAAAAAAAAAAAATTAGTTAAAATAAATGTGAAAACAATTAACCTCAAAAGTGTTAAGTAACGTTTTTGTTTACTTCTGGTGTTGAAATAAAAATATTTATTGTTTTATAAATGCAAAGCATACTGGCGTCAAAGAAAAAAAAAGAAATATTTAAATTTGTACGAATGAATAATCTTTACAGCCTTTATATATTTATCGTATTTTTAAGCTTATTTTTATGACTTAGTATTTTTATTGCAAACGTAGTTTTATTCTATACCCTGGTAATTTTTTATTGTTCTTTTTTTAACTTGAGTAATTATTCTGTATTAAAATTTAATCTCTTATTGAATTTTTATCACTTTAAAAATTATGCACTTAATTTTTTTTATAAAATTTCTTTAGGAATTAACATGATTGCTTTATTGAATTGTATTGTTTTTTAAAATATTTTACAGCATTTTTTTATATTATCTATGTTCAATACAATATACCGAATTTTTCTGTTTAAATAATTCTTATAATATTTTTTTTTTGTAATTTAATTTTCTCGTTAATCGATTATTCGTGGTATTTAATTTAAGTTTATAATTAGTTTCTCAATAAGAAGTTGTAACATTTTTTTCTCTATAATTCTTTATTTACAACTGTAAAATTTTACAAGAAACAAATGTGATGATTATGATAGAAGGGTAAAGGGATTGGTGCCTCCCCTACAATGAAATTTGTGTATCAAATTAGCAGGTCTCTACTCCAGCGTCTTTTAAGGCGTCTAGGGGGATTATCAGGCAAATGGAAGGTGGAAAGTGAACGCACCAGTGGGTTCTCGTGTTCGTGTGACTTGTCGTGAAAGCGTTTGTATAGGTATTCGATGGAATTTTGTACAAGTGGTGTTTTCAAATCTGTTTATAAGGTTTTGTAACGGTTGTATCTGTATGTAACATTTAAAAAAAATTGTTAAATTTTTTAAAACCCACCGGGTTGGTCTAGAGGTAAAGTCGTCGCCAAAATCAGCTGTTTAACAGCTGATTTTCGGAGACGAAGGTTCCTGGTTCAAATCCTAGTAAAGGTAGTTACTTTTATACGGATTTGAATACTAGACATTGGTTGTTGGTGTACTTTGATGGTTGGGGTTCAATTAACCATACTCTTTCAGGAATGGTCGACCTGAGTCTGTACAAGACTACATACCTCATTTACACGTCATACACATCATCCTCATCTCATTGGGTCATGGGGTTGCTAATTGTTCTCAATTGAACAGATTGCAACGTACACATATTAGGGATTACAAAAAAAAAATCTGGTGTGAAACACTCACACAACTTTCTCTTGCCAATGCAAATAATTAATAATAAACCTAACATTATTAATAAAATATTAGAAATAAACAAAACACTAACCTCAAAAACATAACCTTATTTTAATCATGAGTGAATGACGCAAAATGAAAATCGAACTCAGTTTGGCTTAAAAAAAACGGAAAATCACACTTTCACGCTAAACTAGGCTCTGTAGAGAAAAATGCTTTAAATAAAAGTTGTAGGTCTTTTAATTTCCTATAAATTTTATTATATACACTTGTGTCATAAAATGAATACTAAGGCCGAAATCTTTAAAAAAACAATTTTTCACACGTTTTTGTGAGAAAAAACAGAAAATCGCTAATTACCGCTAAACTAAGCGTTATACAAAAAAATGTTTGAAATAAAAGTTGTAGAATTTTACATTCTCTACAACTTTTATTATATAACGTTTTGCGCTAAAATGCATATTAAAGCCGCAACCTTAAAAAGAAAATGTTTTTACGTAAAAACAGCCTCACGCAGAATTTCAGCAAGCATGGCGCCTACCCTATCTTGTAGAGCATAAAAAATGTAGTAAACCAGGTGATTTTAGAAAATATCGTAGGACCCGTTTTTGAGAAAATCGCAAAAAAGTGAAAAATTATACGAATAAACTACTACTTCCGGTTGACCGATTTTGATGAAAATGTTCGTGTCGGGTCCGGTAGTGGTATGTAACTTAAGTTTCAAGTTTCAAGTTCGTACGACGTTCCGTTCTTGAGATATTCTGTTAACACACACACACACATACACACACACACACGCACACTCGCACACACACACACACACACACACACACACACACACACACCAATCGCTAAAAACATTTTTTTTTGGATTCAGGGGGTCTAAAAACGTATAGATCCGGTGAAAACTCGATTTCTAAAAATCGACTTGAAAACAATACTTTCCTTCCTATATATTCATATAGGCAAGAGAAAGTAAAAAATTTCCTACACGGGACCTACCAGGTAAGTCTAGACGTAGAGTCGTTGCCAAAATCAGCTGTTGAACAGCTGATTTTTGGAGACGAAGGTTCCTGGTTCAAATCCTAGTAAAGGTAGTGACTTTTATACGGATTTAAATGCTAGACAATGGGTTACCGGTGTACTTTGATGGTTGGGGTTTAATTAACCATACACTTTCAGGAATGGTTGACCTGGGTCTGTACAAGACTACGCCTCATTTACACGTCATACACATCATCCTCATCTCATTGGGTCATGGGGTTGTATATTGTTCTAAAATTGAACATATTGCAACGTACACAAATTAGGAATAAAATTTTCCTACACGGTTCAAATTCTGTGGGACACCGTGTATTCATATAGCGCTCCAGAAAGAAAAAATATCAAATTTAAAAGAATTAAATTATAATAATTATAAAAGTCGGTCATTAAGATCTCGTATGTCGTAACAACCCAAACTAACTGATACGAAAATGTTTTACGAATAAGAATTTTAGTACATCAAATACAGTATTATATTTCGACACGCACAAGAATACGTACAACAAAGGGTTTATCAATTTGTGAACGATAACTAAAGATTCAAAGGTAAACTGAATAAAATTACAAAGCCTTTAAAAGGTCGTTAAATACTTTTATCTGCCCTAGAAATTGTACAGTTAAAATACACATCGGATAGGGAGGCCTTTAATTTGTTACAAAGGACGAACACCACCTTCTCTATAAAGTATTGTTTTTTTAACAATATTATATTACAAAAGATAACTTGATAAGATATTTTCATTTTAGAATTTAAATTAAAAAATTCATCTGAGGAATGGATTAAAATAAAATGGTTTATTGTTTTCCTCGACTCCATTTCACACTTTTATACTTTTGCCATTGAATGCATTTTAGGGATGTTATCTTAAAAAAAAGTTTTTTCTACGAAACTACAGCCTACCCAAAAATTTTAATAGACCGCCGCTTCATGCAGAGCTTAAAAAATGTAGTAAAAGAAGCGTTTTTAAAATAAAATTTATGTCTTTTAATTTACTTTATAAATTTTATTGAATACATTTATGTCGTAAATTACATACTACGCTCGAACCTTAAAAAATAAATTTTTTTACCGATTTTTATGAAAAAAAAATCTGGTGTGAAACACTCACACAACTTTCTCTTGCCAGTGCAAATAATTAACAATTAACCTAACATTAGTAATAAAACATAAGAAATAAACAAAAAACTAACCTCAATAAACATGACCTAATTTTAATCATGAGTGAAATACGCAAAATGAAAATCAACCTCAGTTTGGCTTAGAAATACGGAAAATCACTCTTTCTCTCTAAATTAGGCTCTGTAGAGAAAAATGCTCTAAACAAAAGTTGTAGATCTTTTAATTTTCTATAAATTTAAGATTATACACTTTTGTCGTAAAATGCATACTAAGACCGAAATGTTAAAAAAATCGATTTTTCTCACGTTTTCGTGAGAAAAAAACAGAAAATCGCAAATTACCGCTAAACTAAGCGTTATGCAAAAAAATGTTTGAAATAAAAGTTGTAGAATTTTACATTCTCTACAACTTTTATTATAAAACATTTTGCGCTAAAATGCATATTAAAGCCGCAATCTTAAAAAGAAAATGTTTTTACGTAAAAACAGCCTCACGCAGAATTTCAGCAAACATGGCGCCTACCCTTTATTGTAGAGCATAAAAAATGTAGTAAACCAGGCGATTTTAAAAAAAAATCGTAGGACTAGTTTTTGAGAAAATCGCAAAAAAGTGAAAAATTATACGAATAAACTACTACTTCCGGTTGACCGATTTTGATGAAAATGTTCGTGTCGGGTCCGGTAGTGATATGTAACTTAAGTTTCAAATTTCAAGTTCGTACGATGTTCCGTTCTTGAGATATTCTGTTCACATACACACACACACACACACACACACACACACACACACACACACACACACACACACACACACACAGACCAATCGCTAAAAACATGTTTTTTGGGTTCAGGGGGTCTGAAAACGTATAGATCCGGTGAAAACTCGATTTCGAAAAATCGACATGAAAACAATACTTTCCTTCCTATATACTCATATAGGCAAGAGAAAGTAAAAATAGTTGTGTTTCTTATCATCACATGGTCACCCAATTAAATTAATGAATCATTTAATAAGAGAAAAGGTAGAGGTGTACTGTGACACTAATCACAGTTATCTCCTCTCAAAGAAATGAATTTCATTATACAGGTAGACCCTGTGGTGAATGAACTGAAGGTGTCATCTGCGGGTTGGAAAGTGAATCCTCTTCAGAAAGCCTGGCATGCTGATAAGCATTGACTACTGTTACAGTGAGGAAGGCAATGATAAACCACCTCACTCCTTGTTTTAGTTAGTAAAGCCTCTAAAGGTTCAAACCAACCTTTCGACTGATGCCCTGAAACACAGGAAGGGTAAGTGCCACATCTGCTGAAATTCTTGAGGAGACTGTTTTCTCGAAAAAAAATTTTTTTTAAAGATTTTGGCTTTAATATGCATTTTAGCATAAAAATTTATATAATAAAAATTGTAGAGAATTTAAAATCCTACAACTTTTATTTTAGACATTTTTTGTATAACGCTTAGTTTAGCGGTAATTTGCCATTTTCTGTTTTTTTTTTTCACGAAAATGTGTAACAAAATCGATTTTCTTTAAGATTTCAGCCTTAGGATGAATTTTACGACAGAACTGTATAATCATCAAAATTTATAGGAACTTAAAAGATCTACATCTTTTATTTTGAGCATTTTTCACAACTGAGCCTAGTTTAGCGTGAAAGAGTGATTTTCCGTATTTTTAAGCCAAACAGGTTGATTTTAATTTTGCATCTTTCATTCATGATTAGAATAAGGTTATGTTTATTGAGGTTAGTTTTTTGTTTATTTCTAATGTTTTATTATTAATGTTAGGTTTATTATCAATTATTTGCATTGGCAAGAGAAGGTCGTGTGAGTGTTTCACACCAGATTTTTTCCATTAGTTTAGGTTTTGCTAAGAGGTTAACAACTAAACGACACGCGGACTGTTCTTTTTACCAAATTTTCGTGAAATCGTAAAAAACACATTAACATTTTTCTTACATTAATCTTTTAGGTTAGGTTAGCTTTTTTCCAAATTGAAAATTCTTTTAAGGTAAATTAAAAAAAGGAAATGCTTCAATGCACCGGTAGTTAATCAGATAAAGTAGGTACTTTATCAAACAATCTAAAAAAGCAAATTCTCTTAATGGTTAACCAAACAGATTATCTGAAATAGAAATTGAAAAAAAAGTGGTGGAATAAATCTATCTGATTTTTACTTTCTCTTGCCTAACTTATATGAATATATAGGAAGGAAAGTATTGTTTTCATGTCGATTTTTCGAAATCGAGTTTTCACCGGATCTATACGTTTTCAGACCCCCTGAACCCAAAAAAACATGTTTTTAGGGATTGGTCTGTGTGTGTGTGTGTATGTGAACAGAATTTCTCAAGAACGGTACATCGTACGAACTTGAAACTTGAAACTTAAGTTACGTACCACTACCGGATTTTCATTTTGCGTCTTTCACTCATGATTAAAATAAGGTTATGTTTATTGAGGTTAGTTTTTTATTTATTTCTTATGTTTTATTACTAATGCTAGATATATTGTTAATTATTTACATTGGCAAGAGGAAGTTGTGTGAGTGTTTCACACCAGATTTTTTGTTTGGTATAAATAAATTTATACGATTGGTTATAATGAGAAGTTACTGGGTCGTTCCTTTTAAAACAGCAAAGTTATTCGAAGGAGTATTGTAATTTATACGTCGGTGTATTGATCGGTTCGTATGAATTTATTTAAAATAAACAAAGATGTTTTAATTAAAATTCTTCTTGCCGTTTTTCATTCTTTGTAGGCTACACAATGACAGCAAAACTTTATTTTTCATTCGACGCAAAGACAACATTATTTTTTTTTTGTTTTTGATTCTTTATTTAATGTAAAAGTAGACATTGTTTTTTCATTTTAGAAATGTTTTTCTTTTTTAAAAGTACTATTCCACTTATAATATTTGACTTCATCTTTAATCTTTCTTTCCTCTTATTTTAAGCTTATCTTTCTAATTTTTTTTCTTTTGTATTGTCGCTAATTTTGGTTTTATCTCTTTTTCGTTTTTGTCAGGTAATTAACCAAAAGTCATGCATAAGGTTATTTTTAAAACAAATTTTCTCGTTTCAGTTCCTCTTTTGTGAGTATATAATTATTTAATGAAAACGTTTTGTTTTGTTACAATTATCGTATCACTATACTAAATACATACATATTGTTACTTTCTCTTGCCTATTTGAATATATAGGAAGGAAAGTATTGTTTTCATGTCGATTTTAACAAATCGAGTTTTCACCGGATCTACACGTGTTCAGACCCCCTCAACCCAAAATACTTGTTTTTACCTGTTGGTCTGTGTGTGTGTGTGTGCGCGCGCGCGTGCGTGCGCGTGTGTTTGTGTGTGTGTGTGTGTGTGTGTGTGTGTGTGTGTGTGTGTGTGTGTGTGTGTGTGTGAACAGAATATCTCAAGAACGGAACGTCGTAGGAACTTGAAACTTTAAACTTAAGTTACATATCAATACTGTACCCGACACAAACATTTTCATCAAAATCGCACACACGCGCGCGCGCGCGGGCACACACACACACACACACACACAGACCAACAGGTAAAAACATGTTGTTGTGTGGGTTGAGGGGGTCTGTTTAGGTGTATATTCGGGTGAAGTGTGGGACATGAAAACAATACTTTCCTTCCTATATTATATTCATAAAGGCAAGAGGAAAGTGATAAAGTTGTTTCACGTAGTATATAAGATGATACGAGATGTGAGGTAGAAATTTGAAGCCAATATTTCTATGGGGTGTGCTGAGAAAAAGCGGTTAAATATTTTATGATAGTCAGATAAGTATTTCGGTTTCCATTTAAACCGATCCGTTTAAATATTTATTAAATTACCAAATGTAATGAAATTAAAAATGAATAAACATTTAATGGGCCTTAATCGAGTCAAGTAGACCTTAATATTGCGTCATAAAATATTAGGTGCCCAATTGGTCTCCTGTTATTCGACACACACTTATATTTCACGCGCAAGCACATTCCTTTTCTTCGTTTCGTGTGTTCTAATATTTACTTGGCATGTGCTTGTCGTTACGTCATAGGAAAAATGTACAGAGCGCAGTTTTTCATTAACTTGAAAGCATTTTTCATTTTATTTCATTCCATTTATGGTAGTTTATTAAATAGGACACCTATTCATTTCTCTAAGTATTTATTCTATTACTAAACTTACACACTCTTTCTTCCTCGTTCATAGGCTACTGATTCATTATTTTAATGCACCTAAACTTTTTATCGATGTTTGCCAGCTGCTGTAACTTATTTTCATTCAAATTAACTAAAAAAAAAATCTGCTGGCTTTATAACCCGCTTGTTAACAATAAAAATAAAATTCGTGAAATGGTTTTTCTGTCTCTTAATAAATCTACAAATCATTAGTTTGAAATGTTTAATACGTAAATCTTAACGGAATTTTATACTGTGGAAAGTTTTTCATAAGTTTCTCTGGTACTGTATTTATTTAGATTTAGTAATTAATTTTATTGTACGAGGGTGGTCTGTAAAGTTTTCGACCTAACAAAGATACAAGACATTTTTTTTATATTTTTCAACGAAGTCTTCTTGTAACTCTACACACTTCTCCTAGCGATGCTCCCCATCTCTTTAACCCGTTCAAATAGTACTCGGCATTTTTCTCTGCAAAATAGTTGTTCACGAAGGTGATTGCCTCTTCATTTGACGAAAATCTCTGTCCTCCGAGCGCAATTGTTAGATGAAAGAACAAAAAGAAGTTGCTTGGGAATAGATCTGGTGAGTAAGGTGGATGATCAAGCAGTTCAAACCGTAATTTGTGGATTTTCGTCATGGCAACCGTTGAGGTGTGAGACGGTGCGTTGTCTTCGTGAAACAGGATTTTCTTTTTCTACAAATGTGGCCGTTTTTCCACAAATTCTGCCTTTGTCAAGCAATGACGCGTAGTATACTTCTGTAATGGTTTTTCCTTTTTTAGATAATCAATTAAAATAACTCCATGACTATCCCCAAAAAAAAAAACAGTCGCCATCACTTTTCCAGCCGAAAAAACAGTTTTTTGCTTTATTTTTGGAGCCAGTTCCTCCTTTGCAGTCCACTGTTTGGACTGTATTTTTGTTTCGGGCGTATAAAGGTGTATCCAAGTTTCATCTACAGTAATTAATCGGCGCCAAAACTCGCTTCAACAAGTAAGTGAGGCGACTTTAAAAAAATCGTAGTAGCCGTTTTTGAGAAAATCGGAAAGAATTGAAAAATGACACGAATAAACCGGTTGACCGATTTTGATGAAAATGTTCGTGTCGGGTCCTCTAGTAGTAGGCTACCTGACTTAAGTTTCGAGTTTCAAGTTCGTACAATGTTCCGTTCTTAAGATATTTTGTCAACACACACACACACATCAATCGCTAAAAACAAGTTTTGTTTGGTTCAAAGGGTCTTAAAACGTGTTTTTTACTTTTTTGCGATTTTCTTAAAAACTGGTCCTACAATTTTTTTTTAAATCGCCTAATTTACCAAATTTTTTATGCTTTACAAGATAGGGTAGGCGCAATGTTTGCTGAAATTCTTGGTGAGGCTGTTTTCACGTAAAACAATAATTGTTTTTTTAAGATTACGGCTTTAATATGTATTTCAGCGCAAAAATTTATATAATAAAAGTTGTAGAGAATTTAAAATCCTACAACTTTTATTTCAACATTTTTTTGTATAACGCTTAGTTCAGCGGTAATTAGCGATTTTCTGTTTTTTGCTCACGAAACGTGTGAAAAATCGATTTTTTAAGATTTCGGCCTTAGTATGCATTTTATGACAAAAGTGTGTATAATGGAATTTATAGGAAATGAAAAGATCTACAACTTTTATTTGAGCATTTTTCTCTACAGAGAGTAGTTTAGTGTGAAAGAGTGATTTTCCGTATTTTTAATCCAAACTGAGGTTGATTTTCATTTTGCATCTTTCACTCATGATTAAAATTAGGTTTTTTGTATTGAGGGTGGTTTTTTTGTTTATTTCTAACGTTTTATTTTTAATTTTAGGTTAAATGTTAATTTTTTGCATTGGCAAGAGAAAGTTGTGTGAGTGTTTCACACCAGATTTCTAAGTAAATGCGCACCAAAGTGCTTTATTATTGAGTTGTAAAGTGGATGTTTGGGTTCATATTATTATGTCGCTTCAATTTTCATCACTAAATCTGACACGTTCTGTTCATTTATCATCTAGTTCGGAAGTAGGTCTACACACAAGTCTATTTCTTTAAAAACTTATAAAATTCTCATTTTTCATCTTTTCATTTCTCCTTTATAAGAATAAATACTATTCATATTGTAATCTTGTTGAAGGAAAATATCTTTCTCTTTTCCTGTGAAATTTCCGTTCGTATTTTGGTAATTACCTATTTGTTGTATTTGTACACGTGCATGATGACTTAAATCTAAAGATTTTCAATTCACGTCGATAGTGAAATTCGTTCTGTAATAAGATTTTTTAACGCAAGGAATGTGAAACCGGCCGAAATTGATTGTCAGCTTTGAGATGTTTACGGGGAAGACGTGATGAGTGAAGGAATGGTGAGAAAGTGGGTTAGAATGTTCAATGGTTAGGTTTTTCTTTATTGAGGGTAGTTTTTTGTTTACTTCTTATGTTTTATTACTAATGTTAGATTATATTTTTTAAAGATTTTTAAAAGATTTCGCCCTTAGTATGCAAAAAAAAACACAATTGTAATGATTCTCATCATGCACATTTGTGCATGATGCACATTTGTGCATGATGAGAATCGGAGCGGTTGGCCTTCTCTCGTCACCGATGATCTGGTAAGGGCAGTTGACGCAAAAATCCAACAGAACAGACGTTTCACTATGACAACCCTATCTGTTGATTTCCAACAAATTTCACTACCACTTGTTCCTGCACATGAAGCGCGAGTTAGGCGGCCAACGCTTTGAAACCGACGATGAAGTAAAAACTGCCGTGGAGTTGTAGCTACATTCGTTGGCGGGAATCTTCTACGAAAAGGGTATAGACCAGCGGTTCCCAAACTTCTATCTTTTACGCCCCCTTTTGCCAAAAAGAAAACTTCTCACGCCCCCTTACACAATTTTATTGGGCAATGAAAAATCACGTATTACATTGAATAACCATACATTTATTTTTTTTTATTTTTGTAGCATTAGAAGTTGCAATTTAATTTAAACATGAGACAAAATAAATCAGTGGCTGGATGACCTCGCATTTTTTTTTTAAAAAAAAGGTTGATTATTAGAAAGTGCACAACGTAAATCATTCCAACATTACACCGATGCTTTGTTTTTATTGTAACAAGTGCTGAAAACACTTTTTCGCATAGATAACGCACTCTGATATGTGATAAAGATAATTACAATTACTGCCGCTTGCTGTTATATACTGGGGTAAACTTGGTAATACTTAACCCAAAGTGATGTTTTGTCAATTTTATCGAAATCGTTTTTTGCAGCAGAAACATTTTTTATTTCTAAAACTTTTTTTTAAGTAATTCGGGCAGGAAGTCTATGTTGAAACTGAAAGGATCCGTTATGGAGGGTAAAGCTATCTCGAAGTCCCGCGCCCCCTTGACGTGTCTTCGCGCCTCCCTTGGGGGGCGCGCCCCCCACTTTGGGAACCGTTGGTATAGACAAATTGATCACCCGCTACGACAAGTGTTTGAACATCGGTGGAAACTATGTCGAAAAATAGTTTAAAATTTGGGCTTTCATGTAGAAATAAAAATTGTGTTGAAAAACAATTGTTTTACTTGTTTTTTTTTAAAAACGGTTCTTACTTTCTGAACACGCCTCGTAATATTTTCTATCCTGTAGTACGATATTTGAGTGCTGTACGGTTTAGTTCTTTCAAGTTTCAACTAACCTTAGAGTGACTTTTATTACTTGAAAGTTACAAGTATTTTATAGAATTGTAATTATATTTTGAATTGGAAATTTGTACAAATAATCTTTGGCAGGTTATTACTCGTTTTGTTAGTTAATAAGGTGTAAACAATTGAAAAGGAAATGAAGGCTTAATTCGATAAAGTTAATTAAAATCCACCTATAAATAAACAGTTAAAGTATTCAAATGAAATCACTTTGAAATTGGATCGCCTCGCGTTCTTCTCTTTTTCAATCCATCAGCTTAATGGCTTAATGCTTATTTTATTTGTTTTTTATTATTATTTATTTTTCAAAGGTTGGTAATTTAATTTTCTTCTGTGTAAATAAATACATCATTTTCTTTTCATGTTATAATCTTTTAATAGAATTACTGAATAAGTAATTTTGAATAGTCTATTTATTTCTTAATAAAATATTTTATTTCCTATTTTATTACAGTATTATTTTCTCTTGCCTACAGGGTGATTCATGAAGTTCTCCCCCCACTTCTACAGCACATTGTACTAGTAAAAATAATGAAAAAATGTTATATAAACATAGGTCCGAAAACGCTTCGTTAGCGAGTTACAGCTAGCGAAAGATTTCGCCTGAATTCCTGGGCAAAGAGTAAAATAAAGCCATACTGAACTTTTGGAAAGGTTAATTAAGTAAGAAATGTCGTGGATTCTTATGTAATTTTACCTGATAAAGCTAATAAAATAGGTTTCAGAACCGTACCTGTAGTAGTTTTTGAGGGATTCACGGTTAAATGCAAAAAATTGGGGCACGAAACAATGTTTTTTTAAGTTTCATGTACAATAACTTTGTTAAATTGGTAATAAATACATAAAATCAACAAACATTAATTGTAGAGAATTTAATTCTGAGAAAATTGATATAATCAAAGTCTAAAATAAAACAGAAATAAGTATCAAAAAATCGATTTTATTCAGTATAATACATTACTAGTTTTAAGCAAAATTAATCAGGTTGGGCCAACCGTACGCACCTTTTTATAATAGATGTTCGAAAATGAGGCCATCATTATCAATACATTTTGCAGCACGTTTGTGTATTGCTTTTGTTGCGTTTCTTAATTTTTCAGGGCTTCCCTGTATCTGCACAGCCGAATCCATAATACGGGCAATTAATTTATCACGAGAATTCACTTTTGTCTTGTATACAATGTCTTTCATCCATCCCCAGATGCAATAATCCAATGGAGATAGATCTGGGGATCTTGGTGGCCAAGGGTGAGGCCCTCCACGACCAATCCAGTGTCCAGGAAATTGATGATTTAAATAAGCAGAAACGGCACGTGAAAAGTGGGGAGGTGCTCCGTCATGCTGGAAGTACAAATTTTGTCTGAGACGTAAAGGAACATTCTCTAACAGCTGCGGCAACTCTTCTTGAAGGAAATGCAAATACAACTCAGCATTTAGGCGTCCAGGTAATATGAAAGGTCCAATCAGCCGATTGTGCAAAAGGCCACACCAGACATTGACGCTAAATCGGTGTTGAAAGTTCTGTTCCACTACCTCATGTGGATTTTCTTCTGCCCATGAGTGTTCATTGTGCAAGTTATTGACACCATCCCGAGTGAATTGTGCCTCATCCGTAAACAAAATACGCTTGTAGAGTTGATTATTAATATTCAAAAAGTTGCAAAACTCCAAGCGAAGCGGACCATCCCCTGGCTGTAGATGTTGAACCTTTTGTTTATGAAACGGATAAAATTTGTTTCGATTTAGTGACCTCCACACCGTTGACTGCGAAACTCCTATCCGCCTAGAAATACGTCGTGTACTTACACCTGGACTGCGATGAACAGCATTAATAACAATATCATCATCAAGTTGGACAGCTCGTTCATAATTGGTTCTAGTACTTGGTAGTGATCCTGTTTCCCGAAGAGTACGAAAAGTTCCTGAAATTGTTTTGGTATCTGGAATCCTCCTATTAGGGTAACGTAGTTCATATTCTACTACAGCAGCTCTAGCATTACCATTACAGTAACCCAAAATAAAAACCATATCAGCGTATTCCTCTGATGTAAATAAGTAAGGCATTTTTTCGCTGAATAAACAATCGAATTATAACTCACAAAAAAATTGCATTTAATAACACGATTCACAGAACCCGATCTCCTGCTGTAGCTTGCAAAACACCACTAATACACAGTTCTAACGTAACAGTACAGAATACCATTGTTGATCAGCTGTTATTCGTGCGTTACCAACTTAGAAATTAATAAAACAAAAAACTGCATTTCGATTATTAGTAAACAATAATTGGAAAATGTTTGCTTCATTTATTTTCGAACATTTAATGTAAATTTTTATTTAAAAAAAAAATACAACGTAATAAAACATGATATTTTTATTTACAAACAAATTTATTTAACAGTTCATCTTGTTTTCTCAATTTATCTCATCATTAAGGAACAAACATTTTGTTTTTGTTTTATTTTAACTAAATACCGTACGGTATTTCTTTACAGATAGTAATGTATTATACTGAATAAAATCGATTTTTTGATACTTATTTCTGTTTTATTTTAGACTTTGATTATATCAATTTTCTCAGAATTAAATTCTCTACAATTAATGTTTGTTGATTTTATGTATTTATTACCAATTTAACAAAGTTATTGTACATGAAACTTAAAAAAACATTGTTTCGTGCCCCAATTTTTTGCATTTAACCGTGAATCCCTCAAAAACTACTACAGGTACAGTTCTGAAACCTATTTTATTAGCTTTATCAGGTAAAATTACATAAGAATCCACGACATTTCTTACTTAATTAACCTTTCCAAAAGTTCAGTATGGCTTTATTTTACTCTTTGCCCAGGAATTCAGGCGAAATCTTTCGCTAGCTGTAACTCGCTAACGAAGCGTTTTCGGACCTATGTTTATATAACATTTTTTCATTATTTTTACTAGTACAATGTGCTGTAGAAGTGGGGGGAGAACTTCATGAATCACCCTGTATATGAATATATAAGAAGGAAAGTATTGTTTTCATGTCGATTTTTTGAAGTCGAGTTGTCACCGGATCTACACGTTTTCAGATCCCCTGAACCCAACAAAACATGTTTTTAGCGATTGGTCTGTGAGTGCGTGTGTGAACAGAATATCTCAAGAACGGAACATCGTACAAACTTGAAACTTAAGTTACATACCACTTCCGGACCGGACACGAACATTTTCATCAAAATCGGTTAACCGGAAGTAGTAGTTTATTCGTGTAATTTTTAACTGTTTTGCAATTTTCTCAAAAACTGGTTCTACGAGTTTTTTAAAAATCGCCTGGTTTACTAATTCTTTTACGCTCTAAAATATAGGGTAGGCGCCATGTTTTCTGAAATTTTTGGTGAGGCGGTTTTCACGTAAAGAAATTGTTTTTTTAAGATTACGGCTTTAATATGCATTTTAGCGCAAAAATTTATATAATAAAATATGTAGAGAATTAAAAATCCTACAACTTTTATTTGATAGACTACATATTTTTGTATAACGCTTAGTTTAGCGGTAATTAGCGATTTTCTGTTTTTTTCTCACGAAAACGTGTGAAAAATCGATTTTTTTATTATTTCGGCCTTAGTATGCATTTTACGACAAAAATGTATATAATTAAATTTATAGAAAATTAAGAGATCTACAACTTGTATTTAAAGCATTTTTCTCTACAGAGCCTAGTTTAGCGTGAAAGATTTATTTTCAGTATTTTTAAGGCAAACAGATCGATTTTCATTTTTCGTCTGTCATGTATGATTCTGCCCATAACAGACAGGTGGAGTGTCAAATTATTTACACTCAATCTGTTAGTTGCTGTGCTAAAAGTTCTGTTTCTTATCACATGGTCGGCCAATTAAATGACTGAATCATTTAAGAACAGAAGAGGTAGTGGTGTAAAAGACACTAATCAGAGTTATCTTCTCTGAAAGTAATGAATTTCATTGAACAGCCAGACCCTGTGGTGAATGAAGTGAAGGTGTCATTTGCAGAGTGAAAAATATATGCTTTTCAGAGGGCTCGGCATGCTGATAAGCGCCGGCCGCGTTGGCCATGTTGGTAACGTGCTCGCCTCTCATCACGCGGTCTTGGGTTCGAATCCCACTCGGGCATGGCATTTTTTCATACGTTACAAAAAATTCATTTCATCCTTCACCGTCTGCATTAGCAGCAATTTGCAAAACAGTCGGACGTTAAACCAAAAAAAAAAAAAAAAAAAAAATGCTGATGAGCATATTTTTTCACTCAGTGGGGAAGGCAATTGTAAACCACCTCACTCCTCGTTTTACTTAGTAAAACCTCTACAGGTTCAAACCAGCCTTTCGGCTGTTGACCTAAACAACACATGTATGATTAAAATAAGGTTATGTTTATTGAGGTTAGTTTTTTGTTTATTTCTAATGTTTTATTACTAATGTTTGGTTATATTGGTCATTATTTGCATTGGCAAGAGAAAGTTGTGTGAGTGTTTCACACCAGATTTTTTTAAATTATATAGGCTACTAGTACTGTAGTTTGTAGAATTGAGTATCACTTTCCTTTCTAAATATTATCTATTTTGTATTTGATTTAAATATTACAGTATTTTACGCATGTATCCATTTTTGTTTGCACGATTTTATTCCAGTATTCATGAATTCATTCATATTTTTGCATGAATGCTCGGTATAGCATTTTATATTTTCTCTATTATTTTTCATACTGTGTATTTTTTATATTATGCATTTCATTGACCTGTCATAGGCATCGTGTTTTCAATATAATTTTAATATTTTTAGTAATTTAAGGTGGTAATCAACCCAGAAAATGAAAATCAAAACTACTGTCTATAATTTATCATTATATATTTTTGCTTTCTCTTGCCTATATGAATATATAGGAAGGAAAGTATTGTTTTCTTGTCGATTTTTCGAAATCAAGTTTTCACCGGATCTATACGTTTTCAGACCCTTTAAATCCAAAAAACATGTTTTTAGCGATTGGTCTGTGTGTGTGTACACAAAATATCTCAAGAACGGAACATCGTACAAACTTGAAACTTGAAACTTAAGTCACATACCACTACCGGACCCGACACGAACATTTTCATTAAAATCAGTCAACCGGAAGTAGTAGTTTATTCATGTAATTTTTCACTTTTTTGTGATTTTCTCAAAAACTGGTCCTACGATTTTTTAAAAAATCGCCTTGTTTATTCAATTTTTTATTCTCTACAAGATAGGGTAGGCGCCATGTTTGCTGAAATTTCTGGTGAGGCTGTTTTCACGTAAAGAAATTGTTTTTTAAGATTACGGCTTTAATATGCATTTACCGCAAAAATGTATATAATAAAAGCTGTAGAGAGAGAATTTAAAATTCTACAACTTTTATTTCAAACGTTTTTTTGTATAACGCTTAGTTTAGCGGTAATTAGCGATTTTCTGTTTTTTTGTCACGAAAATGTGTGAAAATCGATTTTTACTTTCTCTTGCCTATATGAATATATAGGAAGGAAAGTAGGCTATTGTTTTCATGTCGATTTTTCGAAATCGAGTTTTCACCGGATCTATACGTTTTCAGACCCCCTGAACCCAAAAAACATGTTTTTAGCGAATGGTCTGTGTGTGTGTCTGTGTGTGTGTGTGTGTGTGTGTGTGTCTGTGTGTGAACAGAATATCTCAAGAACGGAACATCGTACGGACTTGAAACTTGAAACTTAAGTTACATACCACTACCGGACGCGACACGAACATTTTCATCAAAATCGGTCAACCGGAAGTGGTAGTTTATTCGTGTAATTTTTCACTTTTTTGCGATTTTCTCAAAAACTGGTCCTACGATTTTTTTTAAAATCGCCTGGTTTACTCAATTTTTTATTCTCTACAAGATAGGGTAGGCGTCATGTTTGCTCAAATTCTGCGTGAGGCTGTTTTCACGTAAAAACGTTGTTTTTTTAAGATTACAGCTTTAATATGCATTTTAGCGCAAAACTTTATATAATAAAAGTTGTAGAGAATTTAAAATTCTACAACTTTTATTTCAAACATTTTTTTGTATAACGCTTAGTTTAGCGGTAATTTGCGATTTTCTGTTTTTTTTCTCACGAAAATGTGTGAAAAATCGATTTTTTTAAGATTTCGGCCTTAGTATGCATTTTACGACAAAAGTGTATATAATTTAATTTATAGAAAATTAAAAGATCTACAACTTTTATTTAAAGCATTTTTCTCTACAGAGCCTAGCTTAGAGAGAAAGAGTGATTTTCCGTATTTCTAACCCAAACTGAGGTTGATTTTCATTTTGCATCATTCACTCATGATTAAAATAAGGTTATGTTTTTGAGGTTAGTTTTTTGTTTATTTCTAATATTTTATTAATAATGTTAAGTTTATTGTTAATTATTTGCATTGGCAAGAGAAAGTTGTGTGAGTGTTTCACACCAGATTTTTTATAAAGATTTTGGGGCTAGTATGCATTTTCCGACAAAAGTGTATAAAATAAAATTTATAAGAAATTACAAAATCATTAAATTTTATTTATAGCAGAAATTTTTTTTTATTTGTAGTTTCTTCTACAGAGCCTAGTTTAGCATGAAAGAGTGATTTTTCGTATTTTCAAGCCAAACTGAGGTTGATTTTCATATTGCATTATTCTCATGTTAAAATAAGATTATGTTTTTTGAGGTTAGTTTTTTGTTTTTTTCTAATGTTTTATTACTAATATTAGGTTATATTGGTCATTATTACCATTGGCAAGAGAAAGTTGTGTGAGTGTTTCACACCAGATTTTTTTTATGTACATTGCCAAGATAAAACTCGTGTGAACGTTTCAATAAACATTTATTGAAAAAATAACATTACGGTTGTTACATGAAACGAAATTTCGTTTAGACATTCCCGGTTAAGTGAAATCGATTTCCCTTTATCACTTTTATTTATTCAAATGGAAATATAAATGAATTTTCCCGGGAAAATTTAAAACTGTAGGGTTATCATTTTTTATGTTGTGGTGTATTGAAATGTGGGGAGAGAGAGAGGGAGAGAGAGAGATGGTGGGTGGGAGGGAGAAAGAGATGGTGGGAGAGAGGGGGAGAGAGATGGAGGGAGGGAGAGAGAGATGGAGATCCATCTAGTCGTATAATAGAATGTCATGCATTAGCTTAATTGTCTACACCGAAATTACATTATGGTTAATCATACGCAATATAATATTATTGTATACCAGAAATTGTATATTGTATATAGTATAGGCTACATATATCACGTGATTAAATTAGTCCCTACGTAGAGAGAGATACCCTAATTAATTATTGGCTTTCCTACGTCGGTAAACATTACACAGATTTCATTTTTCATACCATCCATTTATATGACTAATTTTTTTTTCGGATTTCAACTTATTTTCATGTTTTGTGACTACCTGAAGCCAAAAAATGTTGTTATTTTAATGGTTTTCGTCTATATTTCAGTCGTTTTAAAGGTGAATTTACTTGACCGTTGAGTGTTTTGAAACCCTGTGTTCGTAACTAATACCACAGGTTATATTTCATTTAGATGTATTGTCTTAAAATTAAGAATATATTTTACTACGTCTTCTTTTTCTCTTCTCTTTTTCCTCCTCCTCCTTCCCCACCTCATCCCTCCTCCTGATTATTCTCTCCGCATCTTTCCTTTTTCTATGTTCTCTGTTTTTCACTACCTCCTCCTTCTCCTGATTCCTCGTCATCTTGATCTTCCTTCTCTCTTTCTCTTTACCGTCTCCTTCTTGTTCTTCTTCTCCTTCGTTTTCTTCTTCTCCTTTTTTCTTCTTCTTCTCCTTTTTCTTCTTCTTCTACTTTCTTCATCTCCTCATTCTCCTTCTCCTTCTCCTCCTCTTCCTCCTTCTTCTTTTTCTTCTCCTTCTTCTTTTTCTTCTCCTTCTTCTTTTTCTTCTCCTTCTTCTTTTTCTTCTCCTTCTCCTTCTCCTTATTCTTATTCTCCTTCTCCTCCTCCTCCTGCTTCTTTTTCTCCTTCTTCTTTTCCTCCTCTTCCTTCTTCTTATTGTCCTCCTCCTTCTTATTTTTCATCTCCTCCTCCTCCTTCTTCTCCTCCTCCTCCTCCTCGCCTCCGCCTCCTCATTCCCCTTTTCCAGATCTCTTTGTATTTTTTACCTCCTCGTTTCTACTTTCTCTTGCCTTATATCAATATATAGGGAAGGATAGTATTATTTTCACGTGTATTTTCCAAATCGTGTTTTCACTGGATCTACACGTTTTTAGGCCCCCTGAATCCGAAAAAACATGTTTTTAGCGATTGGTCAATATGGCAACAAAATATTATCAAGAAAAGAATAGCGTACGAAGTTGAAACATGAAACTTACGTTAGGTACCACTAATGGATCCAACATGTATATTTTCATCAAAATCGGTCAACCGGAAGTACCTAGTAGTTTGTTCGTGTGATTTTTCACTTTTTTGCGATTTTCTTTAAAACGGCTCTTTCGTTTTTTTTTTCTTAAACGCTTCATTCATTACATTTTTATGCTTTACCTACAAGATAGGTTAAGCGTCATGTAAGTCAACCTCAGTTTGGCTTAAAAATACGGTTAATCACTATTTCACGCTAAATTAGGCTCTAGAGAAAAATACTTACGATAAAAGTTGTAGATCTTTTAATTTTCTATAAATTTGTTAATAGACACTTTTCTCGTAAAATGCATACTAAGGCCGAAATCTTCCAAAAATCGATTTTTCACACGTTTTCGTGAGAAAATACAGAAAATCGCTAATTACCGCTAAACTAGCGTTATACAAAAAAATGTTTGAAAGAAAAGTTATAGAATTTTAAATTCTTTACATTTTTTATTTAATAAATTTTTGCGCTAAAATGCATATTAAAGCCGTAATTGTAAAAGAAAAACAATTTTTTTTACGTGAAAACAGCCTCACCAAGAATTTCAGCAAACATGGCGTCTACCCTATCTTGTAGAGCATAAAAAATTTAGTAAACCAAGCGATTTAAAAAAAATCGTAAGACCAGTTTTTGAGAAAATTGTAAAAAAGTGAAAAATTACACGAATAAACTACTACTTCCGGTTGACCTATCTTGATGAAAATGTTCGTGTCGGGTTTGGTAGTGGTATGTAATTTAAGTTTCAAGTTCGTACGATGTTCATTTCTTGAGATATTCTGTACTCTCTCTCTCTCTCTCTCTCTCACACACACACACACACACACACACACACACACACACACACACTTGCACGCGCGCACGCGCACACACGAATACACACACACACATACCAATCACTAAAAACATGTTTTCTTTTAGTTCAGGGGGTCTGAAAACGTGTATATCCGGTGTAGAGTGTATTTGTTAAAATCGACATGAAAACAATACTCTCCTTCCTATATATATTTATGTACGCAAGAGAAAATAAAAATCTAATATAATGTATTCAACACTTGAACAAGGTTAAAATGTAAATTTAGAAACTCCAGTCAATTAACTACTGTATAGGCCCTACAGCTTTTTAAATGGCCCCATTAAATGGGGGGTAAATAACATTTTTAACTTTTGTTTTATGTCTGTAATTTATACAGCTATTTTAAAACAAGTTTGTGTACAGAAAAATGAACCACTTCTGGCCGTAAGATTTGAATAACCTTCTCAGAGCTCAGAGTTCTTCGGCTTTTGAACTCGCTTGTCCTTTTAATAATTAATCTAAGCCGAAGGGAGCACTTAAGTTGTACGAAGCACCCCTTATATCTTGAAAATAAAAGACCTTCAGGGGTAGGTATAATAAGGGTGGGATAGGTTTCAGGAAAAGAATAGCAATAAGTTTTAGTGGAGGGGTTACTTTACTCTTACTACATTTTATAAGAAAAACGATACAATAAAGAAAGAATTAAAAGGGGTGGTTTATACTGAAAATATAATAAGGGTGGTTCAACTCACCCCATACTTATGTTTACTTTTACACTAGTTTACATTGATGCAATAAAACCGTAAAAATTATTATTTTATTTTTTATTCCTAATGTGTGTACGTTGCAATCTGTTCAATTGAGAACAATAAGCAACCCCATCACCCAATCAGATGAGGATGATGTGTATGACGTGTACATGAGGTAGTGTAGTCTTCTAGAGACACACTCACAGAGTATGGTTACCATCTAATTACACCCATAAATTTCAGTTGAAATTTTCCCGTTCTGCCGTTCCGAATAAATCGTCAATATTGCGTTTGATAAATAAATTCCGTAGAACTGGGAGTGTACTCGATGAGAAACCACCTCGCCAGCCAACAAAGTTTACCGAGGAAGTTCTCGAAGATTTGAAAAATCGTTTGACTCACCTAAAAAATCGCTTAGAAGATTATCATCGCAAGCTGGGCTAACATTAACTACCGTTTTCAGAGCTACGAAAAGTGACATTTGCATCCTTATCGCGTTGGCGTAACTCATGAACTGAAAGCTACAGACCATCAGAAACGATTACAATATTGTCGGTGCTTTCGATTTTTGGTTGAAGAAAATGGTATTCAATTGTTGGATCATTTTTACTTTCTCTTGCCTATATGAATATATAGGAAGGAAAGTATTGTTTTCAGGTCGATTTTTCGAAATCGAGTTTTCACCGGATCTATACGTTTTCAGACCCCCTGCACCCAAAAAACATGTTTTTAGCGATTGGTCTGTGTGTGTGTGCGCGTGCGTGCGTGCGTGTGTGTGTGTGTGTGTGTGTGAACAGAATATCTCAAAAACGGAAATCGTACGAACTTGAAACTTGAAACTTAAGTTACATACCGCTACCGGACCCGACACGAACATTTTCATCAAAATCGGCCAACCGGAAGTAGTAGTTTATTCGTGTAAAATTTCACTTTTTTGTGATTTTCTCAAAAACTGGTCCTACGATTTTTTTAAAAATCGCCTGGTTTATTCAATTTTTTATTCTCTACAGGATAGGGTAGGCGCCATGTTTGCTGAAATTCTTGGTGAGGCTGTTTTCACGTAAAAACTTTGTTTTTTTTAACATTACGGCTTTAATATGCATTTTAGCGCAAAAATGTATATAAGAAAAGTTGTAGAGAATTTTAAATCCTACAACTTTTATTTCAAATATGTTTTTGTATAACGCTTAGTTTAGCAGTAATTAGCGATTTTCTGATTTTTTTCTCACGAAAACGTGTGAAAAATCGATTTTTTTAAGATTTCGGCCTTATAATACATTTTACGACAAAAGTGTATATAATAATTTTTATAGGAAATAAAAAGATCTACAAATTTTAATTAAAGCATTTTTTACTACAGAGTCTAGTTTAGCGTAAAAGAGTGATTTTCTGTATTTTTAAGCCAAACTGAGTTCGATTTTCATTTTGTGTCATTCACTCATGATTAAAATAAGGTTACGTTTTGAGGTTAGTTTTTTGTTTATTTCTAATGTTTTATTACTAATTTTAGGTTTATTGTTTATTATTTTCATTGGCAAGAGAAAGTTGTGTGAGTGTTTCACACCAGATTTTTATTTTAGTGATGAGGCTTGGTTTCATTTATATGGCTATGTGAATAGTCAGAACTGTAGAATATGGAGTGAAACTTATCTCGCACACATTTGTAACATTTACTCGCTATGTAAGTCTACAATAAACACCCGGTTCTTCCTCGGAAAAAACCATTGGTGACACAATATAACGAAACGAGTGCTGTCAACACACTAATGCTTGACTGGAACATTTTAACTGTCCTAGGTGGTTGGCCTTGAGTACACTGTTGCCAACATACCGATTGGGGGACAGAAAATTTACTGATGTATTACTTCTATCTTGTTATAATCAGTGTTGCGTCCTTAATAAAACACCCGTTGTCAATCTTTTTAAATATTCGTCATTAATTTTTCCCAATCTAGCTGTTCTTTTATTTGTAATTTTAAAGTTAAACTTCTCTAATGAGTCTAATTTTCATACCGTTATTTATATCAGTGTTTTTAGAATAAAATTTTTTTAATAATTTTTATTTAAACATTTTGTGTGTTTATTCGCAATAACAAAGTTATTTAACGCTAGAGGGGTTGGTCTAGAGGTAAAGTCGTCGCCAAAATCAGCTGTTTAACAGCTGATTTTCGGAGACGAAGTTCCTGGTTCAAATCCTAGTAAAGGTAGTTACTTTTATACGGATTTGAATGCTGGACAGTGGTTACCGGTGTACTTTGATGGTTGGGGTTTAATTAACCATACTCCCTCAGGAATGGTCGGCCTGGGTCTGTAGAAGACTACACAGTCTCATTTACACGTCATACACATCATCCTCATATCATTGGGTCATGGGGTTGCTTATTGTTCTCAATTGAACAGATTGCAACGTTCACAAATTAGGAATTAAAAAATAAAAAAAAATTTAACGCTAAACTTAAAAAAGTGTATTTTCTAACCCTACTTTTGAATGTTTTGAAAGTTTTGCTCGGGAATCATTGCGAATCTTTCGCCAGGCGTAACTCGCTAATGAAGCATTTCTGGATCTATTTTTATATGATTTTTTGTCTCTTTTTTACTTTCTCTTGCCTATATGAATATACGTATAGGACAGAAAGTATTGTTTTCATGTCGATTTTTAGAAATCGAGTTTTCACCGGATCTATACGTTTTCAGACCCCCTGAACCCAAAAAAACATATTTTTAGCGATTGGTCTGTTTGTGTGTGTGTGTGTGCGCGCGCGCGCGCGTGTGTGTGTGTGTGTGTGTGAACAGAACGGTATATCTCAAGAATGGAACATCGTACAAACTTGAAACTTACATACCACTACCGGACCAGACAAGAACATTTTCATCAAAATCGGTCAACCGGAAATCGTAGTTTATTCGTGTAATTTTTCACTTTTTTGCAATTTTCTCAAAAACTGGTCCTATGATTTTTTTTTTAAATTGCCTTGTTTACTCAATTTTTTATTCTCTACAAAAAGGGTAGGCGCCATGTTTGCTGAAATTCTTGGTGAGGCTGATTTTACGTAAAACAAGTATTTTTTTAAGATTACGGCTTTAATATGTATTATAGCGCAAAATGTTATAATAAAAAATGTAGAGAATTTAAAATTCTACAACTTTTATTTCAAACAATTTTTTTTTGTATAACGCTTAGTTTAGCGGCAATTAGCAATTTTCTTTTTTTTTCTCACGAAAACGTGTGAAAAGTCGGTTTTTTTATGATTTCGGCCTTAGTATGCATTTTATGACAAAAGTGTATATAATCAAATTTATAGAAAATTAAAATATCTACAACTTTTATTTAGAGCATTTTTCTCTACAGAGCCTAGTTTAGCGTGAAAGCGTGATTTTCCGTATTTTTAAGGCAAACTGAGATCGATTTTCATTTTGCGTCTTTCATATATGATTAAAATTAGGTTATGTTTAGTGAGGTTACTTTGTGGTTTATTTGTAATGTTTTATTACTAATGTTAGGATTATTGTTTATTATTTGTATTGGCAAGAGAAAGCTGTGTGAGTGTTTCACACCAGATTTTTTTTAGCTATTGAATCATCTCCCTTGAGATTGGGGTGCAATTTAGAGTCATCCGTATACCTATGTACATTTTATTATATTATTGGTGTGTTGTTGTTTAGGTCATCAGCCGAAAGGCTGGTTTGAACGTGTAGAGGTTTTACTAAGTAAAACGAGGAGTGAGGTGGTTTACCATTGCCACAACTCACTCAGTGGAAAAGTACGCTTATCGGCATGCCGGGCCCTCTGAAAAGCACATATTTTCCACTCTGCAAATGACGCCTTCACTTCATTCACCACAGGGTCTGGCTGTATAGTGAAATTTATTACTTTCAGAGAAGATAACTCTGACTAGTGTCTTTTACACCTCTACCTCTTCTGTTCTTAAATGATTCAGTCATTTAATTGGCTGACCATGTGATAAGAAACAGAACTATTTATTTTAGCCCTGCAACAAACAGATTGAGTGTAAATAATTTGACACTCCACCTGTCTGTTATGGGCAGATATATTATTGGTATAAGTACACAATAAAATATTATATATATGTATAAAACGTTTACATTGGCAAGAGAAAGTCGTGCGAGTGTTTCACACCAGATTTTTTTTTTGTATTACTTTCAAGATGCCTCCGTTTTCTTATAAAACATTTCGTAATTAAAATACGTAAATAAGACAAGAAGTGTAGTCTACACTGAAATTTAACAAGATTTTAAAGATACCAAACTTTCATTAAAACTTTACTGTATGAGCCTACAAAAAAAGTTACATCGAACGAAACTTGTTTTAACTTTTTCTTTTTATTTGGTAAAATAAATAATTCTACTAAAAATGATTCAAGTAGTATTTTTTATATTATGTATTCTGATTTTTTTAAAATTTTAACATTTTTCTTTATATATCTTTTAGTAACTTTCTTTTACTTTTAAAATATTTTTGTTTAATTCTTTTATTTATTAATATTGTTTGAGCTGTAGAAAGAAGATCAAAGAAGTATAAAATTTATGGTTTCCAAAAAGTTATTTTAATAATAACTTACTAATAAAACTTACTGTAAATATTTTACTATATTTGAAAAATCTGGTGTAAAACACTCACACAACTTTCTCTTGCCAATGCAAATAATTAACAATAAACCTAACATTAGTAATAAAACATTAGAAATAAACAAAAAACTAACCTCAATAAACATAACCTAATTTTAATCTTGAGTGAAAGACGCAAAATGAAAATCAGCCTCAGATTGCCTTAAAACTACGGAAAATCAGTCTTTCACGCTAAACTAGGCTTTGTAGAGAAAAATGTTTTAATTAAAAGATGTAGATCTTTTAATTTTCTATAAATTTTATTTTATACACTTTTCTCATAAAATGCATACTAAGGCCGAAATCTTAAAAAAATCGATTTTTCACACGTTTTCATGAGAAAAAACAGAAAATTGCTAATTTACCGCTAAACTAGACGTTATACAAAAAAATGTTTTCAATAAAAGTTGTAGAATTTTAAATTCTCTATAACTTTTATTATGTAAATTTCTGCGCTAAAATGCATATTAAAGCCGCGATCTTGAAAAAACTATTTCTTTATATGAAAACAGCCTCACCGAGAATTTCAGCAAACATGGCGCCTACCCTATCTTGTAGAGCATAAAAAATTAAGTAAACCAGGTGATTTTTAAAAAATCGCAGGACCAGTTTTGGGGAAAATCGCAAAAAAGTGAAAATTTACACAAATAAACTACTACTTCCGGTTGACCGATTTTGATGAAGATGTTCGTGTCGGGTCCGGTAGTGGTATGTAACTTAAGTTTCAAGTTTCAAGTTCGTACGATGTTCCGTTCTTGAGATATTTTGTATACACACAGACACACACACAGACCAATCGCTTAAAACATGTTTTTTTTGGGTTCAGGGGGTCTGAAAATGTGTAGATCCGGTGAAAACTCAATTTCTTAAAATCGACATGAAAACAATACTTCCCTTCCTATATATTCGTATAGGCAAGAGAAAGTAAACATGTTACTCGAAAAAAATTGTTGAAATTTTATATTTCGATTATTAGTTTATAAAAGTTAGTGGTTCTATTTTAGTTTAAATTTTTATACATTTTCCCGTTATTAAATCGTTTGAACTTTTTACCCCTCGTATTGGGCCAATTTTAGACCACATGAGGTGACGTTTCTGGAAGCTGTTTTTACAGCTTGCTTTCTCAGATTTCAACAATATATAGACATTTCTCCTTTCTCTTGTCCACCTGGACTCTTTTTACTTTCTCTTGCCTATATGAATATATAGGGAGGAAAGTATTGTTTTCATATCGATTTTAACAAATGCAGTTTTCACTGGATCTACACGTTTTCAAACCCACAGAACCCAACAAAACATGTTTTTTGCGATTGGACTGTGTGTGTGTGTGTGTGTGTGTGTGCGTGCGTGCGTGCGTGTGCACGCACGCGCGCGCGTGCGTCTGTGTGTGAACAGGGTCTGGCTATATAATGAAATTTAGTAACTCTCAGAAGAAATAACTCCCATAATCATGACATTCTTTGGAAAGACCTTCCAAAATATTATGACTGAAATTCACCTTTTTTAATGGTTTTCACGAAAACCAATAAAAAAACAACATTTATTTTGGCTTCAGGTGATCACAAAACATGAAAATTAGTTGAAATCCGAAAATGAAAAATTTTTTATTCCTAGTATGTGTACGTTGCAATCTGTTTAATTGAGAACAATAAGCAACCCGATGACCCAATGAGATGAAGATGATATATATGACGTTTAAATGAGGTATAGTCTTGTACAGACTCAGGCCGACCATTCCTGAGAGAGTATGGTTAATTGAACCCCAACCATCAACGTACACCGGTAACCACTGTCTAGTATTCAACTCCCGTATAAAAGTAACTACCTTTACTAGGATTTGAACCGGGAACCTTCGTCTCCGAAAATTAGCTGTCAAACAGCTGATTTTGGCGACGATTTTACCTCTTTAGACCAGTGGTGTCAAACTCAATTTTGAAGAGGGCCATATATTAAATTTAGAATGTGTAGGCGGGCCAGATTCAAAGAACAAAAAATGTACTGAATTATTTTATTTACATTTTATTTATTAAATTGTATAGTATAAATAATATACGGTTAAAAAAAATCATATCAAATTTATAAAAGATGGTAATTATTTTGAGCTCGAGGATCCAGATACCTGACTTCTCTTGTTTTTGACAAGCTCATTAATGTCAGGTAGAGATGGCGTTACTGTCTATCTCTCTCGCTTGTCCTAGGCACGCGCTGCCCTTAAAATTACTTATAAATGTAGTGTGCGCATTTTAAAACTTCCGTAGAGGAATCGAGTGAAGTCTTAAAGCTCTAAAAAAAACATGATTCTTCTTTCTGTGACACATTGCGATCGCGGGCCGTATCTTTGACATGACTGCTCTAGACCAACCCGTTAACCCTTTGTAACCCAGTGTGACATAGAAGTCATATTGGAGTGAAATAACAGACCTCAAAATTTTAGATGTTGAAGACAACTTTGGATTAAAGAATGCTGGATCTGAAGTGTAATAATTTTCTGTACTCTAGCCAGGATTCGAACCTGAGACCTCCACTTTGCAGTGTAGTATGCTGACCATTGTGCCACGGAGGCAACCATTAATTTCTTTTTAAAGTTAATTTTGGTTTTAGAAGTTTGTGTTCACTTACTAAAATAAAGTAACATTTCTTCGAATATGTTGTATGTATGTACAAGTATATTTTTATTAACTGTTACTAAATAGTGATTTTATCAATTTTACCAATATTTTTTTAATTGTAAAATTTTTGAAGTCTTAAACATTATTAAAATCATAATTAGTTTTTTTTTTGCTACTAATCTACGTAAGAGAATACATATTTTGTTTAGGAAGCCTGAACAGATATTTTTTGTGCACATTTTTAAAAATTTGGGATTGAAAACGTTAACTTGCTTGTAAATTTTTACTTTCTCTTGCCTATATGAATATATAGGAAGGAATTGTTTTCATGTCGATTTTTCGAAATTGAGTTTTCACCGGATCTATACGTTTTCAGACCCCCTGAACCCAAAAAACATGTTTTTAGCGATTGGTCTGTGTGTGTGTGTGTGTCTGTGTGTGAACAGAATATCTCAAGAACGGAACATCGTACGAACTTGAAACTTAAAACTTAAGTTACATACCACTACCGGACCCGACACGAACATTTTCATCAAAATCGGTCAACCGGAAGTAGTAGTTAATTCGTATAATTTTTCACTTTTTGCGATTTTCTCAAAAACTGGTCCTACGATTTTTTTAAAAATCGCCTGGTTTACTAAATTTTTTATGCTCTACAAGATAGGGTAGGCGCCATGTTTGCTGAAATTCTGCGTGAGGCTGTTTTTACGTAAAAACATTTTCTTTTTAAGATTGCGGCTTTAATATGCATTTTAGCGCAAAACGTTATATAATAAAAGTTGTAGAGAATTTAAAATTCTACAACTTTTATTTCAAACAATTTTTTGTATAACGCTTAGTTTAGCGGTAATTTTCAATTTTCTGTTTTTTTCTCACGCAAACGTGAGAAAAATCGATTTTTTAAACATTTCGGCCTTAGTATGCATTTTACGACAAAAGTGTATATAATTAAATTTATAGAAAATTAAAAGATCTACAACATTTGTTTAGAGCATTTTTCTCTACAGAGCCTAGTTTAGAGAGAAAGAGTGATTTTCCGTATTTCTAAGCCAAAATCAGGTTGATTTTCATTTTGCGTCTTTCACTCATGATTAATATTAGGTTATGTTTTTGAGGTTCGATTTTGTTTATTTCTAATATTTTATTAATAATGTTAGGTTTATTGTTAATTATTTGCATTGGCAAGAGAAAGTTGTGTGAGTGTTTCACACCAGATTTTTTTTTTTTTATAAGTTACATATTTGCAATCAGTTTTTTGAAAACAAACTATAAACAAATCTTTTGAATTTACAAATCACAAGTTGAGGCCTCATTATCCTGAGTACCTCTCTCTCATTGTATCAATAATTATTCATCTGTTAAAAGAGAAAATGACTATATTCAAAGATATTTACATTTTACAATATGGAATACTTTTCAATATAATTTTATATACATTTATAAACTCTTTCAGACAAGTCCAAAACATGGTAACGTTTCAGGCGCCTAACTTCTTCTGCATTATTTAGAAGATTTATGGCTAATTCGTTTTCGTGGCTTTCAAGTCTAGCCTGATATTTTCTGTTAAAACGCCTGACCTCGTCCATTACATCAGGAAGGTTGCAATAATGTTGTATTTGTGGATTCCTTGCAAACCATGGTGCCCTTGTTATAGCCCGAAGAACCTTATTTTGGAACCTTTGAATTATCTCTATGTTACTTCTGCTGGTAGTTCCCCAAAGTTGAACGCCGTACAACCAAACTGGTTTTAGTAACATTTTGTAGCTTGTAAATAAAGCACAAATTATTATTATTCGGCAAGAGAAAGTAAAAATATTTTATAATTACGGATCGATGAAAATTGTTCGATTCATTACAATATCGATTATTAATAATCGATTCTTTCATTTCTTTACTTCGTTTATTTATTTATGACGACAATTACGGGCTGGCTACATCATCATAAATAGTCTACCCATTTCTTTTGATTTTTCTTTTCAATTTTCCAAAGGAAAATTTAATATCGACCATTTATCAAGAGTTTTATAAAAGAACTCAATCAGTGGAAAAACTTGTAGGTACCATCATCAAACGAAAAGCGAGAAAAGTAGTTATATTTTCCATCAGTTGCTAAATTTCCCATCTTTTTCTCTCTCGGTTTTCAGTCTATCTTTGTCGCGTCGTTTCATTCTGTATTTTGTTCCTTACTAATTTAATTCTTTCTCAATTCATGTTGCTTCAAACAAGCCATTTTGTTTCGTTTTGAAAAATATTTACAATTTCAACACCGTTTAATCTTCTTTTATTATTAGCTAATAAAATTAAGAGTTATATTTAATTTACTCGTGATTGTAAGAAACACATTATTCAATTTTTACTTTCTCTTGCCTATATGAATGTATAGGAAGGAAAGTATTGTTTTCATGTCAACTTTACAAATCGAGTTTTCACCGGATTTACACGTTTTCAGGCCCTCTGAACCCAAAATCATGTTTTTAGCGATTGGTCTGTGTGTGTGTGTGTGTGCGTGTGTGTGTGTGTGTGTGTGTGTGCGCGCGCGCGCGTGTGTGTGTGTTTGTCTATGTGTGCATACAGAATATCTCAAGAACGGAACATCGTACAAACGTGAAACTTAAGTTACATACCACTACCAAACCCGACTCGAACATTTTCATCAAAATCGGTCAACCGGAAGTAGTAGTTTATTTGTGTAATTTTTCACTTTTTTGCGATTTTTTCAAAAACTGGTCCTACGATTTTTTTTTAAAAATCGCCTTGTTTACTAAATTTTTTATGCTCTACAAGATAGGGTAGGTGCCATGTTTGTTGAATTTCTTTGTGAGGCTGTTTTCACGTAAAAAATTGTTTTTTAAGATTCCGGCTTTAATATGCATTTCAGCGAAAAAATGTATTTAATAAAAGTTGTAGAGAATTTAAAATTCTACAAGTTTATTTCAAACAGTTTTTTGTATAACGCTTAGTTTAGTGGTAGTTACCGATTTTCTTTTTTTTTCTCCCGAAAACGTGTGAAAAATCGATTTTTTTCGATAATTTTTTTCGGATATTTAAAAAACTAGGCCTATCATTAAAATTACTTATGTGTTTATGTTATTTATGTTTTATGTTATTACTAATGTTTTTGTAATAATTTTACAGGAAGGCAGTGGGAGGGGGTGGTGATGGGGGTTGCGAAAGAGTACTCCGAGCGACTCCTGATTGGGCGGAAACAGCCCTCAGCGGAGACCACTTGTGGTCACCGACTTCTGCCTCCGGCGATTTCTGCTACGTCGGCGAAAACGAGTGCACCGTAAGTTCACTTCTATTTATTTCTAGTCATTTTATATTTATGTCATTCTTATACTATATTTTTTGATGAATTATTTTTGTTATTTAATTTGACCTATTATCGGGCTTCACATAAAACGTACAGTTCTTTTGATGGAATGATAGCTATGACCTTCTACAGAGAGGACGCTCTTGGGGGACAATGTCTGGGTACACCAGGTGTAGTCAAAACAGTTAGTCACCGATTAATCTCGTGTTTCTGCCCATAACAGATAGGTGGAGTGTCAATTTTTTTACACTCAATCTGTTCATTGCAGGGCTAAAATAAATAGTTCTGTTTCTTAACACATGGTCAGCCAATTAAATGACTGAATCATTTAAGAACAGAAGAGGTAGAGGTGTACTGTGACACTAATCACAGTTATCTCTTCTTAAAGTAATGAATTTCATTATACAGTTGGACCCTGTGGTGAATGAAGTGAAGGTGTCATTTGCAGAGTGGAAAATATGTGCTTTTCAGAAGGCCCGGCATGCTGATACGCGTACTTTTCCACTCGGTGAGTTGTGGCAATGGTAAACCACCTCACTCTTCGATTTACTTAGTAAAACCTCTACAGGTTCAAACCAGCCTTTCGGCTGATGACATAAACAACAACAATCTCGTGTTTACTGTGACACACGTCCTCTTACGTCACTTCTTAATGCGTGCATTCAACTTGGTTCTGATAAATAATGAGCCTGTGTTTGAATTCTGTAAAGAAAGCATGCAAACCATTATTTCACTTCCTATTTTTGCATTCATAGTAAACGTTTTGAGTTGACGCGTTTCATTTTGTTTTCTGTTTTACAGTTGTTGTGTTTTTTGTTGTAAAAGTGAGTGCCGTAGTTGTAATCAAAATATGGAAACACAAACTTTTAGGTCCAAACTTGGTAAAAAACTACATAGTCACGCGCGAGAAATTATTTCAAATGTAATTGGCTTAATGAAAAAATAATTGTAACATTACAAACAATCGGGAGAATTTGTTATGTCTGTTTATGAGTGTGATAACAGAACAGCGGCAGCTTGTGGAGTTTCTGTGGGTACTGTTAAAAACATCCGCAAAGAAATCAAAAGATTATTTCTGGTAAAGGAGAGGCGTCATTTCGAACTCCAGTTAAGAAAAAGAGGAAGCGCCCAGTGACTGAGATAGACGACTTTGATAAATGTTTTGTTAGGCGGGTAGTACATAAATTTTACCAAAATGAAAAAAGTGCATGCTTTTGCACACGCGCGCGTGTGTGTGTATAGAATATCTCAAGAACGGGACATCGTACGAACTTGAAACTTAAAACTTTAGTTACACACCACTACCAGACCCAACACGAACTTTTTCATCAAAATCGGTCAACCGGAAGTAGTAGTTTATTCGTGTCATTTTTCACTTTTTTGCGATTTTCTCAAAAACTGGTCCTACGATTTTTTTAAAAATCCTCTCATTTTTTTTTGTAATCAGTCTCTCGACTGGTTTGATGCAGTTCTCCAACCTGTTCTATCTTGAGCAAATCGTTTCATATCTACATACCTGTAACACCCTACATCTTTTGTAATTTGCTTTATATATTCTAATCTTTGCCTCCCTCTACAATTTACTCCCTCAATGTTACCCTCCATTATTGATAGCCCAATACCTGGATGTCTTAAAATATGCCCCACTAGCCTATCATTTACTAATCTCATTTACTAATTTTTTTATGCTCTATAAGATAGGGTAGGCGCCATGTTTGCTGAAATTCTTGGTAAGGGTGTTTTCACGTAAAAGAATTGTTTTTTTAAGATTACATTTTTAATATGCATTTTAGCACAAAAATTTATATAATAAAAATTGTACAGAATTTAAAATCCTACAGTTTTTATTTCAAACATTTTTTTTGTATGACGCTTAGTTTAGCGGTAATTAGCGATTTTCTGTTTTTTCTCACGAAAACGAGTGAAAAATCGATTTTTTTAATATTTCGGCCTTAGTATGCATTTTACGACAAAAGTTTATTTAATCAAATTTATAGAAAATTAAAAGATCTACAACTTTTAGTTATAGAATGTTTTTCTACAGAGCCTAGTTTAGCGTGAAAGAGTGATTTTCCGTATTTTTAAGCCAAACTGGTCGATTTTCATTTTGCGTGTTTCACTCATGATTAAAGGTAAGGTTATGATTTTTGAGTTTAATTGTTTGTTTATTACTAATGTTAGGTTATGTTGGTCATTATTTGAATTGGCAAGAGAAAGATGTGTGAGTGTTTTACACCAGATTTTTAAACTGCAAGTACTGACACTTTTTCCCATTAACTGTTAATAACATTTGATTCAAGAACTGTACTACGGACTCTATGTTAACATGTGTATTTATTTCAAGAGCATCTACCAGTTAACTGTTACTGATTACTGAAGTATCATTAGCAAACAACAAAGCTCTGCCATTAAATATGACTTCTGGTAGCCTATTAATGTACAATAGAAATCCTCACAGCCCATCCATACGCCAAAGAGCGTGCCAACTGTTGTGTGACAAAGTAAAAGAAATTATGTTTGAAATTATGTCTACCTCAGATTGCCATAAAAATACGGAAATCACTCTTTCACGCTAAACTAGGCTCTGTACACAAAAATACTTCAAATAAAAGTTGTAGATCGTTTAATTTCCTATAAATTTGATTAAATACTTTTTTGTCGTAAAATGCATACTAAGGCCGAAATCTTTAAAAGAAATCGATTTTTCACTCGTTTTCGTGAGAAAAAAAATAGAAAATTGCTAATTACTGCTAAACTAAGCGTTATAGGCTACAAAAAAATGTTTGCAATAAAAGTTGTAAATTTTTAAATTCGCTACAACTTTTATTTTAAAACTTTTTGCGTTAAAATTCATATTAAAGCCGTAATCTTAAAAAAAAACAATTTTTTTACGTGAAAACAGCCTCACCAAGAATTTCAGCAAACATGACGCCTATCCTATCTTGTAGAGCATAAAAATTGAGTAAACGAGGCGATTTTTTAAAAAATCGTAGGACCAGTTTTTAAGAAAATCGCAAAAAAGTGAAATTTTTTTATTTTGGTTTAACGTCCGACTGTTCTGCAATTACTGCTAATGCAGACGGTGAAGGATGAAATGATATTTTGTAACGTGTGAAAAAATGCCGTGCCTGAATGGGATTCGAACCCAAGACCGCATGATGAGAGGCGAGCACGTTACAAAATACGCCAATGCGGCCGGCAAAAAGTGAAAAATCACACGAATAAACTACTACTTCCGGTTGACCGATTTTGATGAAAATGTTCGTGTCGGGTCCGGTAGTGGTATGTAGCTTAAGTTCTAAGTTTCAAGTTCGTTCGATGTTCCGTTTTTGAGATATTCTGTTCACACAGACCAATCGCTAAAAACATGTTTTTTGGGTTTAGGGGGTCTGAAAACGTGTAGATCCGATGAAAACTCGATTTCTTAAAATGGACGTGAAAACAATACTTTCCTTCCTATATATTCATATAGGCAAGAGAAAGTAAAAACCAAATACCAGTAATTTTGAGTGTTAGCGTGCCAACTGTTGTGTGACAAAGTAAAAGAAATTATGTTATAAGTAGGCCTACAGTAATCGAACTTCGCACCTTAAAAAACTTTAAACGATCTGATGTGATTCAATAAGAATTTCGTTTCACAAGTCTCACTTGAAGACGAATATTGGAAGTTGGTTTCAGAGTTTTACTCAACGAAATCTTAATAACTTTCTTCGAAATTTTCTGCTTAAATTTCTGAACTAAACTTTCAGTAGGTACCGGTATAGGCCTACTATATTTCAACCTTACTTCTGGAAACTTAATTTATTGTCTCATATGTTCATATTTGTTTCGTTTTAACGTACCTCCCACATGTTTGTATCAAGTTTCTACTTCGCTCTTCTGTTTTGTTCTTAAAAATTTATAAAAACTTTCAATGACATTTAAAATTTTCTTTGAATTTTTCACGTGACAAACACAATTGAAATCAGTATTTTGTATCTTTAGTATTGGGTGAGATAAATTGTTGTGATCGAGAAAAATATTCTTTGGTCGGATTTTAAGTGATCTTCACTTTAATATCTCCTTGACATCAAAAAGTTATTTTCAGAAGAATTTAAATTTATAAGTAAGTTTTGGCCCATAACAGACATATGGAGTGTCAAATTATTTACACTCAATTAGTTAGTTTAAGGGCGCAAAATAAATAGTTATGTTTCTTATCACATGGTCAGCCAATTAAATGACTGAATTATTTAAGAAGAGAAGAGGTAGAGGTGTACTGTGACACTAATCAGAGTTATCTCCTTTGAAAGTAATAAATTTCATTATACAGTTGGACCCTGTGGTGAATGAAGTGAAGGTATCATTTGCAGCGTAGAAAATATGTGCTTTTCAGTGGGCCCGGGCATGCTGATAAGCATACTTTTCTACTCAGTGAGTTGTGGCAATGGTAAACCACCTCACTCCTTGTTTTACCTAGTAAAACCTCTACACGTTCAAACCGGCCGAACAGGCTGATGACCTAAATAACAAGCAAGTTTTATTTATTTTGCCTTCATTCTACATGTTCATTTTGCTCGTATAATAAATGTACGAGAAAAAGTCACGTACACGCACCCACACACACAGAACAATCGCTAAAAACATGTTTTTTGGGTTGAGGGGGTCTGAAAAGGTGTAGATCCGCTGTAGAGTGTACAGTATAATACCGATTATCCGTGGTAATTGGGGGGGGGGGGATAACTATACCGGATAACCGGAAAACACGGATAATACAACCCAATTCGGTCGAGACCACTTACGTCATAAACAAAACCATCAGTTACGCGTATGTTTTATTCTACTGATTAATACATGTTAATACTGTGACACTTATTGCTAAGGTTCGTTTCGGGATCTAGGTTATTAAATAATTAATACGCTAAAGTTTACAAATTACAAATTTTTATTAGACTAAAAGATTACAAAATAAATGATTAAACTAATTATAATTAAATAACACAATAAATGATTTAATAATTCACCTAAACTAAATAACAAACAATAAATAACTTAATAACTTACTTAGCCTACTTACAATCACTTTTATAGATTACACTAACATACAACACAAACTGAATTCACAAAACTACACATTAACTTTACAATACACACACAACAAAGAGACGGTATAACAATCTTACTCGGATGTGTAACCTGTAAATATACACCCCAATAATCTCTCGGCAAAGATTACACGAATACTGACTGGCCGCACTCGGGGGTCTCTTTTTATACCTACTCATTCATAAAGATTGTTCCAGAATAAAGTAGTGAAATCTACTCAAGTACAAAAATAACTCTTTATTTATGAATGCTAGAAAAATCTTGTTAATAGGTCAAAAAAAAGTCTTTTGTAAATAGAAAACGTAAACAACCTGCCTCCCTCATAATAGCTGTACACAATACCTAAACTTTATGATAGTTATTACAACCCTGCTTATGAATGAATAGACACACCCTCATGGTTACAAGTCTGTCATTTACAAAACTGATCTTATTGTGTATCGTTATTTCTGTCTTTATTACTCTCTTTTGTTGTTACTATTATTATTTCTTAACTATTTTCATGAATGGATTTCTGGAACATTCGTGATCCGTCTAGTCGATTATGTTTCAATAATATTGGATATCGGAAATAAATAAACAAATTGTATTGAAATAAAAATATTTACTACATAAATTTATATAAGTCTTACCTTAAACTACGTACCAAAAAATATCACAAAAAATCAGTTATTTTACTTTGTTTCATTTTATGCCGCAATATTTTTTCTTTTATTTTTCTTATAGAACCACGAATATGTAAAATGTCCACGTAATCTGTATCATCCTGATTTTCCATGAAAGTTAGTAATGTTTCGGCACCGGTTAAAGCTTCTTTGCAACTTATTTTAGGAGCTGGTAACATGCTCGCCTCTCATCACGCGGTCTTGGGTTCGAATCCCACTCGGGAATGGCATTTTTTCATACGTTACAAAAAATTCATTTCATCCTTCACCGTCTACATTAGCAGCAATTTGCAAAACAGTCGGACGTTAAACCAAAAAAAAAAAAAAATTTCTAGTGATCGCACGGTTAATCCAAACCCCGGTTAAACTATCCACGGAAAATCGGTACTCTACTGTATTTGTTAAAATCGACATGAAAACAATACTTTCCTTCCTATATATTCATATAGGCAAGAGAAAGTAAAACCATTCATTGCGCTACACAGGGAGCCATTACCTGACCAAGTTTACGTTTTACCTACATTTCAAAGTTGTTTGTATTTAGTTTTAAATATTTGAACCGGTTACTAAAATTTTATGTTCAGATCCACCGATCTAAATTACCTCTGTAAATTTTTGATAAACTTTTGAAAATTTAAATAGGGCGAATAGTAGATTATTTTAAAACAACCGTACTGTCTACATGAAATCGACTGAATAAATTATTTCTGTTTTGTTAAACATATTTATTTACAATCAGTTATGTAAGTAACTTTTTAAGCAAATGATTTTTTTGTCATCAGTCTCTCGACTGGTTTGATGCTGTTCTCCAAGCTGTTCTATCTTGAGCAAGTCGTTTCATATCTACATACCTGTGACACCCTACATCTTTTGTAATTTGCTTTATATACGCTAATCTTTGCCTCCCTCTACAATTTACTCCCTCAATATTACCCTCCATTATTGATAGATGTCTTAAGATATGCCCCACTAGCCTATCCCTTCTTTTGGTAAGGTGCTTCCATATACTTCTTTTTTCATCCACTCGCGTAACAACCTCTAAATTACTTATTTCGTCTCCTCCCACCTAATCTTTAACATTTTCCTATAACACCACATTTGTAAAGCTTCTCTTTTTTTCTACAGCCCCTATCACCCACGTTTCACTCCCGTATAATGCTACACTCAAAACATAATATTTTAAGAAATTTTTCCTAATCTGTAAATCAATGTTTATAGTCAGTAAGCTGTTTTTCATTTCAAAGGATTTTCTAGCTTGAGCAATTCTACTTTTTTGATATCACTTGTGCTTCTACCATTCTTTGTTATTTTACTCCCTAGATAGCGGAATTCCCCAACTTCCTGTATGTTTTCGTTGCCTACTTTTATATGGGAGTGAAAAGTGGGTGATAGGGGCAATAGAGAAGAAGAGGATAGAAGCTTTTGAAATGTGGTGTTATGGGAAAATGTTAAAGATTAGGTGTCTGGACAAAATAAGTAATTTAGAGGTTCTTAGGCGAATGGATGAAAAAAGAAGTACATGGAAGCATCTGACCAAAAGAAGGGATAGGCTAGTGGGGCATATCTTAAGACATCTATCAATAATGGAGGGTAATATTGAGGAAGTAAATTGTAGAGGGAGGCAAAGATTAGAATATATAAAGCAAATTACAAAAGATGTAGGGTGTTACAGGTATGTAGATATGAAACGACTTGCGCAAGATAGAACAGCTTGGAGAACTGCATCAAACCAGTCGAGAGACTGATGACAAAAAAAAATTTTTTACTCATAGTTAAATGTAAGTTATATTTTTCATTATTTACATTGACAAGAGAAAGTCGCGCGTGTGTGATTTACACCCGATTTTTTTAACATTTTCTGTTTTGAACAACAAAAAAACTGTGCAATCGCTAGATAAATTTCTATATAATGTTTTCTTTCTTTTTTACTTTCTCTAGCCTATGTGAATATATAGGAAGGAAAGTATTGTTTTCATATCGATTTTAAGTAATCGAGTTTTCACCGGATCTACACGTTTTCAGACCCCCTGAACCCCAAAAACATGTTTTTAGCGATTGGTCTGTGTGTGTGTATACAAAATATCTCAAGAACGGAACATCGTACGAACTTGAAACTTGAAACTTAAGTTACATACCGGACCCGACACGAACATTTTCATCAAAATCGGTCAACCGGAAGTAGTAGTTTATTCGTGTAATTTTTCACTTTTTTGTGATTTTCTCAAAAACTGGTCCTACGGTTTTTTTAAAAATCGCCTCATTTACTCAATTTTTTATTCTCTAAAAGATAGGGTAGGCGCCATGTTTGCTGAAATTCTTGGTGAGGGTGTTTTTACGTAAAAAAAGTGTTTTTTTAAGATTACGGCTTTAATATTAATTTTAGAGCAAAAATGTATATAATAAAAGTTGTAGAGAATTTGAAAACATACAACTTTTACTTCAAGCACTTTTTTATATAACGCTTAGTTTAGCGGTAATTAGCGATTTTCTGTTTTTTTCTCACGAAAACGTGTGAAAAATCGATTTTTTTAAGATTTCGGCCTTAGCATGCACTTTACGACAAAAGTGTAGGCCTATATAATAAAATTTATAGAAAGTTAAGAGATCTACAACTTTTATTTAGTGAATTTTTCTCTATAGAGCCTAGTTTAGCGTGAAAGTGTGATTTTTTGTTTTTTTAAGCCAAACCGAGTTCGATTTTCATTTTGCGTCATTCACTCATGATTAAAATAAGGTTATGTGTTTGAGGTTAGTTTTTTGTTTATTTCTAATATATTATTAATAATGTTAGGTTTATTGTTAATAATTTGCACTGGCAAGAGAAAGTTGTGTGAGTGTTTCACACCAGATTTTTTTATATTTCTTTAACGTGGCATCAACTGCAACGGTCATTAGCGACCATGTTGAAATGTAACTATTGTACAATTGACGATGAAAATGATTTTTTTGTAACGTATGAAAATATGCCGCGCCTGAGTGGGATTCGAACCCAGGACAGCATGATGAGAGGCGAGCACGTTACAAACTGTTCTTACAAATTTTTCTTTCATATATCACGAGAAAAATATATTTATAAAATATTTTATTGTGTAACTTTTTTATCGTACTGTATTTAATAATATAACGTAGCTTGTTTATTTTATTTTGTCGCAGTTTTTAATGGGTAATATTTTCATAATAAAGCTATAATATTATTTAAATTTCAATAAAGTAATTTATGATTAGAATTATTTAGTAACGGGGACCTTTCCATAACTTTGTGCTTTGTTAGTACTCCAGTTTTACTAACTATTAGAAAATTATTAAAATTACCACTTTTTTATTTAATAACACATTGAAACGCTATTTAGCGTTTTTTTATTAAATAATTTTTAAACTTTTACAAGTTTTTACTTTCCCTTGCCTATATGAATACATAGAAAGGAAAGTATTGTTTTCATGTCGAATTAAAGAAATAGAGTTTTCTCCGGATCTACACGTTTTCAGACCCCCTGAACCCAAAAAACATGTTTTTAGCGATTGGTCTGTGTGTGTACAGAATATCTCAAGAGTGGAACATCGTACGAACTTGAAACTTAAGTTACATTCCACTACCGGACCCGACAAGAACATTTTCATCAAAATCGGTCAAACCGGAAGCAGTAGTTTATTCGTGTAATTTTTCACTTTTTTGCGATTTTCTCAAAAACTGGTCCTACGATTTTTTTTTAAAAATCGCGTGGTTTGCTAATTTATTTTGCTCTACAAGATAGGGTAGGCGCCATGTTTGCTAAAATTATTTGTGAGGCTGTTTTCACGTAAAAAATATTGTTTTTTAAGATTACGGCTTTAGTATGCTTTTCAGCGCAAAAATTTATGTAATAAAAAATGTAGAGAATTAAAAATCCAACAACTTTTAATTCATACATTTTTTTGTATAACGCTTAGTTTAGCAGTAATTAGCGATTTTCTGTTTTTTTTTCTTACGAAAACATGTGAAAAATCGATTTTTTTTTCAGATTTCGGCCTTAGTATGCATTTACGACAAAAGTGTATGTAATTAAATTTATAGGAAATAAAAAGATCTACAACTTTTATTTATAGCATTTTTCTCTACAGAGCATAGTTTACCGTGAAAGCGTGATTTTCCGTATTTTTAATTTTAAGCCAAACTGAGGTTGATTTTCTTTTGCATCATTCATGATTTAAATTACGTTATGTTTTGGGGTTTTTTTGTTTGTTTCTAATGTTTGGTTACATTTTTCATTATTTGAATTGGCAAGAGAAAGTCGTGTGAGTGTTTAACGCTAGAATTTTTGGCTTGTGGAAGTTATGTGCATGTATATATGTGGTACGTATGCTATAATATTGATTTTTCACGAAACCATACTTTATCTCTGTAATTATTACGTTAATAAATATGTGAAGAGAAATATCAAAATTTATTAAGAAAAAATGAATTTATTGTACGATTAATTTTAAAGATATGTTATAAAAAATAATTTTATAATAGTTTTTTCCTTGTTGAATAAATTAGGGTTGTTCAGTAACTACAGAAGTTAATGAATTGTAGGTATGTACTGTATTTGGATGTATAGAGAAATCCCCCTCCGTTTTCTTAGTTTGGTTGAGGAGAGGCAGTGTGCATGTTTATACTTGTTTGTTTGTGATCGCCCAACTTTTAAACAAATGACAATCTATGACGATGCAATCAATATATCGTATCGTCTTTCATCGGTCAGTTTAACTTCTTGCGCGGCCCATGTAAGTTGGTTAGTTTTGTATCGGAGAACTTTCGCTTTATTACCGCTAAGATTTTCTATTTATTAACGTGTTCCAGTGTGTATATTGAACTAGAATTATTTCTTTCTTTAATGAATATTTCGTCATTGAAAAAAAAGGTTAGTTTATTATATTATTAAAAACATAATTTATTTTAATGTAAGGTTGCTTAAAAATATTTTTTTATTTATTTAATTTTATTAAAAAATATATATTTCTATAATATTAAAAATATAATATAATGGTAATTTTCTAAAAAACTGCTGCTGCGATTTTTATTAAAATGGCTCATTTAGGCGTACTACCTATTTTTATGCTCTACAGAATAGAATAGGCGCCATGTCTGCTGAAATTCTTGGGGAGGCTTTGCTTTCGTAGAAAAAAAATGTTTTTTTTATAGATTACAGCCTTTTTTTCTTTCTCTTGCCTATATGAACATAGGAAGGAAAGTATTGTTTTCATGTCGATTTTAAGAAATCCACTGGATCTACACGTTTTGAGACTCCCTGAACCCAAAAAACATGTTTTTAGCGATTGGTGTGTGTGTGCGCGCGCGTGTGTGTGTGTGTGTATGTGTATACTTAATATCTCAAGAACGGAACATCGTACGAACTTGAAACTTGAAACTTAAGTTACATACCACTACCGGACCCGACGCGAACATTTTCATCAAAATCGGTCAACCGGAAGTAGTAGTTTATTCGTGTCATTTTTCACTTTTTGCGATTTTCTCAAAATTTATAGGAAATTAAAAGATTTACATTATTTATTTATAGAATTTTTCTTTACTGAGCCTAGTTTATCGTGAAAGAGTGATTTTCCGTATTTTTAAGGCAAACTGAGGTCGATTTTCGTTTTGCGTTTTTCACTCATGATTAAAATAAGGTTATGTTTGTTGAGGTTAATTTTTTTGTTATTTCTAATGCTTTGTTACTAATGTTAGGTTATATTGTTAATTATTTGCGTTGGCAAGAGAAAGTTGTGTGAGTGTTTCACACCAGATTTTTTTTTTAATTCCTAATAATGTGTGTACGTTGCAATCTGTTCAATTGAGAACAATAAGCAATGAGATGACCCAATCAGATGAGGATGATGTGTATGACGTGTAAATGAGACTGTGTAGTCTTGTACAGGCTCAGGCCGACCATTCCTGATAGTGTATGGTTAATCGAACCCCAACCATCAAAGTACACCCACAACCACTGTCTGGCATTCAAATCTGTATAAAAGTAACTACTTTTACTAGGATTTGAACTACAGTCTTAATATACATTTTATGACAAAACTGTATAATAAAATAATCAACTGCCCATAAAAGACAGGTGGAGTGTCAAATTATTTACACTCAATCTGTTAGTTGCAGGGCTAAAATAAATAGTTCTGTTTCTTATCACATGGTCAGCCAATTAAATGACTGAATCATTTAAGAACAGAAGAGGTAGAGGTGTACTGTGACACTAATCACAGTTATCTCCTCTGAAAATAATGAATTTCACTATACAGCCAGACCCTGTGGTGAATGAAGTGAAAGTGTCATTTGCAGAGTGGAAAATATGTGCTTTTCAGAGGGCCCGGCATGCCGATAAGCGTACTTTTCCACTGAGTGAGTTGTGGCAATGGTAAACCACCTCACTCCTCGTTTTACTTAGTAAAACCTCTACACGTTCAAACCACCCTTTCGGCTGATGACCTAAACAACACAACACAAAATAATGAAAGTTGTAGAAAAATTAAAAACCCGCTTTTTTGTAAAGATTTTATTTTATAACGCTTAGTTTTGCGGTAATTAGTGATTTTCGGTTTTTTAAATTATTAAAAATACATAATTTATTTTAATGTAAGCTTGCTTTAATATATTATTTTATTTGTTTCATTTTATTAAAATTTTCTCAAAAACGGCTGCTACGATTTTTATTAAAATCGCCTCATTTACTACGTTTTTTATGCTGTACAAGATAGGGTAGGCGCCATGTCTGCTGAAATTCTTGGGGGGCTGTGCTTTTGTAAAAAAATGTTTTTTTTAAAGATTGCAGTCTTTTTTTTAATTCCTAATATGTGTACATTGCAATCTGTTCAATTGAGAGCAATAAGCAACCCCATGACCCAATCAGATGACGTTGATATGTGTATGACGTGTAATGAGACTGTGTAGTCTTGTTCAGACCCAGGCTGACCATTCCTGAGAGAGTATGGTTAATTGAATCCCAACCATCAAAGTACACCGGTAACCACTGTCTAGTATTCAAATCCAAATAAAAGAACTACCTTTACTAGCATTTGAACTACTGTCATAATAATAGCCATTTTAGGGCAAAACTGTTTAATAAAATACGGTAATCAAAGTTGTTGAAAAATTAAAAACCTGCTTTTTTGTAAACATTTATTTTATAACGCTTAGTTTTGCGGTGATTAGTGATTTTCGGTTTTTTTTTCAAAAAAACCTATTATAAATGGATTTTTTTAAGATTTCGGCGTTACCATTTTACAAACAAAAGTGTATAATAATCAATAATGTGTAGGAAATTAAAAAAACTTTCAGTTTTCCAGTGTTTTTCTTTATTTAAAGCCGTATCAACAACTTGATCTGTACTGACTACGGTGGGTTAAAAAAATTGTAATGATGGGTTTGGACGTTGCCGGGAATCGAACCCGGGACCTCAGCTTAGTAGGCTAGCGCGCTAACCACTAAGCCACCGAGGGGGGCATTTTTACTTTCTCTTGCCTATATGAACATATAGGAAGGAAAGTATTGTTTTCATGTCCATTTTAACAAACCCCCTCTTCACCTGATCTACAGGTTTTCAGACCCCCTGAACCCAAAAAACATGTTTTTAGCGATTGGTCTGTGTGTCTGTCTGTCTGTGTATGTATGAACAGAATTTTATATTTCAAGAACGGAACATTGTACGAACTTGAAACTTGAAACTCAAGTTACATACCACTACCAGACCCGACACGAACATTTTCATCAAAATCGGTCAACTGGAAGTAGTAGTTTATTCGTATAATTTTTCACTTTTTTAGAATTTTCGCAAAAACTGGTCTTACAATTTTTTTTAAAATCGCCTCAATTACTAAATTTTTTCTGCTCTACTAGATAGGGTAGGCACCATGTTTGCTGAAATTCTTGGTGAGGCTGTTTTTACGTAATAAAAGGGTTTTTTAAAGATTACGGCTTTAAAATGTATTATAGCGCAAAAATTTATATAATAAAAAATGTAGAGAATTTTAAATTCTACAAGTTTTATTTCAAACATTTTTTTGTATAACGCTTAATTTAGCAGTAGGCCTAATTAGCAATTTTTGGTTTTTTTCTCACGAAAACGTGTGAAAAATCGATTTTTTTTAAGATTTCGGCCTTAGAATGCATTTTACGACAAACTTGTATATAAGAAAATTTATAGGAAATTAAAAGATCTACAACTTTTATATAGAGCATTTTTCTGTGTAGAGCCTAGTTTAGCGTGAAAGAGTGATTTCCGTATTTTTAAGCCAACCTGAGGTTGATTTTCATTTTTTTTAATGTTTTATTGCTAGTGTTAAGTTATATTGTTAATTATTTGCATTGGCAGGAGAAAGTCGTGTGAGTGTTTCACACCAGATTTTTCATTTTATGTTGTTTACTAAATGTGAGGTTATATTGTTACTTTCTCTTGCCTATATGAATATATATGAAGCAAAGTATTGTTTTCATGTCGATTTTAAGAAATAGAGTTTTCACCGGATCTACACGTAAACAGACTTATTGAACCCAAAAAACATGTTTTTAGCGATTGGTCTGTGTGTCTGTCTGTGTGTGTATGTATGAACAGAATTTTATATTTCAAGAACGGAACATTTTACGAACTTGAAACTTACAACTCAAGTTACATACCACTACCGGACCCGACACGAACATTTTCATCAAAATCGGTCAACCAGAAGTAGTAGTTTATTCGTATAATTTTTCACTTTTTTGGAACTTTCGCAAAAACTGGTGTTACGATTTTTTTTAAAATCGCCTCAATTACTAAATTTTTTTCTGCTCTACTAGATAGGGTAGGCGCCATGTTTGCTGAAATTTTGGTGAGGCTGTTTTTACGTTAAAAAATTGTTTTTTTTTTTAAGATTGCGGCTTTACTATGCATTTTAGCGCAAAAATTTATATAATAAAAGTTGTAAAGAATTTAAAATCTTACAACTTTTTTTTATTAGCCTATCATTTTTTGTATAACGCTTAGTTTAGCGGTAATTAGCAATTTTCTGTTTTTTTCTCACGAAAACGTGTGGAAAATCTATTTTTTTTAAATTTCGACCTTAGTACATGCATTTTACGAGAAAAGTGTATAGAAAAGTAATCAAATTTATAGGAAATTAAAAGATCTAAAACTTTTATTTAAAGTATTTTTCTTTACAGAGCCTAGTTTAGCGTGAAAGAGCGTTTTTCCGTATTTTTAAGCCAAATTCAGGTTGATTTTCTTTTTGCGTCTTTTACTCATAATTAAAATTAGGTTATGTTTATTGAGGTTAGTTTTTTTGTTTATTTTTAATGTTTTATTACTAATGTTAGGTTATATTATTAATTATTTGCATTGGCAAGAGAAAGTTGTGCGAGTGTTTCTTTTTTTTGTTTTTTTTTTTTTTTTAACGTCCGACTGTTCTGCAAATTACTGCTAATGCAGACGGTGAATGATGAAATGATTTTTTGTAACGTATGAAAAAATGCCGTGCCTGAATGGGATTCGAACCCAAGACCGCATGATGAGAGTCGAGCACGTGCGAGTGTTTCACACACCAGATTTGTCATTATTACATTGGCAAGAAATGACGTGTGAGTTTTTCTCAAATTAGACGAAATTTGTTTAAATAGTATTTATCTTTAATTGATGAATTTAAATTATGTTAAAGAATTTTAACTAGAGTCGGTCGACTTAGGTACTCCGTTTATAGTTACGTCGCACAAATTAGAATACATTTAGTTGTGTTAATTAAAAATCAATTGAATGTAATTGAATTTCTGTGTCAATTAAACTTTTGTTCTTTTTCTTTTATTTCTTTAAAGGCCACTTTAACTGTATATTCGTTACCTCTAATAAACTTTTCCATCCCCTTCAGTGCACTTCTTCCCCCCCCCACCTTCTGTTTATTACCTTTTCTGTTGTTAAATTCAACGTAGTGTAATTCTCGTTTGTCTTAATTTATTTTCCATTTTATCCGTCTTAATTGTATTTAAATTAAATATATAAAAAAGTCTTGTATGAAACACTCACACAACTTTCTCTTGCCAATGGAAATAATTAACAATAAACCTAACATTATTAATAAAATATTAGAAATAAACAAAAAAATTAACCTCAAAAACATAACCTTATTTTAATCATGAGTGAATGATGCAAAATGAAAATCAACCTCAGTTTGGCTTAGAAATACGGAAAATCACTCTTTCTCTCTAAACTAGGCTCTGTAGAGAAAAATGCTTTAAATAAAAGTTGTAGATCTTTTAATTTTCTATAAATTAAATTATATACACTTTTGTCGTAAAATGGATACTAAGGCCGAAATCTTAAAAAAATCAATTTTTCACACATTTTCGTGAGAAAAAAAACAGAAAATCGCAAATTACCGCTAAACTAAGAGTTATACAAAAAATTGTTTGAAATAAAAGTTGTAGAATTTTCAATTCTCTACAATTTTTTATTATATAAAGTTTTGCGCTTAAATGCATATTAAAGCTGTAATCTTAAAAAAAACAACGTTTTTACGTGAAAACAGCCTCACCCAGAATTTCAGCAAATATGACGCCTACCCTATCTTTTAGAGAATAAAAAATTGAGTAAACCAGGCGATTTTAAAAAAAATCGTAGGACCAGTTTTTGAGAAAATCGCAAAAAAGTGAAAAATTACACGAATAAACTACCACGTCCGGTTGACCGATTTTGATGAAAATGTTAGTGTCGAGTCCGGTAGTGGTACGTAACTTAAGTTTCAAGTTCGTACGATGTTCCGTTCTTGAGATATTCTGTTCACACACACACACACACACACACAGACACACACACAGACCAATCGCTAAAAACATGTTTTTTGGGTTCAGGGGGTCTGAAAACGTATAGATCCGGTGAAAACTCGATTTCTAAAAATCGAGATGAAAACAATACTTTCCTTTCTATATATTCATATAGGCAAGAGAAAGTAAAAACTACTGCTGTTAAATTCAAATAGGTTTATTTATATCTTCTATTTAACTAAAAAATCTGGTGTGCAACACTAACACAACTTTCTCTTGCCAATGCAAATAATTAACAATAAACCTAACATTAGTAATAAAACATTAGAAATAAACACACAAACTAACCTCAAAACTATAACCTTTTTTAATCATGAGTGAAAGACGCAAAATGAAATTCGACCTCAGTTTGTTTTAATAATACGGAAAATCACTCATTTACGCTAAACTAGGCTCTGTAGAGAAAAATACTTAAAAGTTGTAGATCTTTTAATTTCCTATAAATTTGATTACATAAACTTTTGTTGTAAAATACATATTAAGGCCGAAATCTTAAAAAAATCGATTTTGCACGTTTTCGTGAGAAAAAAAACAGGTAATTTCTAATTACCGCTAAACGAAGCGTTATTCAAAAAAATGTTTGAAATAAAATTTGTAGAATTTTAATTTTTTTACATTTTTTAGTAAGTTATTATTATTCTGTTCACACATGTGTACACACACACGCGCGCGCGCGCGCACACGCGCACGCGCGCTCACACACACACACACACACACACACAGACAGACCAATCGCTAAAAACATCGTTTTTGGGTTCAGGGTGTCTGGAAACTTGTATATTTCGGTGAAAACTACTTCTTAAAATCGACATGAAAACAATACTTTCCTTCATATATATCCATATAGGCAAGAGAAAGTAAAATTGTTATTTTCAAAGGGTTGTTTTTAATTACCTAGTTTCTTGTTTTGTTTTTTTTTTTTATAACACCCCAAGTCTTTTTGAAGTGAAAACTTGTTTAGGCGTACCATGCGCTCTTTCGTGAACTAAACTGAACTGGTATATTCGATTCTATTAGTCTTTGCCCGAGCTTCTATTTTTTTTCCAGAGAATTTTTACTTTCTCTTGCTTATAATGAACATATAGGAAGGAAAGTATTGTTTTCTTGTCGATTTTAAGAAATCGAGTTTTCACCGGATCTACACGTGTTCAGACCCCCTATACCCAAAAACGATGTTTTTAGCGATTGGTCAGTGTGTGTGTGTGTGTGTGAACGTAATATCTCAAGAACGGAACATCGTACGAACTTGAAACTTGAAACTTAAGTTACATACCACTACCGGATTCGACACTGATCAAAATCAGTCAACCGGAAGTAGTGTTTTAATCGTGTAATTTTTCACTTTTTTGCGATTTTCTCAAAAACTGGTCCAACGATTTTTTTAAAAATCGCCTCATTTAGTAAAATTTTTATTCTCTACATGATAGGGTAGGCGCCATCTCTGCTTATTTTCTTGGTGAGGCTGTTTTTTCGTAAAAAGTTTATTTTTTTAAGATTGCGAATTTAATATAAATTTTAGTGCAAAAATGTAGCTGTATAATAAAATTTGTAGAGAATTTACGATCCTACAACTTTTAGTTCAAACATTTTTTTGTATAATGCCTTAGTTTAGCGGTAATTAGCGATATTCATTTTTTTCTCACGAAAACGTGTGGAAAATTGTTTTTTTTTAAGATTTCGGCCTTAGTATGCATTTTACAACAAAAGTTTATATAATCAATTTTATAGGAAATAAAAAGATCTACAACTTTTAATTGTAGCATTTTTCTCCACAGAGCGTAGTTTAACGTAAAAGAGTGATATCCGTATTATTAAGCCAAACTAAGGGGCTAAGGTTGATTATAATTTTGCGTCTTTCACTCTCGATTAAATTTAGTATGTTTATTGAGGTTAGGGTCACTGCAAGCAAATGTGATGATTAATATAATAATAACTAACCGGGTTGGTCTAGAGGTAAAGTCGTCACCAAAATCAGCTGTTTAACAGCTGATTTTCGGAGACGAAGGTTCCTGGTTGAAATCCTAGTAAAGGTAGTTGTTACTTTTATACGGATTTGAATACTAGACAGTGGTTACCGGTGTACTTTGATGGTTGGGGTTCAATTAACCATACTTCTCAGGAATGGTCAACCTGGATCTGTACAAGACTACACAGTCTCATTCACACGTCATACACATCATCCTCATCTGATTGGGTCATGGGGTTGCTTATTGTTCTCAATTGAACAGATTGCAACGTACACATATTAGGAATTGAAAAAAAAAGAAAATTCGTCTATACCCACAGGGTTGGTCTAGAGGTAAAGTAGTCACCAAAATCAGCTGTTTAACAGCTGATTTTCGGAGACGAAGGTTCCTGGTTGAATTCCTAGTAAAGGTAGTTACTTTTATACGGATTTGAATACTAGACAGTGGTTGTGGGTGTAGCCTACTTTGATGGTTAGGGTTCAATTAACCATACTTCTCAGGAATGGTCGACCTGGATCTATAGAAGACTACACAGTCTCATTTACACGTCATACATATCATCCTAATCTCATTGGGTCATGAGGTTGCTTATTGTTCTGAATTGAACAGATTGCAACGTACACAAAACAGGAATTGAAAAAAAAGAAAATTCGTCTATACCCACAGGGTTGGTCTAGAGGTAAAGTCGTCGCCAAAATCAGCTGTTTAACAGTTGATTTTAAGAGACGAAGGTTCCTGGTTGAAATCCTAGTAAAGGTAGTTACTTTTATACGGATTTGAATACTAGACAGTGGTTACCGGTGTACTTTCATGGTTAGGATTCAATTAACCATACTTCTCAGGAATGGTCAACCTGGATCTGTAGAAGACTACACCTTATTTACACGTCATACACATCATCCTCATCTGATTGGGTCATGGGGTTGCTTATTGTTATAAATTGAACAGATTGCAACGTACACATATTAGGGATAAAATATAAAAATTTAAATGACATGACAGGCATGAAGGGCCCCATTGGGCCTATTGGGGAGGCTCTAAGGTTGCAACTGTTGAAATCGGGCGAGAGAAAGTAAAAACGCAAAGAGATTTGATACATTAATTTAATTTAGTTACAATATTACATAATGTTAGTAAGATATAAATATTAACAATTAGTTTTGTGCTTTTATTATCATTGATCGTCTCTGTTATCCAGCTATCATAATAAGCGGTTGTTGTTGTTTAGGTCATCAGCCGCAAGGCTGGTTTGAACCTGTAGAGGTTTTACTAAGTAAAACGAGGAGTGAGGTGGTTTACCATTGCCACAACTCACTCAGTGGAAAAGTATGCTTATCAGCATGCCGGGCCCTCTGAAAAGCACATATTTTCCACTCTGCAAATGACACCTTCACTTCATTCACCACAGGGTCTGGCTGTATAATAAAATTCATTACTTTCAGAGAAGATAACTCTGATTAGTGTCTTTTACACCTCTACCTCTTCTCTTATTAAATGATTCAGTCATTTAATTGGCTGGCCATGTGATAACAAACAGAACTATTTATTTTAGCCCTGTAACGAACAGATTGAGTGTAAATATTTGACACTCTACCTGTCTGTTATGGGCAGAATAAGCGGTATCGGTAAATAAATCGATCGTGCTAGTTGCGCAATCCGAACCCTGGTAATACGAAGCAATTCCAGCTAAACTGTCACCACAACTTAATGGACCACCAATATCGCCTTCGCAAATTCGTTGTCCTGCCGATTTTCCAACGCATACCATTTTAGCTCCGCTTTTCGATGGACACTTGCAGAGATTTTAAAAAACTAAAATTCCCTTTTTTTCATTTTTTTTTCATTTTATGACTACAAAGGATCACTTTAGTCTCTTTGGTTAGTTCTTTTTCTTCGGCAGTTTATTTCCTTTTTATTTATTTCTTGCCAATACTTTTTCATTCTGTCGGATCTTGCTTTTCTCAATTCGTCTGAACAAACCTGTTCTTTTCGTTTAATTGTTCTTACTGATAAAGTTTTGTTTTTGTCTTTAATTGTTTCTTTGTAAACCGGTGTGCGATCTTTGACATCAGCAATTGTTAGATTTAGTTCTGTTCTGTCTTTTTTTGATTTCTTCAAGCCAAGGAATTGTAGCTCCTTCCGTTTTTGCACACATGAATTTTTCTAAATAATCGGTTTTCTGGAGTTCTGAGGATTTGCGAAAAGAAAGAAATTCTCTTTTTGCGCATTGCATCAGTGATTTCCCTTTACTACAAACGATTGGTACAAAATTATGAAAAATATTCGATTTTAATGATACGATAATTTTTCTGGTTAAACCTTCTAAAAACTTAATTTTTGTCTTTAAAATAATTTTTTTCACGTATTTTAATGTTTTTGTGGTTGATCTCGGTCTGATTTATTGAAGACCATGAAGAACCGAAATTGGAAATTTTCAATTAAAACTATTATACAATCTTGCCTTAAAGGGGTAGTCAACCCAGAAAATGAAAATGAAAACCTCTGGCTATAATTTATCATTATTTATTTTAAATGAAATAGTAATTTACTAGTAATGATTTACCATTTTAATCAAGCCAAAAAATTAATTACAGCCCTTATTATAAGGGTGAGGTTGGAAAAGCGGGCTTTTACAGAGAAACAAATATCTCAGGAACCAAGAAAGTTATCAACGTGATTCTTATCCTACAAAATACAGAAAATTGTTGTCTATTATCTGTTGTATGCGATTGTATGTATTTTTTATTACAAGAAATTGATTAAAGAAAAACCATATTTCCGAAAACATTTATTTTATGTATTCACAAATTATTTTTTAACTAAATCTCTATTAACTTTTTTGTAATAATCATTCCACAGATAATAGAGCAAGAAATTTATGAGCATTTGAAAAAAACATCATCCAAATATCTCCAATATAAACCAAAATATTTAATTCCCGAAAATGTATAATCATGCAAAAACCACATTTCCGGAAAATTTAAAGTTGAAGGAATAATTTCACTCGCCTTGCTAGTGAGCTTTATTTTAAACAGATGTTTTTTTATAACTTTTTGTCAACGTACAAAATAAAAAATTTTGATTCAGAAAATTTTAAACTTCAAATAAATGCAAAAAACAATTGAAATTTAAAAAACCCCTCTTCTTGAGTTGACTACCCCCTTCAGAGCCTTTCTTGTAGCTCTAATCTTGTAGCTCTAAACGCATAGGTGTGTTGGCAACTGTTGAAATCGGGCGAGAGAAAGTAAAAACGCAAAGAGATTTGATAAATTAATTTAATTTAGTTACAATATTGCATAATGTTAGTAAGATATAAATATTAACAATTAGTTTTGTGCTTTTATTGTGATTAATCGTCTCTGTTATCCAGCTATCATAATAAGCGGTATCTGTAAACAAATCGATCGTGCTAGTTGCGCAATCCGAACCCTGGTAATACGAAGCAATTCCAGCTAAAGTGTCACCACAACTTAATGGACCACCAATATCTCCATCGCAAATGCCTTGTCCTGCCGATTTTCCAACGCATACCATTTTAGCTTTACCTTTCGTCGGACACTTGCTATAATCCGTCACTTTTGTATTCACTATTTTTAAATCATTTTCAGCTTTCGGTTCGTCATCTTTGTCGTCTTGTGAAACGCTGCCTATTGAAGCCCAACCGCTTATTACGCAATTTTTATTCTGTCTTGGTCTCGATTTGCTTATCATAATCGGTTGGATTAATCGGTTCCATTTAAACCTTCCTCTAATTTTTACCAACCCAATATCTGCTATCGGTGGATTATAATTGGCGAAATCTGGATGAATGTAAAATGATTTTATTCTTCGAAGAGACAGATCTCGATCGTTCAATTTAGTTACGCCTGCTATCGCGTACAATATCAATTCCGGTTCTTCCATCCGTAAATAAATGCATTGAGCCGCTGTCACTATGAAACTTTTTGAGACAATTGTTCCTCCGCAAAAATGCTCCATGTAGAATGGACAGACTACGATCGGGTCTACGAATTTAACCAGTATCTTTTTTGTATCACAAGATTGTAATGATACCTGAAATTTGGTAATTATCGGGTGATTCAGTAGCAAAAACCAATATTTTTACTTTCTCTTGCCTACCTATATGAAGAAAAATTGTAAACTGACCGGTAAGAGTTTTGCAGAAACTGCGTTGTACTAACAATTCAAAGGTGTAACAAAAGGTTAAGGATATCTGGAGTAGGTAAGAGTTTGAAAATATGGCACAAACATCACAAAAACGTATAAGTTAAAAATCTATATATAATTAAGTTTATATATAGATTTTTAATTTATACGTTTTTGTGATGTTTGTGCCATATTTTCAAACTCTTACCTACTCCAGATATCCTTAACCTTTTGTTACACCTTTGAATTGTTAGTACAACGCAGTTTCTGCAAAACTCTTACCGGTCAGTTTACAATTTTATTGTAATTTTGAGAGGATATCATAACGTTTTGTTGAATATATTATATTATATAATTTCTAAAAATAAATTGACTATTGATGCGACCGTTTCTGCAAAACTCTTACCGGTCAGTTTACAATTTTATTGTAATTTTGTGAGGATAATTATGTTCTATCATAACAATACGCGAGATGATAAGTATGACGTTAAAAAATAATTTATTATTTATAATAAAAATAATAATAATTTATTATAGTTTTACATTTTTTGTAAATAAATTGTTTGTATAAAATTGATTTTATGAAGAAAAAAATTAACCGCCCATCGTGGGGCTCGAACCCACGACCCTGAGATTAGGAGTCTAATGCTCTACCGACTGAGCTAGCCGAGCATGCCAACTTACAGCAAAATTATAGCATATAAGACAGGGCAGCCGAACCGTAACATGTACGGTGCTGCCGCCTAACGTCAATCGGAGGAGGAGGACATTTTCCGAGATCCCATATAAAAAAACATACTAAATCGGGTCCCGCGGCATTAAAATTATTGAAAATAAATGTTTGCAGTTTGTTTTTAATACTGAAATGAAGACTAAATGTCGTTTAAAGTGAAACAATGTTATACTAAAGCATTGGAAACATGTTTTGATCAATAATTAAAAGAATAAAGATAAATGTGAAATTCGATCAAAGTTGTTAGCGCTAAATAAGCAGTTCGCTTGCGCCGGCTGCGAAAACTCTTACCGGGCGCATTTCAAGCGAAATGCTTAATATATATAATGGAAAGTATTGTTTTAATGTCGATTTTAAGAAATCGTGTTTTCACCGGATCTTAACGTTTTTAGAACCCCTGAACCCAGAAAAACATGTTTTTAGCGATTGGTCTGTGTATGTGTGTGCGTGTGCGTGCGTGCGTGTGTGTACTGAATATCTCAAGAACGGAACATCGTACGATAACTAGAAACTTTAACTAGAAATTACATAACTATAACTAGAAAGTTACATACCACTACCGGACCCGACACAAACATTTCCATCAAAATCGGTCAACCGGAAGTAGTAGTTTATTCGTGTAATTTTCAGTTTTTGCAATTTTCTCAAAAACGGCTCCTACGTTTTTTTTAAAAAATCGCCTCATTTACTCAATTTTTTATGCTCTACATGATAGGGTAGGCGCCATGTCTGCTGAAATTCTTGGGGAGGCTGCTCGCGTAAAAAGCTGTCTTTTTAAGATTGCATCAATAATAATTATGCATTTTAGCGCAAAAGTAAATAATAATAAAAGTTGTAGAAAATTTGAAAAGTACAATTTTTTATTTGAAACATTTCTTTGTATACCGGTTTGTTCAGCGTTAATTAGTGTTTTTCTGGTTTTCACGACAATCTGTAAAAAAAATTGAATTTTTTAAGATTTCGGTTTTAGTATGCATTTAACGACAAAAGTGTATTAATCAAATTCATAGAAAATTATAACATCTACAATTTTTATATTAGTGTTTTTTTCTCAACAGATCCTTGTTTAGCTTCAAAAAGTGATTATCCTTATTATTACGCCGAACTAAGGTTGGTTTTCATTTTGCATCTTTCACTCGTGAATAAAATTAGATTATGTCTTTTGAGGTTAGTTTTTTGTTTATCTTTAATGTAGTTATCATTTCTAGTATATGCTTATGTTGGTTATTATTTTCATTGGCAATAGAAAGTCGCGTGAGTGTTCACACCAGAATTTTAGTTCTAGAATCGGTTGTCAAAGTATTGGCTCTTCCTTCTGTATCATCCTGCAGAATCAGGGCCCGTCACAGACTTAAGTTTTTCTTTAAATCGATACTTTTTTACGTTAATCCAAATAATGAACTTAGTTTTGCCCGCAAACCGCCGTAGAATTAGTTATAAAACCTTTTTCTCTTATGTACGGACTTAACCTCATTTTTACTTTCTCTTGCCTATATGAATGTATAGGAAGAAAAGTATTGTTTCCAAATCCACTCTTCACCGGATCTACACGTTTTCAGATTCCCTGTACCGAACAAAACATGTTTTTAGCGATTGGTCTGGGTGTGTGTGTGTGTGTGAACAGAATATCTCAAGAACAGAACATCGTACGAGTTTGAAACTTGAAACTTAAGTTACATATCACTACCGCACCCAACACGAACATTTTCATCAAAATCGGTCAACCGGAAGTAGTAGTTTATTCGTGTCATTTTTCACTTTTTTACGATTTTCTCAAAAACTGGTCCTACGAATTTTTAAAAAATCGCCTGGTTTACTAAATTTTGAATGCTCTACAAGATAGGGTAGGCGCCATGTTTGCTGAAATTCTTTGTGAAGCTGTTGTCACGTATAAAAATTGTTTTTGAAAGATTACGGCTTTAATATGCATTTCAGCGCAAAAATTTATAAACTAAAAAACGTAGAGAATTTAAAATCCTTCTACTTTTATTTTAAACATTTTTTTGTATAACGCTTAGTTTAGCGGTAATTAGCGATTTTCTTTTTTTCTCACGAAAACGTGTGAAAAATTGATTTTTTTAAGATTTTGGCCTTAGTATGCATTTTATGACAAAAGTGTATATAATCAAATTTATAGAAAATTAAGAGATCTACAGCTTTTATTTATAGTATTTTTCTCTACAGAGCCTAGTTTAGTTGGAAAGAGTGATTTTCCGTATTTTTTAGGCAAACAGATCGATTTTCATTTTGCGTCTTTCATATATGATTAAAATTAGGTTATGTTTATTGATGTTAGTTTTTTTGTTTCTAATGTTTTATTACTAATGTTAGGTTTATTGCTAATTATTTTTACTGGCAAGAGAAAGTTGTGTGAGTGTTTCACACCAGATATTTTGTTTATTTTTAATGTATTATTACTAGTTTGGATATGTAGTTTGGTTATGTTGTTCATTATTTTCATTGGCAAGAGAAAGTCGTGTGAGCGTTTACACCAGATATTTAGCTCTTGAATCGGTTGTCAAAGTATTGGCTCTTTCTCCTGTATCACTCTGTAGAATCAGGGCCCGTCTTAGACTGTAATTTTTTTTTAAATCGATACTTTTTTGACGTGAATCAAATATGAACTTAGTTTCGCCCGCAAACCGCCGTAGAATTATTTATAAAACCTTTTTCTGTTATGTACGGACATAATTTCATTTTTTTGTGAGAATTTAAATTCGCCGTTTTATTTGAATTAATACGTATAATGCTTTAAATACCTACCATTGCCTTCGGGGGCCAGCCCAGTCAGTCAGCTGGTAGAAAGTCGCTATTATTTGTTAAGTAACACCGGTTGGGAAAGCGTCTTTGTATGGTGACCAGTTGACAGCCATCCGTGAACAAACTCTACTAGGAATCCCTGTTCAAACTCATGTCTAATCTACGTGAAAAAAAAATACAGCAAAAAGCAGCGATCAAATTGGGTAGTTGTCAACAATGTACAGTTCCCGATAACAAATAAAAGCTAAAAAAATCTGGTGTGAAACACTCACAAAACTTTCTCTTGCCAATGCAAATAATTAACAATAAACCTAACATTAGTAATAAAACATTAGAAATAAAAAAAAACTAACCTCAAAAATATAACCTTATTTTAATCATGAGTGAAAGACGCAAAATAAAAATCAACCTCAGTTTGGCTTAGAAATACGGAAAATCACTTTTTCTCTCTAAACTAGGCTTTGTAGAGAAAAATTCTGTAAATAAAAGTTGTAGATCTTTTAATTTTCTATAAATTTAATTATATTCACTTTTGTCGTAAAATGCATACTAGGGCCGAAATGTTAAAAAAATCGATTTTTCTCACGTTTTCGTGAGAAAAAAACTGAAAATCGCAAATTACCGCTAAACTAAGCGTTATACAAAAAAATGTTTGAAATAAAAGTTGTAGGTTTTTAAATTTTCTACAACTTTTATTATATAACGTTTTGCGATAAAATGCATGTTAAAGCCGCAATCTTAAAAAAACTTTGTTTTTACGTGAAAACAGCCTCACCCAGAATTTCAGCAAACATGACGCCTACCCTATCTTGTAGAGAATAAAAAATTGAGTAAATGAGGGGATTTTTAAAAAAAATCGTAGGACCAGTTTTTGCGAAAATCGCAAAAAAGTGAAAAATTATACGAATAAACTACTACTTCCGTTTGACCGATTTTGATGAAAATGTTCGTGTCGCGTCCGGTAGTGGTATGTAACTTAAGTTTCAAGTTTCAAGTTCGTACGATGTTCCGTTCTTGAGATATTCTGTTCACACACACACACACACACACACACACACACACACACACACACACACACTCACACACACACACACACACACGCAGACACACACACACAGACACACACACAGACCAATCGCTAAAAACATGTTTTTTGGGTTCAGGGGGTCTGAAAACGTATAGATCCGGTGAAAACTCGATTTCTAAAAATCGACATGAAAACAATACTTTCCTTCCTATATATTCATATAAGCAAGAGAAAGTAAAAAAACCCTATAAAAACTGGTATCAGAAGAACTAATAACCCATAGCCGAGCGAGTGAGAGGGAGATATGTGGCATAACTACGCAGGCGCCCCAAGGGCTTTACCGTTATAATCCAAATGTGAAAACATACGAGCGGCGTTCAGCCGATCTAAGTTTGCTCCTACAGTCAACAAACCAAAACCAGCTAATACAGGGTGCACGCTAATGTCCGTGACTTTATGAATGTTGTATTCCTAATAAAATAACTATTTTTTACTTTCTCTTGCCTATATGAATATATAGGAAGGAAAGTATTGTTTTCATGTCGATTTTAAGAAATACACTGTACACCGGATCTATACGTTTTCAGACCCCCTGAACCCAAAATACATGTTTTTAGCGATTGGTCTGTGTGTGTGTGTGTCTGTGTGTGAACAGAATATCTCAAGAACGGAACATCGTACGAACTTGAAACTTGAAACTTAAGTTACATACCACTACCGGACGCGACACGAACATTTTCATCAAAATCGGTCAACCGGAAGTAGTAGTTTATTCGTATAATTTTTCAGTTTTTTGCGATTTTCTCAAAAACTAGTCCTACGATTTTTTTTAAAATCAACTGGTTTACTACATTTTTTATGCTCTACAATATAGGGTAGGCGCCATTTTTGCTGAAATTCTGCTTGAGGCTGTTTTTACGTAAAAACATTTTCTTTTTAAGATTGCGGCTTTAATATGCATTTTAGCGCAAAACGTTATATAATAAAAGTTGTAGAGAATGTAAAATTCTACAACTTTTATTTCAAACATTTTTTTGTATAACGCTTAGTTTAGCGGTAATTTGCGATTTTCTGTTTTTTTCTCACGAAAACGTGTGAAAAATCCATTTTTTTAAGATTTCGGCCTTAGTATGCATTTTACGACAAAAGTGTATATAATTAAATTTATAGAAAAGTAAAAGATCTACAACTTTTGTTTAAAGCATTTTTCTCTACAGAGCCTAGTTTAGCGTGAAAGCGTGATTTTCCGTATTTTAAGCCAAACTGAGTTCGATTGTCATTTTGCGTCATTCACTCATGATTAAAATAAGGTTATGTTTTTGAGGTTAGTTTTTGTTTATTTCTAATATTTTATTAATAATGTTAGGTTTATTATTAATTATTTGCATTGGCAAGAGAAAGTTGTGTGAGTGTTTCACACCAGATTTTTTAAATTATAAGCACTTAAAGTACTAAAAACATCAGTTGTGATATGATGTAGGCCTAGCAATTTCATTTATAAAAATACTTTTAAAAGTATTTTGTATTTAAATACATTTGAAAGTATTTTGTTGTTACTTTTTAATCAGCGTGTACACATTTTTACATAATGCGCATACTCAGTGACGTCATTATTTGTTTACATTAGGAGCAAACTAAGAGAGGCTGGACTACAGTCGTTATCTTTGTTGTTAGTTTACTGCATGGATAAACGCTTGCTCACAACAATGGGTAAAATTATACGACAATTTTATTGTATTGGCGCGTATGGGATGTGCGAGTGAGAGCGTTATGCATTCTCTCACTCCCACGGCTAGGGGACTTCCATTCATCTGAATACTATATTTACATTTGTTGTTTAGGTCATCAGCCGAAAAGCTGGTTTGAACCTGTAGAGGTTTTACTAAGTAAAACGAGGAGTGAGGTGGTTTACCTTTGCCTTCCTCACTGATTGGAAAAGTACGCTTATCAGCATGCCGGGCCCTCTGAAAAGCACATATTTTCCACTCTGTAAATGACACCACTGCCCATAACAGACATGTGGAGTGTCAAATTATTTACACCCCATCTGTTAGTTGCAGGGCTAAAATAAATAGTTCTATTTCTTATCACATGATCAGCCAATTAAATGACTGAATCATTTAAGAACAGAAGAGGTAGAGGTGTAAAAGACACTAATCAGAGTTATCTCCTCTGAAAGTAATGAATTTCATTATACAGCCAGACCCTGTGGTGAATGAAGTGAATGTGTCATTTGCAGAGTGGAAAATATGTGCTTTTCAGAGGGCCAGGCATGCTGATAAGTGTACTTTTCCAACCAGTGAGGAAGGCAATGGTAAACCACCTCACTCCTCGTTTTACTTAGTAAAACCTCTACAGGTTCAAACCAGCTTTTCGGCTGATGACCTAAACAACAACAAATGACACCTTCACTTCATTCACCACAGGGTCTGGCTGTACAATGAAATTCATTACTTTCAGAGAAGATAACTCTGATTAGTGTCTTTTACACCTCTACCTCTTCTGTTCTTAAATGATTCAATCATTTAATTGACTGACCATGTGATAAGAAACAGAACTATTTATTTTAGCCCTGCAACTAACAGATTGAGTGTAAATAATTTGACACTCCACCTGTCTGTTATGGGCAGATTTACATTTATTTGTATTCGAATATTGTAGAGTGGTTGTGGGTGTAGTTAGATGGTAACCAATCTCTAGATAGATCTTTCTTTTGGGATTTCTTTATCAATCAAGTTTGTAGTAAAATATCATCTGGGGTATTTGCACTAAAACAAATTGCCAGATTAAATGATAAAAAATTACTAATGGCAGCTTATTCTGTTCCTCATTCTGTCTCATAACCGTTATTGTATTTTAGTATGGGGTAATTCTAGCATTGCGTAATATGAATAGGGTTTTTAAAATTCAAAAGAAAGCTATTAGGTGTATGGTGGGAGCTAACCAGCTAACATCATCCACACCACTATTTAAGGAGCTTAAATTGCTTACAGTTCCCTGTCTCTACATTTTTGAGGTGATTATGTATGTTAGGCAAAATAATTTTATGCAGAATTTCAATGTTCACAATCATAACACGAGAAACAGGAATGATTATTATGTGGCTAATCACTCCATAAAATTGTTTGAACAAAAACCTACTTATGCAGGGAGAAAATTCATGAATAAATTACTCCAATTTTTAAAATGTTGTGAGGATTTGAATTCCTTTAAAAAAAATCTGAAAAATTACTTGATTGGTGAATTTTTTTATAGCGTACAAGAATTTCTTTGTTGATAGTAGTGATACATTGTGTGATTCTTATATGTATTTCAGGTGTTATATCTGACGACATGTCCTATACTCCTCCTGGAGTCTTCCAGGACGCAAAAAAAAAATCTGGTGTGAAACACTCACACAACTTTCTCTTGCCAGTGAAAATAATTAACAATAAACCTAACATTAATAATAAAATATTAGAAATAAACAAAAAACTAACCTCAATAAACAAAACCTAATTTTAATCATATATGAAAAACGCAAAACGAAAATCAACCTCAGTTTTGCTTAAAAATACGGAAAATCACTCTTTCACGCTAAACTGGGCACTATCCAAAAAAATGTATAAAAAAATGTCGTAGATCTTTTAATTTCCTATAAATTTGATTATATACACTTTTGTCGTAAAATGCATACCAAGGCCGAAATCTTAAAAAATTGATTTTTCACACGTTTTCGTGGGAAAAAACCGAAAATTGCTAATTACCGCTAAACTAAGCGTTATACAAAAAATGTTACAAATAAAGTTGTAGAATTTTAAATTCTCTACAACTTTGATTATATACATTTTTGCACTAAAATGCATATTAAAGTCGCAATCTTAAAACAAAAGTTTTTTTTACGTGAAAACACCCTCACCAAGAATTTCAGCTAACATGGCGCCTTCCCTATCTTGTAGAGCATAAAAAATGTAGTAAACCAGGTGATTTTTAAAAAAAATCGTAGGACCAGTTTTTGAGAAAATCGCAAAACGAGTGAAAAATTACACGAATAAACTACTTCTTCCGGTTGACCTATTTTGATGAAAATGTTCGTGTCGGGTCCGGTAGTGGTATGTAACTTAAAGTTCAAGTTTACGATGTTCCGTTCTTGAGATATTCTGTATACACACACACAGACACACACAGAACAATCGCTAATAACATGTTTTATTGGGTTGAGGGGTCTGAAAACGTGTAGATCCGGTGAAAACTCCATTTCTTAAAATCTACATGAAAACAATACTTTCCTTCTTAATATATTCATATAGTTGGCAAGAGAAAGTAAAAGGCCAACGTTTTCGTGATCATTTAGTAAAGCATAAATAATTTGAAATAAAACTGTAAAATTGAAATTTATAAGATTAAGTGAGGTTATGTCGGTATATGATAGAAAAATCTGGTGTGAAACACTCACACAACTTTCTCTTGCCAATGCAAATAATTAATAATAAACCTAACACTATTAATAAAATATTAGAAATAAACAAAAACTAACCTCAAAAACATAACCTTATTTTAATCATGAGTGAATGACGCAAAATGACAATCGAACTCAGTTTGGCTTAAAAATACGGAAAATCACGCTTTCACGCTAAACTAGGCTCTGTAGAGAATAATGCTCTAAACAAAAGTTGTAGATCTTTTAATTTTCTATAAATTTAATTATATACACTTTTGTCGTAAAATGCATACTAAGACCAAAATTTAAAAAAAAATCGATTTTTCTCACGTTTTCGTGAGAAAAAAACAGAAAATCGCAAATTACCGCTAAACTAAGCGTTATACAGAAAAATGTTTGAAATAAAAGTTGTAGAATTTTACATTCTCTACAACTTTTATTATAAAACGTTTTGCGCTAAAATGCATATTAAAGCCGCAATCTTAAAAAGAAAAAGTTTTTGCGTAAAAGCAGCCTCACGCAGAATTTCAGCAAACATGGCGCCTACCCTATATTGTAGAGCATAAAAAATGTAGTAAACCAGGCGATTTTAACAAAAAACCGTAGGACTAGTTTTTGAGAAAATCGCAAAAAAGTGAAAAATTATACGAATAAACTACTACTTCCGGTTGACCGATTTTGATGAAAATGTTCGTGTCGGGTCCGGTAGTGATATGTAACTTAAGTTTCAAGTTTCAAGTTCGTACGATGTTCCGTTCTTGAGATATTTTGCACACACACACACACACACACACACACACGCACGCACGCGCGCGCGCACACACACACACACACACACACACACAGACCAACCGCTAAAAACATGTTTTTTGGGTTCAGGGGGTCTGAAAACGTATAGATCCGGTGAAAACTCGATTTCGAAAAATCAACATGAAAACAATACTTTCCTTCCTATATATTCATATAGGCAAGAGAAAGTAAAAAGGGTTTCTAGAGCGGTTTGAGGGCAAAAATAAGTTCATACTCTGATTTAGTTCACATAAAAAAGTTTGTTGTTGTTTAGGTGTTCATATACTAAAGCCGAGATCTTAAAAAAAAAGTAAATTTTCTACAAATTTTTATGAAAAACAGAACTGAAAATCAATGTTGTTTAGGTAATCAGCCTGTAGGCTGGTTTGAACCTGTAGAGGTTTTACTAAGTAGAACGAGGAGTCAGGAGGTTTACATTAGCCTTCCTCACTGAGTGGAAAAGTACGCTTATCAGCATGCCGAGCCCTCTTAAAAGCACATATTTTCCACTCTGCAAATGACACCTTCACTTTATTCACCACAGGGTCCAACTGTATAATGAAATTCATTACTTTGAGAGGAGATAACTGTGATTAGTGTCACAGTACACCTCTACCTCTTCTGTTCTTAAATGATTCAGTCATTTAATTGGCTGACCATGTGATAAGAAACAGAACTATTTTTATTTTAATCCTGCAACTAACAGATTGAGTGTAAATAATTTGACACTCCACCTGTCTGTTATGGGCAGATAAAAAAGTATCGATTTAAAAAAAAAAATCTGGTGTGAAACACTCACACAACTTTCTCTTGCCAATGCAAATAATTTACAATATAATTTAACAGTAGTAATAAAATATTAGAAATGAACAAAAACTAACCTCAAAAACATAACCTTATTTTAATCATGGGTGAATGACGCAAAATGACAATCGAACTCAGTTTGGCTTAAAAATACGGAAAATCACGCTTTTACGCTAAACTAGGCTCTGTAGAGAAAAATGCTCTAAACAAAAGTTGTAGATCTTTTAATTTTTTATAAATTTAATTATATACACTTTTGTCGTAAAATGCATACTAAGACCGAAATGTTAAAAAAAAATCGATTTTTCTCACGTTTTCGTGAGAAAAAAACAGAAAATCGCTAATTACCGCTAAACTAAGCGTTATACAAAAAAATGTTTGAAACAGAAGTTGTAGGTTTTTAAATTCTCTACAACTTTTATTATATAAGTTTTTGCGCTAAAATTTATATTAAAGCCGTAATCTTAAAAAAACAACGTTTTTACGTGAAAACAGCCTCACCGAGAATTTCAGCAAACATGGCGCCTACCCTATCTTGTAGAGAATAAAAAATTGAGTAAAATAGGCGATTTTAAAAAAAATCGTAGGACCAGTTTTTGAGAAAATCGCAAAAAACTGAAAAATTATTCGAATAAACTACTACTTCCGGTTGACCGATTTTGATGAAAATGTTCGTGTCGCGTCCGGTAGTGGTATGTAACTTAAGTTTCAAGTTTCAAGTTCGTACGATGTTCCGTTCTTGAGATATTCTGTTCACACACAGACACACACACACACACACACACACACACACACACACACACACACACACACACACACAGACACACACACAGACCAATCGCTAAAAACATGTTTTTTGGGTTCAGGTGGTCTGAAAACGTATAGATCCGGTGAAAACTCGATTTCGAAAAATCGACATGAAAACAATACTTCCTTCCTATATATTCATATAGGCAAGAGAAAGTAAAAAAGGTTACAATCGGTGACGACGGACTCTGATACTATTTGTATAATTACCTGAAATGGGATTTCTCCTTTCAAAGCAATATGACCTCCTGCAATTTTTGGTTCCCTTATTTTGTCATACGTTGAATTTAAATCTTCCAATTTTGATAACGTAATCACAATTAAATCGCATATAATTATTACTGAAAATAACATTTAACTTATCTTTTTTTTTTACAAACCAACGCAAATTATTATTTAATTTAAATTTTTAACATTGTATTTATTGCGTTTTAATAATAAAGTTTTGTGTTTTTATTTATTTAACGATAACATGCAGGTGATTTAACACATGTTATTTGTTTTTATTTTTACTTTCTCTTGCCTATATGAATATATAGGAAGGAAAGTATTGTTTTCATGTCGATTTTTCGAAATCGAGTTTTCAACGGATCTATACGTTTTCAGACCCCCTGAACCCAAAAAAACATGTTTTTAGCGATTCGTCTGTGTGTGTGTGTGCGTGTGTGTGTGTGTGTGTGTGTGTGTGTGTGTGTGTGTGTGTGTGTGTGTGTGTGTGTACAAAATATCTCAAGAACGAACATCGTACGAACTTGAAACTTAAAACTTAAGTTGCATACCACTACCGGACCCGACACGAACATTTTCATCAAAATCGGTCAACCGGAAGTAGTAGTTTATTCGTGTAATTTTTCACTTTATGTGATTTTCTCAAAAACTGGTCCTACGATTTTTTTAAAAATTGCCTTATTTACTCAATTTTTTATTCTCTACAAGATAGGGTAGGCGCCATGTTTGCTGCAATTCTTGGTGAGGCTGTTTTCACGTAAAAAAAGTATTTTTTTTAAATTACGGCGTTAATAGTCTATGTATTATAGCGCAAAAATTTATATAACATGTAGAAAATTTAAAATTCGACAACTTTTATTTCAAACTTTTTTTTGTATAACGCTTAGTTTAGCGGTAAATAGCAATTTTCTGTTTTTTCTCACGAAAACTTGTGAAAAATCTATTTTTTAAAGATTTCGGACTTAATATGCATTTTATGACAAAAAAGTTTATAATAAAATTTATAGAAAATTAAAAGGTCTACAACTTTAATTAGAGCATTTTTCTCTATAGAGCCTAGTTTAGCTTGAAAGAGTGATTTTCCGTATTTTTAAGCCAAATTGAGGTTGATTTTCATTTTGCGTCTTTTACTCATGATTAAAATTAGGTTATGTGTATTGAGGTTAGTTTTTTGTTTATTTGTAATGTTTTATTAATAATGTTAGCTGTATTGTTAATTATTTGCATTGGCAAAAGAAAGTTGCGTGAGTGTTTCACACCGGATTTTACACACAGATTGAACACACACGCGCGCGCGCACACACACACACCAATCGCTAAAAACATGTTTGTGTGGGTTCAGGGGGTCTGAAAACGTGTAGATCTGGTGAAAACTCGATTTCGAAAAATCGATATGAAAACAATACTTTCCTTCCTATATATTATTTATATAGGCAAGAGCGTCCTGAATCCTGAATCCTGATTGAGAAGGCTGAGAAGCCCTATGATGACGACATCGTGTTAAGGTACACCTGGTCGCTCGGGAAACAATTTTACGGAGTAATTGCAACCTCGTGGAATTCAGGGGGAATTTTATAGTTTTAAATTATGAAACAGGATTCTGATTCTTGGGGGATTGGAACTGGATCTATAAAGGAGGTAATGCATTTTAAGAAGTTATTTGTGGATGAAAATTTATAATAAGGGACAAGTGGGATTAAGTGTGGCTCTTTTCTGTTTTCTTTTTTATCCAGTGGCCTTTTTCCTTTTTTTTAAGTGGAAATTTTACTGACATGGGAAGGGGAAGGCACTTACCGTACTTTGTATGGACAAATATTATAACATTAAAGAGATAGGAGTTAGTTTATGATTTTAAGGAAGACGGAAAGGGGAGAATTTGGCATAATCACCGGCCTTTTATTTTCTAATTGGTTAATAAGTTAAAATGGCGGCTCTTTTCACCGTAGTGGAGTGATGCATAGGAACGTGGGGTCAACTACCAACTGGGGAGAGAGAGACATACAAGTAGATGAAGGGGAATGGGGATAAAGGAGGAATACAGGGCGGAATAAAAATGTGGCAACTCTTATTTCGACAGGTAGGCAAGAGAAAGTAAAAAAATAATAATAATTTATTTTCAATAAAAAGTTTTTCCATTATGGTACACATTTCATTGTTTACATTTATGCCAAAATAATAAAATTAAATGTTCTAGTATTATTGTGTAGATATTGTATTTTTTTATGAATGAGATTGTGAAATTTTTAATAATCTTTTCATTGGTGGTCATGTTTATTACCCAATCGTAGCAGTGCGTTATGTCAGTGAATCCTTTGGGGAAATCGCATCCGCAACCGACCACGAATGAAGCGACAGCAGCTATTTGATTTCCGCATATCATTGCGCTACCTGTATCTCCGGTGCAAACACACACGCGCGCACACACACACTAGGTTGAAATCCTAGTAAAGGTAGTTACTTTTATACGGATTTGAATGGTAGACAGTGGTTACCGGTGTACTTTGATGGTTGGAGTTCAATTATCCATCGCCGTGTTGGCGATGTTGGTAACGTGCTTGCCTCTCATCACGCGGTCTTGGGTTCGAATCCCACTCGGGCATGGCATTTTTTCATACGTTACAAAATTCATTTCATCCTTCACCGTCTGCATTAGCAGAAATTTGCAAAACAGTCGGACGTTAAACCAAAAAAAAAAAAAAAAAAAAAAAAGATTAACCATACCCCCTCAGGAATGGTCGATCTGGGTCTGTACAAGACTACACAGTCTCATTTACACGTCATACACATCATCCTCATCTCATTGGGTGATGGGGTTGCTTATTGTTCTCAATTGAACAGATTGCAACTGACACAAATTAGGAATAAAAAATATATATATATATATTCATATACGCAAGAGAAAGTAAAAAATAATAAAAATGATATTTTCAATAAAAAGGTTTTCCATTATGGTACACATTTCATTGTTTACATTTATACCAAAATAATAAAATTAAATGTTCTATTATTATCGTGTAAATATTGTATTTTTTTTTTTATGAACGAGATTGTGAAATTTTTAATGATCTTTTCATTGGTAGTCATGTTTATTACCCAATCGTAGCAGTGCGTTATGTCGGTGAATCCTTTGGGGAAATCGCATCCACAACCGACCACGAATGAAGCGACGGCAGCTATTTGATTTCCGCAGATCATTGCGCTTCCTGTATCTCCGGTGCGCACACGCACACACATACACACACACACACACACACACCAATCGCTAAAAACATGTTTGTGTGGGTTCAGGGGGTCTGCAGACGTGAAGATCCGGTGAAAACTCGATTTCAAAAACTTTATATGAAAACATTACTTTCCCTCCTATATATTATTCACCCACCGGGTTGGTTTAGAGGTAAAGTCGTTTCCAAAATCAGCTGTTTAACAGCTGATTTTCGGAGACGAAGGTTCCTGGTTCAAATCCTAGTAAAGGTAGGTACTTTTATTCGGATTTGAATACTAGGCAGTGGTTACCGGTGTACTTTGATGATTGGAGTTCAATTAACCACACCCCCTCAGGAATGGTCAATCAGGGTCTGTACAAGACTACACCTCATTTACATCATCCTCATCTGATTGGGTGATGGGGTTGCTTATTGTTCTAAATTGAACAGATTGCAACGTACACAAATTAGGAATAAAAAATATATATATATTCATATAGCCAAGAGAAAGTAAAAAATAATAAAAATATTTTCAATAAAAAGGTTTTCCATTTCATTGTTTACATTTATACCAAAATAATAAAATTAAATGTTCTAGTATAATCGTGTAAATATTGTGGTTTTTTATGAAAGAGATTGTGAAATTTTTGATAATCTTTTCATTGGTGGTCATGTTTATTACCCAATCGTAGCAGTGCGTTATGTCAGTGAATCCTTTGGGGAAATCGCATCCGCAACCGACCACGAATGAAGCGACGGCAGCTATTTGATTTCCGCAGATCATTGCGCTGCCTGTATCTCCGGTGCAAACGCATTTCAATTGTTGAGCGCATAAAAAACGAGTATGTTTCAGTCTTTTTCGTACCTTCAACGGTAACAATTCGCATGAGTTTAAAAATCGGACCGCAGTCGATGTTAATTGTAAGGAATATTTACAATCGTAATCGATTTCTGTCCCTTCATCGTCTTCTTGTATTACACTTCTCTGTTTACCCCATCCGGTTATCAGGCACGAACTATTCAACGGAGGTAATTCTTTAACTAGAGTTATTGGTTGCACATAATCACTCCATACAAATGTACCTCGTATTTTTACCAACGCCACATCAAATTCTCTTCTCTCCTCTCAAAGGAAAAAATCTGGTTTGAAACACTGACACAACTTTCTCTTGCCAATGCAAATAATTACCAATATAACCTAAAATTAGTAATAAAACATTAGAAATAAACAAACAACTAACCTCAATAAAAATATCCTTATTTTATTCATGAGAGAAAGACGCAAAAAGAAAATCGATCTCAGTTTGGCTTAAAAGTATGGAAAATCACTCTTTCACGCTAAACTAGGCTCTCTGAAAAATGCTTTCAATAAAAGTTTTGAATTTTTTAATTTCCTATAAATTTGATTGTGTACACTTTTGTGGTTAATGCATACTAAGGGCGAAATCTTATAAAAAAAATAGATTTTTCACACGTTTTGTGAGAAAAAAACAGAAAATCGCTAATTACCGCTAAACTAAGCTTTATACAAAAAATATTTGAAATAAAAGTTGTAGGATTTTAAGTTCTCTACAACTTTTATTATTATTATTATTATTATTATTAGGCGTAGAGCTCCCGAAGTGGAAGACGCTGAGCATTATTCACGATCATTGATTATTGGACTTGGTGTTTTTTTGTTTGCCCACCAGCCTTTCATTTTCTGAGAAAAATCAGCTTTTCTTTCCTCCCTCCATCTTGTTCCAACTCTTGGAATTTTAACCTCTGGAATAATCTCCCATTCATTAATTTTTGTTCTAAAACTATTTCGATTGGTAACTTCATTATCAGTAATGTTTGCCAGAACTAGATCTTTCTTAACGTGTCGAATCCATTCCCCTCCATTGACAAGCGAAGCTACATATTTTACCATCTTTTTTGTAACTCTATGATCAGGAAGCCTCATGATATGACCAAAAAATTTAAGACGTCTTTTCCTCATGTCTGTTACAATATTTGAATGTTGCTCAACTGTGTTATTTTTTTGCAATCTATAACCGTTTTCAGTTAATCTTGGACCGAGAATTTTCCTTATTACGAGGGTAGGCTGATAAGTAATGCACACATGCTTGTAGAAGACGAACAAAAAGAAATAGCAAGATGGGGTAAATAACAAATTAAAGTACAAATCTTAACCTACCAAATTATCTATTTATTTTTCAATATAGTCACCGTTAAGCATTACACATTTCTCCCAACGTTTAACAAGTTTTTTCATTCCGTCACTGAAAAATTCTTCCGACTTTCCTCGAACCCAGGACGCAATAGCTGCCTTCACCTCATTGTCCGAGCTGTAATGATTACCCTTAAGGTCTCTCTTCAGTAGAGGAAAAAAATAAAAATCGCAAGGCGCAAGGTCGGGAGAATACGGAGGGTGTAAAATTGGTTGAAACTTCAGGTTTCTCAGAGCCTCTCCAGTTGCACGCGAAGTGTGTGGACGAGCATTGTCGTGTTGCAAAATTATTGGCGCCAGGTTGCCTCTAACACGACAAACTCGACGTCGGAGGTGTTTCAGAGTCTGTATATACTGAGCAGAATTTACCGTTGCCCCTCGTTCCAGATAATCAGTCACATAAACTCGGCGAGCATCCCAAAACACAGTCAAAAGAATTTTTTTTGCGGACGGTTGTGTTTTGAACTTTTTCACAACAGGAGAATGTGGATGACGATATTCAGCGCTCTGCCTTTTTTCTTCGGGATCGTAATGATGAACCCATGACTCGTCCCCCGTCACAATATTCAAAAGAAAGTCGTCTCCTTCGTCACGGTAGCGCTTCAAATTCGATAACAGCGCGTTGTTTAATTCTCGTTGACATAGCACCAGAACACGACGCCATACTTCCACTACTCAAAACAAACTGAATGAAAGCAACGCCTTCAAACTGCGCAGGCTTGTAGAGGAGAAATAGTACTTCCACATGCCACCAGGCGCGCTACTGAAGTTTATTTAGTTGTCTTCTACAAGCATGTGTGCATTACTTATCAGCCTACCCTCGTATTTTCCTTTTCTCCTTTTTCAAATTTTCTAAATCGGCTTTCCTGTTGAGGTTCAGGGTTTCACTGGCATAAAGCATTGATGGCTTGATCACTGTGTTGTAGTTTCTAATTTTTGTGTGAAGAGACAAGCATTTTTTATTATAAATAAATTGCACCAGCCCTAGGCCTTTACGAGCTTTCTTTATTCTCTCCTGCTGTGAAAATTTCTCCGAAATAACTTCTCCTAAATATTTAAAAAAAGACACCTGGTTGATTGTTCCATATTTGGTTTGTAGTCTGGTAACTTCTAGGTTTGTAGTTGTGAACACTGTTTTTTCAAAGGACACCTGTAAACCAACTTTTTCTGCACATTCTTTCAGAGTCTCTATCTGCTTTATTGCAACTTCGCCCGAGTCTGCCATTATTGCAAGATCATCTGCGAAAGCCAAGTAAGGTATTTGCAGATTATTTTTCTTAGTCCCAAGCGAGATTGGCTTCCAGAGGTTTCCTTCTTGGAGTGTCCTCTCCCACTCTTCCATCACTCTATCCAGAACTATGTTGAATAACAACGGAGACAAACCATCACCTTGTCTGACGCCAGTCCTTATCTCAAACGGCTTTGAAAGTTTCCCCATGAATTTTACTTTGGATATTGTATTTGTTAATGTTTGTTCAATTATTTTCCGAGTTTTCTGATCTAGTCCTTTTTCTTCGAGAATTTTAAAAAGTGTGGGTCTGTGGATTGAGTCGTAGGCTTTCTTGAAATCAACAAAACAATACACTGTTGGTTTTCCACGCATTTTTCTCAACTTTGTTATCAATTTCAAGTTCAGTATTTGTTCTGAGCACGATCTGTTAGACCTGAAGCCAGCTTGGAAATCAGAGATTTTGGGTTCCAATTGTTTTTGCGTTCGTTCAAGAATACAAGCTGAGAGAATCTTATATGCTACAGGAAGTAGGGAAATACCTATAAAATTATTTACATTGGTTTTGTCCCCTTTTTTATGTAATGGATGAATTAGGGCGCATTTCCAATCATCTGGCACTTCTTCAGTGACCCATACATTCTGTATAATTTCGACTAGCTCTTTTCTTGACTTGGGCCCCAGGAGTTTCAGAAACTCAGCTACAATACCATCTTCGCCCGATGCTTTGTCAAAATTTTTCAAATTTTTAATGTGTTTCACAATTTCTTCCTCACACGGTGGTGTAGAATCCTCTTGTTCTGGGGCTAAGATGTTGGATACTGTGAGAGCTTCTAATGGTCAACCGAAAGTAGTAGTTTATTCGTGTCATTTTCACTTTTTGGCGATTTTCTCATAAACTGGTCCTACGATTTTTTTAAAATATATAAAACTTTGCGCTAAAATGCATATTTAAGTCGCTATCCTAAAAATAACAATTTTTTTACGTGAAAACAGCCTCATCAGGAATTTCAGCAAACATGGCGCCTACCCTATTTTGTAGAGCATAAAAAATTTAGTAAACCAGGCGATTTAAAAAAAAATCGTAGGACCAGTTTATGAGAAAATCGCCAAAAAGTGAAAATGACACGAATAAACTACTACTTTCGGTTGACCGATTTTGATGAAAATGTTTGTGTCGGGTTCGGTAGTGGTGTGTAGGCTAACTTAAGTTTTAATTTTAAAGGTCGTACGATGTTCGGTTCTCTAGATATTCTGTTCACACACACAGACCAATGGCTAAAAACATGTTTTTTTTTTGGGTTCAGGGGATCTGAAAACGTGTGGATCCGGTGAAAACTCAATTTCGAAAAATCGAAATGAAAATAATACTTCCCTTCCTATATATTCATATAGCCAAGAGAAAATAAATAATTATAATGATATTTTCAATAAAAACGTTTTCCATTATGTTACACATCATTGTTTACATTTATGCCAATATAATAAAATTAAAAGTTCTAATATTATCGTGTAAACATTGTGTTTTTTTATGAATGAGATTGTGAAATTTTTAATGATCTTTTCATTGGTGGTCATGTTTATTACCCAATCGTAGCAGTGCGTTATGTCGGTGAATCCTTTGGGGAAATCGCATCCGCAACCGACCACGAATGAAGCGACGGCAGCTATTTGATTTCCGCATATCATTGCACTGCCTGTATCTCCGGTGCAAACGCATTTCAATTGTTGAGCACATAAAAAACGAGTATGTTTCAGTCTTTTTCGTACCTTCAACGGTAACAATTCGCATGAGTTTAAAAATCGGACCGCAGTCGATGTTAATTGTAAGGAATATTTACAATCGTAATCGATTTCTGTCCCTTCATCGTCTGCTTGTATTACACTTCTCTGTTTACCCCATCCGGTTATCAGGCACGAACTATTCAATGGAGGTAATTCTTTAACTAGAGTTATTGGTTGCACATAATCACTCCACACAAATGTACCTCGTATTTTTACCAACGCCACATCAAATTCTCTTCTTTCCTCCTTAAAATCGTCATGAGCAAAAAATCCATGTATCCGATTATAAGATGCTTCTTTTTCTTGTAAATTATTTAAACCGGATATTGCGTAAAGGTGAATATTTTTATCCGATTTACTTGAATTGTTGACGAAAACACAATGCGCTGCTGTCAACGCGAATGTTAAACTTACAATGGATGCTCCACAATAATGTTCTGTAATTCCGACACACGCTGTATCTGGATTTATTTCTGTATCTAATAAATAACACTGTTGTAGCGAAAGCTGATGAGGAAATTGTCCTAATTTTGCCGGTTCCGCTTCAAAAACACATACACCGTTTTCTGAATTCACTACACTTTTATCTAGCAATGTACCTATAGTTAATAAACCTATAAATATTTTAATTATCAATTGTTGTTTACTTTCTAACATATCACTTAATAATTTTAACTGAAACACAAATTTTTGTTTACAAATTTTATAAATCATATGTTTGTGTATTTACAACTTTAATTAGAGCATTTTTCTCTACAGAGAGTAGTTTAGTGTGTTAAAAAAAGTTGTAAAATTGTAAATTAAATTCTCTACATTTTTTATTAAATCAATTTTTGCGCTATAATACATATTAAAGCCGTAATCTTATAAAAAGTATTTTTTTACGTGAAAACAGCCTTACTAAGAATTTTAGCAAACATGGCGCTTATCCTTTCTTGTAGAGAATAAAAAATTGAGTAAACTAGGCGATTTTTAAAAAATCGTAGGACCAGTTTTTGAGAAAATCTCATAAAAGTGAAAAATTACACGAATAAACTACTACTTCCGGTTGACCGATTTTGATGAAAATATTCGTGTCGGGTCCGGTAGTGGTGTGTAACTTAAGTTTTAAATTTCAAGGCCGTACGATGTTCCGTTCTTGAGATATTTTGTTCACACACACACACACACACAACACACACACACACAGTCCAATCGCTAAAAACATGTTTGTTGGGTTCAGGAGTTCTGAAAACGTGTACATCCGATGAAAACTCAATTTTGAAAAATCGACATGAAAACAATACTTTCCTTCCTATATATTCATAGGATTCATTTTTACTCTCTCTTGCCTCTGGCGTAAAGGTGAATATTTTTATCCGATTTACTTGAATTGTTGACGAAAACACAATGCGCTGCTGTCAACGCGAATGTTAAACTTACAATGGATGCTCCACAATAATGTTCTGTAATTCCGACACACGCTGTATCTGGATTTATTTCTGTATCTAATAAATAACACTGTTGTAGAGACAACTGATGAGGAAATTGTCCTAATTTTGCCGGTTCCGCTTCAGAAACACATAGGCCTACACCGATTTCTGAATTGACTAAACTTTTATCGTGAAATGTACCTATAGTTAATAAACCTATAAATATTTTTATTATCAATTGTTTTTTTCTTTCTAACATATCACTTAATAATTTTTCAACTACAACACAAATTTTTTGTTTACAAATTTTATAAATCATATGTTTGTGTATTTACTGTGTGTGTTTGTAATTTGATGGTCTCCATTTCACAAAACATACATCTTATTACTCTCTCTTGCCTATATTAATATATAGGAAAGAAAGTATTGTTTTCATGTAAATTTTAAGAAATAGAGTTTTCACCGGATCTACACGTTTTTAGACCCCCTGAACTCAGATAAACGAGGTTTTAGCGATTGGGTGCGTGTGTGTGTGTGTGTGTGTGTGTGTGTGTGTGTGTGTGTAAACAGAATATCTCAAGAACGGAACGTCGTACGAACTTGAAACTTGAAACTTAAGTTACATACCACTACCGGACACGACACGAACATTTTAATCAAAATCGGTCAACCGGAAGTAGTATTTTATTCGTGTAATTTTTAATTTTTTTGCGATTTTCTCAAAAACTGGTCCTACGGTTTATTTTAAAATCGCCTGGTTTACTAAATTTTTTATGCTCTACAAGATAAGATTGGCGCCATGTTTGCTGAAATTCTTGGTAAGGCTGTTTTCACGTAAAAAAATTGTTTTTTTAATATTACGGCTTTAATATGCATTGTAGCGAAAAAATGTATAAGTAAAAAAATGAATAAGTTGTAGAGAATTTAAAACCCTACAACTTTTATTTCAAACATTTTTTTGTATAACGCTTACTTTAGCGGTGATTAGCAATTTTCTGTTGTTTTTCTCACGAAAACCTGTGAAAAATTAATTTTTGTAAGATTTCGGCCTTAGTATGCATTTTACGACAAAAGTGTATAGTTAATTTTATAGAAAATGAAAAGTTCTACAAATTTTATCCACAGCATTTTTCTCTACAGAGCCTAGTTTAGCGTGAAAGAGTGATTTTCCTTATTTTTAAGTCAAACTTATGTTTGATTTTCATTTTGCGTCTTTCACTTATGATTAAAATAAGGTTATGTTTATTTAGGTTAGTTTTTTGTTTGTTGCTAACGTTTTATTATTATGTTACCATTATATTGTTAATTGTTTGCATTGGCAAGAGAAAGTTGTGTGAGTGTTTCATAGCAGATTGTTTTTTTCTTATTATTATTAAGCATTTTCCTACAGAGCCTTGTTTACCGTCAAAGAGTGATTTTCCGTATTTAAGTTGAATTAAGGTTGATTTTCATTTTGCATCATTCAGTCTTGCTTAGGGGGGTAGTCAACTTAAGAAGGTGACTTTTTTTAAATTTCGTTTGGTTTTTCCATTTATTTGAAGTTTAAACTTTTCGGAATCGCAACATTTGTTTACTTTACATGTAGGCTACGTTGACAAAAAATTATAAAAACATCTTTTTAAAATAAAGCTCATTAGCAAGACGACTTAATTACTCGTATTCCTTCAACTTTACGTTTTCCGGAAATGTTTTTTTTTTGCATGATTGTACATTCTTGGGAATTAAATATTTTCGTTTGTATTTGAGATTTTTGGATGATGTTTTTTTTAAATGTTAATTTTTTGCTCTATTATCTGTGGAATGATTATTACAAAAACTTTAATAGGAATTTAGTTAAAAAATAATTTGTGAATACATGAAGTAAAAGTTTTTGAAAATATGGTTTCTCTTTAATAAAATTCTTGTAAAAAAAATACATACAAGCGCATACACCAGATAATAGAAAGCAATTTTCTGTGTTTTGTAGCATAAAAATCATGTTGATATCTTTCTTGGTTCTTGAGATATTTGATTCCCCGTAAAAGCCCGCTTTTCCAACTTCACCCTTATATTAGGGGCTGTAATTAATTTTTTGGCTTAGTTTGAATGGTAGATCATTGCTAGTAAATTACACTTTCATTTAAAATAAATAATGACAAATTATAGCCAGAAGTTTTCATTTTCATTTTCTGGGTTGACTACCTTCTTAAAATAACGACCTATTTCGCATGTTTATTCTTCTATAAAATTATTTCGAAAACCACGCTTAATTAGATAACTCGCCACTCCTGAGGCCACTCGCCACTCCTGAGGCCACTCGCCACTCCTGAGGCCGAGACAGCGCTGCTTCCGTGTCTCGGCCTGAGAGGGGTCGGTGGATCAGAATTCATATGTGGATCAGAACCATTTGCCACTAAATGAATGAATGTATGAACGTTACGTACCTGTAACGTTTTGTTAAAAAAAATTTGCCTACAAAACCGTTTTGAAGGTGTAAAGATAGGAATACCTGAAAAAGGCAAACCCCAAAAAACCGAAATTTGGTTTTTGTAGTTTTCTTCAGTGGACCGTTGGGTTAAGGGAAACTTTGGTTATATAATGTTGAAGTACGTTTTTGTGGGGCACAAAACAGGTTCATGCATTTTTTCCATATTATTCACCGTTAAGGAGATAAAGAAATACAACCCCTACCGCAGGCTAGAGGGTTCTAATTGAAAATTTTCGGGTTATCAAAATGTTGTGTAATTTTTAACGCTAAACAACATGCCGTCAAAAGACTTTTTGTTTTCTAAAAATGAAACATATCATATATTTTGGATAAGGGTAGTGACCCCCGTAAGACCCCGATTTAAAATTTGAAACATTACCCGGGATCCTACAGGTAACTGATCCTGATCCTACGTGTAACTGTTTATATATATAAATTTGACGAAATAACCCATTTTGAAGGTGTAAAGAAAGAACAATATGAAAACTGCAAACCCCAAAAAGCCGAAATTTTGTTTTTTAAGTTTTCTCACCAAATCGGCAAGGTAAGGGCAACAATAGCTATATGATTCTAAAGTACTTTGCAAGGGGTACAAAAAATATTATATACAATTGTTTTCTATGATGCACTGTTTAGGAGATAAAAAATACAACCCCTACCGCAGGCTAGAGGGTGCCAATTGAAAATTTTCGGGTTATCAAATTTTTGTGTAATTTTTAACGCTAAACAACATGCCGTTAAGAGATTTTTTATGTTCTAAAAATTTAAAATGTTCATTATTTTTAGATAAGGGTAGCAACCTTCGTAGGACCTTGATTTAAAATTTGAAAAATTTCCCATAATGCGGAGGGTACGTGTAATGTTGTCCTACCAAAAGTTTGCCAAAGAAACCCATTTTTATGGTGTTACAAAAGAAAACTTGAAAATAATAGGCTATAGTAAAATTTGTTTTTGAAGAAACAATTTGACCTCGTACATGAAAAAATGTGGTGTGAAACACACACACATTACTGTCTCTTGCCAATGCTCGTAATGAACAATATGACAAAACATTAATAATAAAACTTAAGAAATATTCAAAATAACAGCTAACCTCAAAATACATACATAATCTTCTTTTAATCATGAGTGAATGATGCAAAATGAAAATTAACTTCAGTTTGTCTTAATAATGTGGAAAATCACTCTTTCACGCTAAACTAGGCTCTGTACAGAAAAATGCTTGAATTAAAAGTTGTAGATCTTTTAATTTTCTATAAATCTGATTATACAACCTTATGCATTGTACACGGAATGCATACTAGGGCCGCAATCTTAAATTTATTTAAATAATAAATTTCTTAAATTTTATTAATTTCTTAAATTTCTTAAATCTTAAATTTTTATTTAAATAATAAATTTCCTACGAGAGCACCTTCCCAAGAAGTTCAGCAGACATGGCGCCTACCCTATTATCTAGAGCATAAAAAATGTACTAAATGAGGCGATTCAAAAAAAAAACTTAAGATCCATTTCTGAAAAAATTGCAAAAAAATAAAAAATTACGAATAAACTACTACTTCCGGTTGACCCATTTTCATGAAAATATATGTGTTGGGTCTGGTAATATTATGTAACGTAAGTTTCTAGTTTTAAGTTCATATGATGTTCTGTTCTTGAGGTGTTCTGTACACACACACACGCCTACAGTGTGTGTGTGTGTGTGACAACACTAAACACAAGTTTTGTTGGGTTTAGTGGGTCTGTTTACGTGTATATCCGGTGTAGAGTGGATTTGTTAAAATCGACATGAAAACAGTTCATCCTTTTGCTATATATTCATATAGGTTAGGGGAAGAGAAAGTAAAATTAATGAGGAATTGAAAGGCGGAATACCGAAACCGGAGTGAAGTACAGATAGATGTAGGTGAGGTTTTGGACGAGGGGAAGTAGTTGGGTAGGAGGAGGAGGAGGAGATTTTAGGTTATGTTTGGTAGGACGGTGGGGAGGGGAGTGGGCAGGTGAGGTGGATGGGCACACCGTCAGACCGTCGATCAATACAGCGTAGCAGGTGAATATTGTGAACTATACTCTCTCTTTCTCTCTCTCTCGTCAGACTCTGATGAACGAACCTACCTACCTACGTAGTATATACCCCTATACCCCTTTCTTTCTTCTTTACCTCTTTAACAACCCCCATCTACCATCTCTACCAACCCTTACTTTATATCTCCTCATTCCCAATTTAGTATTAAACAACCCTTTTTTTACTTATCACTACTAACCAAAAACTAAGTACCTACTTCAAAAATAATCATATGTATTTGTTTCTTTGTATAAAAACATTTCGCATACTTCAGCCTTGTGTAACATCAAAACAAAATCTACCTCTCCGAATAAATTTACTTATCACAGCTATTTAATTATTTTTAAACTCTCCCTAATGTGTGTACATTGCAATCTGTTCAATTGAGAACAATAAGCAACCCCATCACCCAATCAGATGAGGATGATGTGTATGACGTGTAAATGAGACTGTGTAGTCTTCTACAGACTCAGGCCGACCATTCCTGAGAAAGTATTGTCAATTAAACCCCAACCATCAAAGTACAACGGTAACCACTGTCTAGCATTCAAATCCAAATAATAGTAACTATAGTTCAGCCGCTTTAAGTTTGCTCCTCCTCCATCCTCCTCCTCCTCCTCCTCCTCCTCCTCCTCCTCCTCCTCCTCCTCCTATTGTCAACAAACCAAAACCAGCTACTACAGGGTGCACGCTAGAGTCCGTGACTTTATGGATGTCGTATTCCTATTAAGTTAACTATTTTTTAAATTATAAGTACTTAAAGTACTAAAAACATCAGTCGTGATATGATGTAGGCCTAACAATTTCATTTATAAAAATACTTTTGAAAGTATTTTGTATTTAAATACTTTTGAAAGTATTTAGTTGTTACTTTTTAATCAGCGTGTACACATTTAGATATAATGCGCATGCTCAGTGACGTCATTATTTGTTTACATTAGGAGCAAACTTAGAACGGCTGAACTGTACCTTTACCAGGATTTCAACCAGGAACCTTCGTCTCCGAATATCAGCTGTTAAACAGCTGATTTTGGCGACGACTTTACCTCTAGACCAACCTGGTAGGTCAATATTTTTATACGTATCGAAATTATTTTTGTTTTACTCAAAAGAAAATAAAGAAACATTCTCTTGATCTGTATTCACGTTATTACGCTTCGGATCGCATTTTAAAACAAATGTTTACTTTGTCTTGTATAGGAAGGAAAGTATTGTTTTCATGTCGATTTTAAAAAGTCCAGTTTTCACCGGATCTACACGTTTTCAGATCCCGTGAACCCAAGAACATGTTTTTAGCGATTGGTTTGTCTGTGTGAACAGATAACTCAAGAACAGAACATCGTACGAACTTGAAACTTGAAACTTAAGTTACATACCACTACCGGACCCGACACGAACATTTTCATCAGAATCAGTCATCCGGAAGTAGTTGTTTATTCAAGTAATTTTTCACTTTTTTGCGATTTTCACAAAAACTGGTTTTAAGATTTTTTTGAAATCGCCTGGTTTATTAAATTTTTTTGCTCTACATAATAGGGTAGGCGCCATGTTTGCTGAAATTCTTAGTGAGGCTGTTTTCACGTAAAAAATTGTTTTTTTTAAGATAACGTCTTTAGTATGCATTTTAGCACAAAAATTTATAGACATAATAAAAAAGTGTAGAGAATTTAAAACCCTACAACTTTTATTTCAAAAATTTTTTGTATAACGCTTAGTTCAGCGGTAATTAGCGATTATCTGTTTTTTTCTCACGAAAACGTGTGAAAAATCGATTTTTCTAAGAATTCGGCCCTAGTGTGCATTTTACGACAAAAGTGTACGTAATCAAATTTATAGGAAATTAAAAGATCTACAACATTAATTACAGCATTTTTCTCTACAGAACCTAGTAGAGTGATTTTCCGTATTTTTAAGCCAAACTGAGATTGATTTTCATTTTGCCTCTTTTAGTCATGATTAAAATAAGGTTATATTTTTAGAGGTTAGTTTTTTGTTTATATCTAATGTTTTATTACTAATGTTAAATAATATTGTTAATTATTTGCATTGGCAAGAGAAAATTATGTGAGTGTTTCACACCAGATTTTTAAATTTATGTTCTTCTCGTACATTCTTTCCATTTAGATATTGTCACCATACACTTTTTCTTTATGACGTCGTTAGTTTTGTTAAGGGCTGTTATCATTTTTTTGAGGTAATTAAAATAAATAGGTAAAGGTCAAGTGTAATTTAGTGATACTTAAGGTGAAAAGTTGGTAAAAATGTAGGTTGCCCTTTGAATCAAGACGCAACAGGTCAGTGCTTTTGTAAAGTAAGCCAAACCCGGTAGTGAATTGTTTCTCTATCCTTACCTGCTACTAATAACGGGTGTTTATAAATGAATAGCGGAGGGGGTTTTAACGCTCTATAATATTTAATACATTATACTTACAGTTACAGGCTGCCCCTAACAGGCAGGATGCCCATAACAGACAGGATGCCCCTAACAGGCAGGATGCCCCTAACAGGCAGGCTGCCCATAACAGGCAGGATGCCCCTAACAGGCAGGATGCCCCTAACAGGCAGGCTGCCCATAACAGGCAGGATGCCCATAACAGACAGGATGCCTATAACAGACAGGCTGCCTATAACAGACAGGCTGCCCCTAACAGGCAGGCTGCCTCTAACAGGCAGGATGCCCCTAACAGGCAGGATGCCCCTAACAGGCAGGATGCCCCTAACAGGCAGGCTGCCCATAACAGGCAGGATGCCCCTAACAGGCAGGATGCCCATAACAGACAGGATGCCCATAACAGACAGGCTGCCCCTAACAGGCAGGCTGCCCATAACAGGCAGGATGCCCATAACAGGCAGGATGCCCATAACAGACAGGATGCCTATAACAGACAGGCTGCCCCTAACAGGCAGGATGCCCATAACAGACAGGCTGCCCCTAACAGGCAGGCTGCCCCTAATAGGCAGGATGCCCATAACAGACAGGCTGCCCCTAACAGGCAGGCTGCCCCTAACAGGCAGGATGCCCATAACAGACAGGATGCCCCTAACAGGCAGGATGCCCCTAACAGGCAGGCTGCCCATAACAGACAGGCTGCCCCTAACAGGCAGGCTGCCTCTAACAGGCAGGATGCCCATAACAGACAGGATGCCCCTAACAGGCAGGATGCCCCTAACAGACAGGCTGCCCCTAACAGGCAGGCTGCCCCTAACAGGCAGGATGCCCATAACAGACAGGATGCCCATAACAGACAGGCTGCCCCTAACAGACAAACTGCCCCTAACACACAGGCTGCCCCTAACAGACAGGTGGAGTGTCAAATTATTTACACTCAATCTGTTCGTTGCAGGGCTAAAATAAATAGTTCTGTTTCTTATCACATGGTCACCCAATTAAATGTTGTTGTTGTTTAGGTGATGAGCCTGTAGGCTGGTTTGAACATGTAGAGGTTTTACTAAGTAAAACGAGGAGTCACGTGGTTTACCAATGCCACAACTCACTCAGTGGAATAGTTCGCTTATCAGCATATTGAGCCCACTCTGCAAATGACACCTTCACTTCATTCACGACAGGGTCTGGCTGTATAATGAAATTCATTACTTTCAGAGGAGATAACTCTGATTAGTGTCACAATACACCTCTACCTCTTCTGTTGTTAAATGATTCAGTCATTTAATTGGCTGACAATGTAATAAGAAACACAACTATTTATTTTAGCCTTGCAATGAACAGATTGAGTGTAAAAAATTTGACACTCTACCTGTCTGTTATGGGCAGCCAAGTAAATGATTGAATCATTTAAGAACAGAAGAGGTAGAGGTGTAAAAGACATTAATCAGAGTTATCTCCTGTGAAAGTAATGGATTTCATTATACAGTTGGACCCTGTGGTGAATGACGTGAAGGTGTCATTTGCAGAGTGGAAAATATGTGCTTTTCAGAGGGCCCGGCATGCTGATAAGCACACTTTTCCACTCGGTGAGAAAGGCATGGTAAACCACCTCACTCTTCGATTTACTTTGTAAATCCTCTACAGGTTCAAACCAGCCTTTTAGCTGATGACCTAAACAACAACCATATTTAATACATTATAGGCCTTCTTACAGTTATAAATGATAAATCAAACGAAATAGCAACTCGAACAGTTTTACTTACTGTACGCGCGCCAGCTCATGATCTCTGTCGCCTGGGGTAGTGTGACGGGTGGCGTAATAGAATGTGAGTAATATATTTGTCTTATCGGGCAGTTCAAAAACATTTAGTCATCGTGTAAATATTATTATTATGTCTATGTATTAATTTATTATAGGCCTACTTATTATTGCTTTTCACAACGGATACACGTGTCCCAATATACAGTTGTATATTTGTGCTTGTGCGTCTCGGATGTGCTAATCATTATTCCTGATTTCTGATCACTAACGTGATTTTTATTTTGAAATTTAAACTGTGTTAACGTGCCAAAAGTTATTTGTTTCGTGTGTTTTGTGTTAGGTAAATTTCAACGTGTATTTTTCATACCTTTTGTTTTATTTTAATATGTCTTTTCGGAAAAATAAAGCGGTAATTCATTCGGAAGGGCGACAAATTATTGCATCAGTTATAAAAAACTGTGATGAGGAATCGCGTAAAGGAGCGTACCTGCATCCCGTTAAAAATAGGCCTATAAATTAATGTTATGAAATATATATTTTTTAGTTTCCTTATTTTCTATGCTACGTACATATTTTAATTCCTGAGGACTGCCTGACTCAAACTGTAAATAATTACTAAATATTAATAAATACAATGAAAGAAAAGTAAAAGAGTTACTATATTATAGAATAAATTGAAATAATAAAACAAAAGGTTACTTTATAATGACAAGAACATTATGATAAATGTTTTTTTTATGAATAGTATAATCTTTCATTGCATGCCGTAACACAAATTCCTCACACGGATCACGAGCTGACGCGCTTATAGTAAATGCGTACAAGTGTTCAATGTGCGCACCATTCGTCAACACGATGGGCGAGTTCTTCCCAAACGTTGTTTAGAGTTTCGATTTTTTTAAAAATCGTCTCGTTTACTAAATTTTTTATGCTCTACAAGATTGGGTTAGGCGCCATGTTTGCTGAAATTCTTGTTGAAGCTGGTTTCACGTAAAAAAATTATTTTTTTAAGATTGCGGCTTTAATAAGCGTTTTAGCGCAAACATTTATTCAATAAAAGTTTTAGACAATTTAAAGGTCTACAACTTTTATTTCAAACATTTTTTTGTATAACGCTTAGTTTAGCGGTAATTAGCAATTTTCCGTTTGTCTTCACAAAAACGTGTGAAAAATCTATTTGTTTTAAGATTTCGGCCTTAGTATGCATTTTATGACAAAAGTGTATATAATCGAATTTATAGGAAATTAAATGATCTATAACTTTTATTTACGACAATATTTCTCTACAGAGCCTAGTTTAGCGTGAAAGAGTGATTTTCCGTACTTTTAAGCCAAACTGAGGTGGATTTTCATTTTGCGTCTTTCACTCATAATTAAAATTAGGTTATGTTTTTTGAGGTTAATTTTTTTTTTATTTCTAATGTTTTATTACTAATGTTAGGTTATGTTGTTAATTATTTGCATTGGCAAGAGAAAGTTGTGTGAGTGTTTCACACCAGATTTTTTTAACTTTATGTTTATAAATTTTCCATGTTTACATAATTATGTTAATGAAGATAAGCGGATCTAAATGTAAATTATGTTTCGTCTATCTAATTTTGGTGTTGAATTCGATTAATTGACCTTTGTGTATGTACTGTATTTACATAATGTATCAATGCATACATGAATATTGTGAACCCCATTTGTCCCTGTATGCTTAATAACCTCAGGCGCTCCTCTTACTATATTGTTTCATTTTCGCCCTAAAATTATTTAAATATCTGATAGAAAATAAAAATCTTTATATTCTCTTTGTCTTTTATGAATTTAAGTGAAGAAATGTATTTTACTTTCTCTTGCCTATATAAATATATAGGAAGAAAAGTATTGTTTCATGTCGATTTAACAAATCCACTCTACTCCGGATCTACACGTTTTCAGACCCCCTGAACCCAAAAAACATGTTCTTAGCGATTGGTCTGTGTGTGTGTATGTGTCTGTGTGTGTGTGTGTGTGTGTGTGTGCGCGAGCGCGTGTATGTGTGTGAACAGAATATCTCAAAAACGGAACATCGTAAGAACTTAAAACTTAAGTTACATATCACTACCGGACACGACACGAACATTTTCATCAAAATCGGTGAATTGGAAGTAGCAGTTTATTCGTGTAATTTTTCACTTTTTTGCGATTTTCTCAAAAACCGGTCATACGATTTTTTAAAAATCGGCTGGTTTACTAAATTTTTTATGCTCCACGAGATAGGGTAGGCGCCATATTTGCTTAAATTTTTGGTGAGTTTGTTTTCACGTAAGAATAATGTTTTTTTTTCAAAATTACGACTTTAATATATGCATTTTAGCGCAAAAATGTATCTAGTAAAAGTTGTAGACAATTTAAAATTCTACAACTGTTTTTTCAGACATTTTTTGTATAACGGTTAGTTTAGCGGTAATTAGCGATTTTTGGTTTTTTCTCACGAAATAGTGTAAAAAATCGATTTTTTAAAGATATCAGCCTTGTTAGGCATTTTACGATAAAAAAGTATATAATCAAATTTACAAAAAATTAAAAGAACTACAACTTTTATTTAAAGCATTTTTCTGTACAGAGCCTAGTTTAGCCTAAAAGAGTGATTTTCCGTATTATTAAGCCAAACTTAGGTTGATTTTCATTTTGCGTCATTTATTCACTATTAAAATAGGTTATGTTTTTGAGTTAGTTATACTGTTCATACTTTGTCTTGGCAAGATAAAGTCTTGTGAATGTTTCACACCAATTTCTTTTGTTTTTGTAATTAGTTAGAGTTGTTTAGCCTCGGGCGAGTGAGCTGTTTTCATGAATCTCTTGTTAAATACTTAATGATAAAACCATTAAGCGAGTCACGGGGTTGGTAATGGCGATGTAGGGGAGAGTGAGAGAGAGAGATAGAGTGAGAGGGGGAGAGAGATGGAGAGAGAGATAGACAGAGAGAGAGAGAGAGAGAGAGTGTGTGTGTGAGAGAGGGAGAGAGATGGCGAGAGAGAGATGGGGAGAGAGAGAGATGGAGAGAGAGAGTGTGTGTGAGAGAGAGAGAAGGATAGAGGATGGAGAGAAATGAGCGAGTTTCTGTGTTTAGTGTTAGTAGCTCCCTTTATTAATTAACCATTTAGTCAGTGTCTATCTCACGGCCCAAATTTCACCCGGTTTCAATAACATCCCTTAGTCATTATGTAGCCTACCTCCTTCTCACATTTTCTTTCTCTTTCTATCCCATTGTATCTGTGATCCAATCGTCGTTAACTCGGCGCATGCGTATCAAGATATTCATTATGAAAGATTCCGCGAATTATTGAAATTACAAGTTGGGGTATGTGTGTTGGTTAAAGCATGCGTAGTGCTTATATTGCATTGCCTCCACATATGTGTATTCGTGATTAAATTATGAAGTCAGGTATTGTGTACAGGGTGATAAAAAAAATTAACAGTTTCTCTCAAATGCTGGTTATACAGGGTGATTCAAAACTGGACGGTAATCTCTTGGGATCTCATTCTATAGCTAAAAATAAAATAAAAAGTTCATATAAACATATGCCTGAAAACGCTTAGTTAGTGAGTTACGGCTAGCGAAAATTTTCGCCTAGAACTCTGTACCCTCGGTGAAGTAAGGCCATATAAAAATGTCAAAGGTAGTTACAAAGATACAAATACGATTGTTTCTTATGTTTTTTAATCTAGAAAATTGAATAAAATTGGTTCCAGAGCTTTAAATGCAATACTTTCAGAGATATCTTACATAAAACACTAGAATTGGTGCAAAGAAATAACACATTCTTGTGTTTAACGTAAGATTACTTCCATAAATGGTAAATAAAGGTGTATTTTTTCTTAAATAAATTTGTAGAAAATTTAATTCTGAAAAGATTCATGTGAATTACTTGGGAAAAAAATTAATTATAGATAATTGAAATTTCGCTTTATTTAAAATCAAAACAGACGCACATAAAATACACATTCTTAACTGCATAAAATATTAGGTTGAGAGTAACAGCTGATCATTATCAGTTGTTACTCCCAACCTAAATATTAGTTAATATTTTATGCAGTTTGCGAAATTTGGGGTTGCTTATTGTTCTCAATTTAACAGATTGCAACTTACACATATTAGGAATAAAAAAAAATTCTGTTCATAATATGTAATTGTGTGATTAATTTAATATTTCTAACACCATGATGTTTTCTTTTTACTTTCTCTTGCCTATATGAATATATAGGAAGGAAAGTAGGCCTATTGTTTTCATGTCGATTTTTCGAAATCGAGTTTTCACCGGATCTATACGTTTTCAGACCCCCTGAACCCAAAAAACATGTTTTTAGCGATTGGTCTGTGTGTGTGTGTGTGTGCGTGCGTGCGTGCGTGTGCGCGCGTGCGTGCGTGTGCGCGCGCGCGTGTGTGTGAACAGAATATCTCAAGAACGGAACATCGTACGAACTTGAAACTTGAAACTTAAGTTACATACCACTTCCGGACCCGACACGAACATTTTCATCAAAATCGGTCAACCGGAAGTAGTAGTTTATTCGTATAATTTTTCACTTTTTTGCGATTTTCTCAAAAACTGGTCCTACGATTTTTTTTAAAATCGCCTGGTTTACTCAATTTTTAATTCTCTACAAGATAGGGTAGGCGCCATGTTTGCTGAAATTCTGCGTGAGGCTGTTTTTACGTAAAAACATTTTCTTTTTAAGATTGCGGCTTTAATATGCATTTTAGCGCAAAACGTTATATAATAAAGTTGTAGAGAATTTAAAATTCTACAACTTTTATTTCGAGCATTTTTTTGTATAACGCTTAGTTTAGCGGTAATTTGCGATTTTCTGTTTTTTTTTCTCACGAAAACGTGTGAAAAATTGATTTTTTAAAGATTTCGGCCTTAGAATGCATTTTACGACAAAAGTGTATATAATTAATTTTATAGGAAATTAAAAGATGTACAACTTTTGTTTAGAGCATTTTTCTCTACAGAGCCTAGTTTAGAGAGAAAGAGTGATTTTCCGTATTTCTAAGCCAAACTGAGGTTGATTTTCATTTTGCGTCTTTCACTCATGATTAAAATTATGTTATGTTTATTGAGGTTAGTTTTTTGTTTATTTCTAATGTTTTATTACTAATAGTAGGTTTATTGTTAATTATTTCTATTGGCAAGAGAAAGTTGTGTGAGTGTTTCACACCAGATTTTTGTACGATACTTTACACGTTGATCAGTTGTTATTAAAACAAAGTTTTAGTTTTAGTTTTGGTTCTTTCTCCCATTTATCGATACGGTTTATGAGTGAGTAAATTAAGTTTATAACTGGGTTTTCAAACTAGAATGTATTTTGTTTTAAATGTGTTTCACGAGCGGAATGTTTTGTTGGTATGCATCTGACAATGTTATTACATTATGCGTGGTGGTTATAGTTGCGTATTTCCTTGTCAATGTATTGATTTATTTGGGTATGTAATTATGCTAATGTTTATTCCTTAATACATTCACCTTAATACATTCTGCTTTTCTATAAAGGGTGCTTCAAAAGTTAAACACCATGGTAAATTGAAGCATTTTTACGAGGGTCACTATTTATATTTTGAGCGTTGGCAGCACTGATTGTTGTTGGGTATCAGCTGAGGTTTTTATTTGAAATTTTTGACAATTTTAACAATAACCTTTTTTTATTTTATTTTTTGTAATCCCTAATGGGTGTACGTTGCAATCTGTTCAATTGAGAACAATAAGCAACCCCATGACCCAATGAAATGAGGATGATGTGTATGACGTGTAAATGAGACTGTGTAGTCTTCTACAGACACACACACTCACAGAGTATGGTTAATTGAACCCCAACCATCAAACTACACCCACAACCACTTACCTTTACTACGATTTCAACCAGGAACCTTTGTCTCCGAAAATCAGCTGTTAAACAGCTGATTTTGGTGACGACTTTACCTTTAGACCAACCCGGTGGTTTGTCTTGTTATTGATGGGAATTAATTTTAGTATCGCTTTAAGAAAGTTTTCTTATTGGTAGGTTTATTAGTAGATGCAATTGGTTGAATAAATTGAAGAGGGGTATTTATATTTCGTTCGCCACCTTCAGAATAGCATAAATTATAGGGGATGCTAAAGTGTTGTCAGTTTAAAAAAAGACATGCGAGGTAGATCGACGACGTCTACGCTCTCAAGTAGTTTCTATTCCTCATCCCGTCTTGTATTACCTTTTTATATCCGCTTTCTTTTTGAACGTGGCCGTACGTACGCGTGTTTTTTCATATCCATCTTTTCCTGTATTTATTTCTTGTGCTTGTATTTATTTATTTGCGTTGAAGAAACTGATTTCGTATTTCTTTTTTGTCGATGACAATCACTAACTCAATTTGTCTGTCACATCGGTTCCTTTCTAGATGCCCGTCTTTTCAGTTTCTCCTGCCATGACGTTTTATATTCACTACTTCAATTTGAGAATTTAAGAAGCTAAACACTTTATCTTTTTATTTATTTGTTTTTACTTTCTCTTGCTTATATGAATATATAGGAAGGAAAGTATTGTTTTCATGTCGATTTTAACAAATACACTCTTCACCGGATCTACATGTTTTTTCAGACCCACTGAATACATAAAACATGTTTTTAGCGATTGTTCTGTGTGTGTGTGTGTGTGTGTGTGCGCGCGCGCGCGTGTGTGTGTGTGTGCGCAGAATATCTCAAGAACGGAACATTGTATGAACTTGAAACTTAAGTTTCATACCACTACCGGACCCGACACGAACATTTTCATGAAAATCGGTCAACCTAAAGTAGTAGTTTATTCGTGTAATTTTTTCACTGTTTTGCGATTTTTCTTAAAATCGCCTAGTTTACTAAATTTTTTATGCTCTATAAGATAGGGTAGGCGCTATGTTTGCTGAAATTTTTGGGTGAGGCTGTTTTCACGTAAAAAATTCTTTTCTTAAGATTACGGCTTTAATATGCATTTTAGCGCAACGATATATAGGCTATATATAAATGATAAAATTTTAGAGAATTTAAAATTCTACAACTTTTATATTAACCATTTATTTGTTTAACACTTAGTTTAGCGGTAATTAGCGATTTTTTTTGTTTTTTTCTCACGAAAACGTGTGAAAAATCGATTTTTTCTAAAGATTTCGGCCTTGGTATGCGTTTTACGAGAAAAGTGTATATAATCAAATTTATAGGAAATTAAAAGAATTACAACTTTTATTTATAGCATTTTTCTTCTACAAAGCATAGTTTAGCGTGAAAGAGTGATTTCCCGTATTTTTAAGCAAAACAAGTTGATTTTAATTTTGCTTCTTTCACTAATGATTAAAATAAGGTTATGTTTATTGAGGTTAGTTTTTTGTTTATTTCTAATGTTTTATTACTAATGTTAGGTTTATTCTTAATTATTTGCATTGACAAGATAAAGTTGTGTGAGTGTTTCATACCAGATTTTTTTTTCTAGTCTGGGAACTATCAGATCACTCCACCTGCCTGTTACGGGGAAAACTTTTATTATTACAATAATTATTTGGTAAAATAATTGTCACTTAACTAAGGCCTACAAAATAATTTTTTTTAAAAAGCTGTAGCTTGTTTAATTTCTTATAACTTTAATATTATTTATACATTTTTCTCGTAAAAAGCATACCACGGCCAAATGTTCATAGTAAAGCCGAGATCGTTAAAAGAAAAGTAAATTTTCTACAAATTTTTATGAAACACAGAACTGAAAATCACTGTTGTTTAGGTGATCAGCCGAAGGCTGGTTTGAACCTGTAGAGGTTTTACTGAGTAAAACGAGGAGTGAGGTGGTTTACCATTGCCACAACTCACTGAGTTGAAAAGTACGCTTATCAGCATGCCGGGCCCTCTGAAAAGCACATATTTTCCACTCTGCAAATGACACATTCACTTCATTCACCACAGGGTCTACCTGTATAATGAAATTCATTACTTTCAGAGGAGATAACTGTGATTAGTGTCACAGTACATCTCTACCTCTTCTGTTCTTAAATGATTCAGTCAGTTAATTGGCTGACCATGTGATAAGAAACAGAACTATTTTTATTTTAACCCTGCAACAAACAGATTGAGTGTAAATAATTTGACATCCACCTGTCTGTTATGGGCAGAATTTATTACGTATAATATTAATAATTATCTTTTTTTTCCTTACTCCTAATTTGTGTACGTTGCAATCTGTTGAATTGAGAACAATAAGCAATAAGATTACCCAATGAGATGAGGATGATATGTATGACGTGTAAATGAGACTGTGTAGTCTTCTACAGACACACTCACAGAGTATGGTTAATTAAACCCCAACCATCAAAGTACACCCACAACCACTGTCTACCATTCAAATCCGTATAAAAGTAACTACCTTTACTAGGATTTGAACCAGGAACCTTTGTCTCTGAAAATCACCTGTTAAACAGCTGATTTTGGCGACGACTTTACCTCTAGGCCAACCCGGTGGGTTCTAGAGGTAAAGAATTAATTATCTAAAGGTGAAATTGTAAATTTTGAACATTTTACTTATATAATTTTAACGACAAATGTTTTTTAACAATGAAAGCGAATTCGTTAAACCTTTTGTAATAGTTACAGAATGAAGTAGTTTTACTTTTTCTTTTTCTTTTGCTTCTTCTTCCCTTTGATAAGAGGGTTTCTTGAAAGATTTTATCAATGAGACTTTTCTTACCCTTTTCCCCCTCTTTTCACTGAGTAAAATGAGGTGTGAGGGTTTTTTACCTTAGATTTTCTCAATGGGGGAAAAGTATGCTTATCTGCATGCCAAGCTATGCGGAAAGCACTTATTTTCCACACTGCAAATGACACCTTTAGGGTCTGGCTGTATAGTAAGATTCATTACTCTCAGAGGAGACAATTGAGACTCATATACCCCTGTACCTCGTCCGTTCCTAAATGCTTCAGTCATATAATCAGCTGATAATGTAATAAGAAACAGAACTATTTATTTTAGCCCTGCAACAAGCAGATTGAGTGTAAATAATTTGACATCCACCGGTCTGTTATGGTCAGAATTTATTGCGTATAATATTAATTATCTTTTTTTTTACTTTCTCTTGCCGATATGAATATATAGGAAGGAAAGTATTGTTTTCATGTCGATTTTTTGAAATCGAGTTTTCACCGGATCTATACGTTTTCAGACCCCCTGAACCCAAAAAACATGTTTTTAGCGATTGCTCTGTGTCCGTGTGTCTGTGTGTCCGTGTGTCTGTGTGTGTGTGTGTGTGTGTGTGTGTGTGTGCGTGTTTGTGTTGTGTGTGTATGTGTGTGTGTGTGTGTGTGTGTGTGTGTGTGTGTGTGCGCGCGCGCGTGTGTGTGTGTGTGTGTACAAAATATCTCAAGAACGGAACATCCTACGAACTTGAAACTTGAAACTTAAGTTACATACCACTCCCGGACCCGACACGAACATTTCATCAAAATCGGTCAACCGGAAGTAGTAGTTTATTCGTGTAATTTTTCACTTTTTTGTGATTTTCTCAAAAACTGGTCCTACGATTTTTTTAAAAATCGCCTGGTTTATTCAATTTTTTATTCTCTACAAGATAGGGTAGGCGTCATGTTTGTTGAAATTCTGGGTGAGGCTGTTATTACGTAAAAACCTATTTTTTTTAAGATTACGGCTTTAATATGCAATTTAGCGAAAAAATATATATAATAAAAGTTGTAGAGAATTAAAAACCCTACAACTTTTACTTAAAACATTTTTTTGTATAACGCTTAGTTTAGCGGTAATTAGCGATTTTCTGTTTTTTCTCACGATAACGTGTGAAAAATTGGTTTTTTAAAGATTTCGGCCTTAGTATGCATTTTACGATAAAAGTGTATATAATCAAATTTATAGAAAATTAAAAGATCTACAACTTTTATTTCGAGCATTTTTCTCTACAGAGCCTAGTTTAGCGTGAAAGAGTGATTTTCCTTATTTTAAAGCCAAACCGAGTTCGATTTTCATTTTGCGTCTTTCACTCATGTTTAAAATAAGGTTATGTTATTAAAGTTATTTTTTTGTTTATTTCTAATGTTTTATTAATGATTTTAGGTTTATTGTTAATTATTTGCATTGGCAAGAGAAAGTTGTGTGAGTGTTTCACACCAGATTTTTTAACTTAGTTTATTTATCACAACTGTACAAAATACAACCAGTGAATGTCATGATATTATCTAAATGTAAAATTGTAAATTTTGAACATTTATTTTATAATTTTAACGACAAATTTTTTTTAACAATGAAAGCGAATTTGTTAAACCTTTTGTAATAGTTACAGAATGAAGTAGTTTTACTTTTTCTTTTTCATTTTCTTCTTCTTCTTCTTCTCGTCGATAAGAGGGTTTCTTGAAAGATTTTATCAATGAGACTTTTCTTACCCGTTTTTCCCCTTTTTTCACGTTGGTATAAATCAGTTAAGGTCGTCTCGGAGGTTAAAATGGTCGGAGGTGTTAGTTTCCCCTTTTTCTTCTCCTTCTACTTCTTGTAGGAGAGTAATTTTGGCTTTAGTCGCCCTCTGGCCAAATCAATAAATCGTTTTTTTACCTTTCTGTCCGTTTTATTTTATTTATTTTTTCTTATTCTTCTTTTTTGTATTGTGTAAACTATTGCGAATTTATTGCCGGGTTATTATTAGTATTTGTCAACTACAAATCGGTTACCAGGCTAACGTTATTTACGTATTTCGCACTTATCGCAAAATTATTTTTGCAAATTTTTTGATCGTTTATATTTTTACTTTCTCTTGCCTATATAAATATATAGGAAGGAAAGTATTGTTTTCATGTCGATTTTCAGAAATCGAGTTTTCACCGGATCTATACGTTCTCAGACCCCCTGAACCCACACAAACATGTTTTTAGCGATTGGTCTGTGTGTGTGTGTGTGTGTGTGTGTGTGTGTGTGTGTGTGTGTGCGTGCGTGCGTGCGTGCGTGCGTGCGTGCGTGTGTGTGTGTGTGTAAGTGTATACAAAATATCTCAAGAAAGGAACATCGTACGAACTTGAAACTTGAAACTTAAGTTACATACCCTTACCGGACCCGACACGAACATTTTCATCAAAATCGATCCGCCGGAAGTAGTAGTTTATTCGTATAATTTTTCACTTTTTTGCGATTTTCTCAAAAACTGGTCCTACGATTTTTTTAAAAATCGCCTGGTTTACTCAATTTTTTATTCTCTACAAGATAGGGTAGGTGTCATGTTTGCTGAAATTCTGGGTGAGGCTGTTTTTACGTAAAAACGTTGTTTTTTTAAGATTACGACTTTAATATGCAATTTACCGAAAGAAATTATATAATAAAAGTTGTAGAGAATTTAAAAACCTACAACTTTTATTTCCAACATTTTTTTGTATAACGCTTAGTTTAGCAGTAATTAGCAATTTTCTGTTTTTTTCTCACGAAAACGTGAGAAAAATCGATTTTTTTAAGATTTCGGCCTTAGTATGCATTTTATAATAAAAGTGTATATAATCGAATTTATAGAAAATTAAAAGATCTGCAACTTTTATTTCGAACATTTTTCTCTGCAGAGCCTAGTTTAGCGTGAAAGAGTGATTTCCTGTATTTTTAAGCCAAACTGAGTTCGATTTTCAATTAGCGTGTTTCACTCATGATTAAAATAAGGTTATGTTTTTGAGGTTAGTGTTTTGTTTATTTCTAATGTTTTAATACTAATGTTAGGTTTATTGTTAATTATTTGCATTGGCAAGAGAAAGTTGTGTGAGTGTTTCACACCAGATTTTTATTTATACATTTACAATTAATTCTTTCTCACTTGGCTTCAAATTTACAAGTATTTTACTGATTTTAAAATACTGTGACACTTATCGCTAAGGTCCGTTTCGGGATCTAGGTAATTAAATAATTAATACACTAAAGTTTACAATTACAAGTACTTATTACAACTAAAAGATTTACAAAATAAAAACTCTGGTGTGAAACACTCACACAACTTTCTCTTGCCAATGCAAATAATTAACAATAAACCTAACATTAGTATTAAAACATTAGAAATGAACAAAAACTAACCTCAAAAACATAACCTTATTTTAATCATGAGTGAATGACGCAAAATGACAATCGAACTCAGTTTGGCTTAAAAATACGGAAAATCACGCTTTCACGCTAAACTAGGCTCTGTAGAGAAAAATGCTCTAAACAAAAGTTGTAGATCTTTTAATTTTCTATAAATTTAATTATATACACTTTTGTCGTAAAATGCATACTAAGACCGAAATGTTAAAAAAATCGATTTTTCTCACGTTTTCGTGAGAAAAAAACAGAAAATCGCAAATTACCGCTAAACTAAGCGTTATACAAAAAAATGTTTGAAACAGAAGTTGTAGGTTTTTAAATTCTCTACAACTTTTATTATGTAAGTTTTTGCGCTAAAATTTATATTAAAGCCGTAATCTTAAAAAAACAACGTTTTTACGTGAAAACAGCCTCACCGAGAATTTCAGCAAACATGGCGCCTACCCTATCTTGTAGAGAATAAAAAATTGATTAAAATAAGCGATTTTAAAAAAAAATAGGACCAGTTTTTGAGAAAATCGCAAAAAACTGAAAAATTATACGAATAAACTACTACTTCCGGTTGACCGATTTTGATGAAAATGTTCGTGTCGCGTCCGGTAGTGGTATGTAACTTAAGTTTCAAGTTTGAAGTTCGTACGATGTTCCGTTCTTGAGATATTCTGTTCACACACAGACACACAGACACACACACACACACACACACACACACACACACACACACACACACACACACACACACACACACACACACACAGACACACACACACACACACACACAGACACACAGACACACACACACACAGACACACACACACACACACATACACACACACACACAGACACACACACACACAGACCAATCGCTAAAAACATGTTTTTTGGGTTCAGGGGGTCTGAAAACGTATAGATCCGGTGAAAACTCGATTTCTTAAAATCGACATGAAAACAATACTTTCCTTCCTATATATTCATATAGGCAAGAGAAAGTAATAATAAACTAATTATAATGAAGTAATACAATAAATAACTTAAATAATTTACTTAGTACTACTTACAAACAATTATACACATTGCACATACACAATAAGACAGTATAACAACAGATGTAATTGTAAACCTTAGTGTATTAATTATTTAATAACCTATATCCCGAAACGGACCTTAGCGATAAGTGTCACAATACGTTTCAAAGGGCCTGGAATGCTGATAAGCACACTCTTCCATCCAGTGAGGAAGGCAATTGTTAACCACCTCATTCCTCTTTTTACTTAGTAAAGCCTCTAGAGGCAAACCAGCCTAGCTGGTAACCTAAACAACAACAAAAGAAAATTGTGGAAATGTTTTTTACATCAGATTTAATTTAATTTTCTTATCCTTCAATAAAGATGATTTTCTACTAGAGTACAATTTAATTTTGAAGATAATGATAAATTTTGAATAACCTCTGTAGAAATTGATGAAATAACTTTTCCAGTTTAACAAGATTTAATGTTTTTAAACGTTGAGGGAAATGAAAAACGTTTTAATAACTTTCATAAAAAACATATTATGGACATTTTCTCCACGCATATCATATATTATAACATATTTTTGAAATTTGTTTCATATATTGTAGAAAATAAAACTGTATAAAACGATAAAAAGGTTTACGTATCGTTTTATAAGTTGAAGGAAATGAATTTTTTATGTGATTTAACAAGAATTGTGTATGAAGGAACGAAGTTAAGGGAAATTAATATTTTATTTTGTGGAAGGGTGGAAAGGGTTTAATGGGGGGAAGATGGATTGGAACACATACTACGACGGTGGGAGTTATTTACAATGTTGAAGTTCGGGTGAGAGATCCTGAAGGAAGACAAGAGAGTCCTGATTAAGGAACCGAAACAATTCCGGTAATGATAGGAGCAAAAGGGGGAACAGGGTAGTTCCGGAATCAACCGCCAACATCCCCTTCAGCCGCACCTACGTATCCGTTGCACCCTTCACCCTTCATCCCTCCATCCCCTTCAACTTGCTCCGATCATTCCACAAAATATAAGTCCTTAGACACATTCATAACCGCCAATTATCGCTTCATATTGCTCACATCTTAATGTAATTATTCTTATTACTTCAAAAATTGCAATCGATCGTCGTCTATTTCATCATGTTACTTGATTATAATTAATGAATATTCTAATGGAATTTAACTCATCGAATCTAAAACACGGGCGGTAAACCTCGCTAAATTTCCTATAGTCCAGCCTCTGTTAGTTTGCTCCTAATGTAAACAAATAATGACATCACTGAGCATGCGCATTATATCAAAATGTGTACACGCTGATTAAAAAGTAACTACAAAGTACTTTCAAAAGTATTTAAATAGAAAATACTTTTAAAAGTATTTTTATAAATGAAATTGTTAGGCCTACATCTTATCATGACTGATGTTTTTAGTACTTTAAGTACTTATAATTTAAATAATAGTTAACTTAATAGAAATACGAGATCCGTAAAGTGGTGGAGTGTAGCGTGCACCCTGTAGTAGGTGGCTTTTGTTTGTTGACAGTAGGAGGAGCAAACTAACAACAGCTGAACTATATAAACCTTCTTCCACTTTTAACATTTTACTTACGCATGCTCTTATTACTTTCTCTTGCCTATATGAATATATAGGAACGAAAGTATTGGTTTCATGTCGATTTTTCGAAATCGAGTTTTCACCGGATCTACACGTTTTCAGACCCCCTGAACCCAACAAAACATGTTTTTTGCGATTAATCTGTGTGTGTGCGCGCGCACGCGCGCGAAATATCTCAAGAACGGAACATCGTACGAACTTGAACCTTAAGTTACATACCAGTACCGGACCCGACACAAACATTTTCATCAAAATCGGTTAACCGGAAGTAGTAGTTTATTCGTATAATTTTTCACTTTTTTGCGATTTTCTCAAAAACTGGTCCTACGATTTTTTTAAAAATCGCCTCATTTACTCAATTTTTTATGCTCTCCAAGGTATGGTAGGCGCCATGTTTGTTGAAATTCTTGGTAAGGGTGTTTTCACGTAGAAAAAGTGGTTTTTTTAAGATGACGGCTTTAATATGTATTATAGCGCAAAAATTGATATAATAAAAAATGTAGAGAATTTAAAATTCATCCCCTTCAGCCGCACCTACGTATCCGTTGCACCCTTCACCCTTCTTCCTCCATCCCTTTCAACTTGCTCCGATCATTCCACAAAATATAAGTCCTTACTATAACATTCACAACCGCCAATTATCCCCTAATATTGCTCACATCTTAATGCAATTATTCTTCTTATTTCAAAAATTACAATCGATCGTCGTCTATTTCATCATGTTACTTGATTATAATTAATGAATATTCTAATGGAATTTAACTCATCGAATCTAAAACACGGGCGGTAAACCTCGCTAACTTTCCTATAGTCCAGCCTCTGTTAGTTTGCTCCTAATGTAAACAAATAATGACGTCACTGAGCATGCGTATTATATCAAAATGTGTACACGCTGATTAAAAAGTAACTACAAAATACTTTCAAAAGTATTTAAATAGAAAATACTTTCAAAAGTATTTTTATAAATGAAATTGTTAGGCCTACATCTTATCATGACTGATGTTTTTAGTACTTTAAGTACTTATAATTTAAATACGAGGCGTATTTTTAAAGTAAGTACCGTTTGAAAATAAAAAAAAAATAAAAGGAAATTTGCAAAAACTAATTTTATTTTCGGAATCTACATACTTTTATCTATTTTTCTACATAGTTTCCAAGTTTTTGTAAACACTTATCATATCGCACAACTAAATTTTGGAAACCTTCTTCATAAAACCTTGCCGCCTGCTGTGATAACCAAGAATTCACGGCCGTTTTCAATTCGTCGTCATCGTCATAACGGCTGCCGCCCAAGTGATGTTTCAGATGACGGAAGAGATGAAAGTTGCTCGGCGCAAGGTCAGGGTTGTAGGGTGGGTGGTCCAAAACTTCCCAGCCAAAAGAGTCCAATGCAGCTCGGGTCTGAGCGGCAGTTTGAGGGCTTGCATTATCGTGCAGAAACAAAATTCCTTTTGTGAGCATGCCACGTCTCTTTTTTGAATTGCTCTGCGCAGCTTCCTCAGGATTTGGCAGTAGGCTTCTGCATTTATTGTCGTTCCTCGTTCCATAAAGTCGACCAGCAAAACACCATGCCTATCCCAAAACACGGACGCCATGATCTTGCGCTGTGACAAAGTCTGTTAGGCTTTGACCTTTACGGGAGATTGCGTGTGTCTCCATTCCATGCTTTGTTGTTTCGATTCAGGAGTGAAATGCGAAATCCACGTTTCGCATGTTTCATCTGGAACATCACTTGGGCGGCAGCAGTTATGACGATGACGACGAATTGAAAACGGCCTTGAATTCTTGGTTATCACAGCAGGCGGCAAGTTTTTATGAAGAAGGTTTCCAAAATTTAGTTGTGCGATATGATAAGTGTTTACAAAAACTTGGAAACTATGTAGAAAAATAGATAAAAGTATGTAGATTCCGAAAATAAAATTAGTTTTTGCAAATTTCCTTTTATTTTTTTTTTTATTTTCAAACGGTACTTACTTTAAAAATACGCCTCGTAATAGTTAACTTAATAGAAATACGACATCCGTAAAGTCGCAGATTCTAGTGTGCACCCTGTAGTAGGTGGCTTTTGTTTGTTGACAGTAGGAGCTAACTAAGAACGGCTGAACTATATAAACTTTCTTCCACTTTTAACATTTTATTTGTACGCATGCTCTTATTACTTTCTCTTGCTTATAAGAATATATAGGAAGGAAAGTATTGGTTTCATGTTGATTTTAACAAATCCACTCTTCACCTCATATACACGTTTTTATATACTCTCTGAACCCAAAAAAAAAACATGTTTTTAACGATTGGTCTGTGTGTATGGTGTGTGTGTGTGTGTGTGTGTGTGTGTGAACAGAACATATCACAAAAACGGAACATCGTAAGAATTTGAAACTTAAAACTTAAGTTACATACCACTACCGGACCCGATACAAACATTTTCATCAAAATCGGTCAACCGTAAGTAGTAGTTTATTCGTGTAATTTTTCACTTTTTTGCGATTTTCTCAAAAACTGGTCTTACGAATTTTAAAAAAATCTCATTTACTAAAATTTTTATGGTTTACAAGATAGGGTAGGCCCCATCTCTGCTGAAATTCTTGATGAGGCTCTTCTTCGTAAAAAAAATTGTTTTTTTAAGATTACGACTTTAATATGCATTTTAGCACAAAAATGTATAGGCCTATAATAAAAGTTGTAGAAAATCTAAAATCCTACAACTTTTATTTCAAACATTTTTCGTATAATACTTAGTTTAGCGGTAATTAGCAATTTTTCTATTTTTTTCTCAGGAGAACGTGTGAAAAATCGATTTTTTAATATTTCAGCCTCGGTATGCATTTTACGACAAAAATGTATGTATATAATCAAATTTATAGGAAATTGAAAGATCTACGACTTTTTTACGAGAATTTTCCTCTACAGAGCCTAGTTTAGCGTGAAAGAGTGATTTTCCGTATTTTTAATCCAAACTGAGGGTCGATTTTCATTTTGCGTCTTTCACTTATGATTAGAAATTAGGTTATGTTTATTGGGGTTAGTTTTTTCGTTTATTTTTAATGTTTTATTACTAGTGTTAGTTAGGTTACATTGTTAATATTTTGCATTGGCAAGAGAAAGTTGTGTGAGTTTTTCACACCAGATTTTTTTACTTTCTCTTGCCTATATGAATATATAGGAAGGAAAGTATTGTTTTCATGTCGATTTTTCGAAATCGAGTTTTCACCGGATCTATACGTTTTCAGACCCCCTGAACCCAAAAAACATGTTTTTAGCGATTGGACTGTGTGTGTGTGTGTGAACAGAATATCTCAAGAACGGAACATCGTACGAACTTGAAACTTGAAACTTAAGTTACATACCACTACCGGACCCGACACGAACATTTTCATCAAAATCGGTCAACCGGAAGTTGTAGTTTATTCGTATAATTTTTCATTTTTTTACGATTTTCTTAAAAACTGGTCCTACGATTTTTTTTAAAATCGCCTGGTTTATTCAATTTTTTATTCTCTACAAGATAGGGTAGGCGCCATGTTTGCTGAAATTCTGCGTGAGGCTGTTTTTACGTAAAAACATATTCTTTTTAAGATTGCGGCTTTAATATGCATTTTAGCGCAAAACGTTATATAATAAAAGTTGTAGAGAATGTAAAATTCTACAACTTTTATTTTAAACATTTTTTTGTATAACGCTTAGTTTAGCGGTAATTTGCGATTTTCTGTTTTTTTTTCTCACGAAAACGTGAGAAAAATCGATTTTTTTAACATTTCGGTCTTAGTATGCATTTTACGACAAAAGTGTATATAATTAAATTTATAGAAAATTAAAAGATCTACAACTTTTGTTTAGAGCATTTTTCTCTACAGAGCCTAGTTTAGCGTGAAAGCGTGATTTTCCGTATTTTTAAGCCAAAGTGAGTTCGATTGTCATTTTGCGTCATTCACTCATGATTAAAATAAGGTTATGTTTTTGAGGTTAGTTTTTTGTTTATTTCTAATATTTTATTAATAATGTTAGGTTTATTATTAATTATTTGCATTGGCAAGAGAAAGTTGTGTGAGTGTTTCACACCAGATTTTTAATGTTTTATTACTAGTGTTAGGTTACATTGTTAATATTTTGCATTGGCAAGAGAAAGTTGTGTGAGTTTTTCACACCAAATTTTTTTGTATATTTTTTAATCAAAATCTGTATAAAAATTATATTTTTAATACTGCGGGCTCACTATGCGTTTTACGGCAAAAACGTTTATAATTAGGTTATAGGAAATTGAAAAATCTGGTATTGAAACACTCACACAACTTTCTCTTGCCAATGCAAATAATTAACAATAAACCTAACATTAGTACTAAAACATTAGAAATAAACAAAAACTAACCTCAAAAACATAACCTTATTTTAATCATGAGTGAATGACGCAAAATGACAATCGAACTCAGTTTGGCTTAAAAATACGGAAAATCACGCTTTCACGCTAAACTAGGCTCAGTAGAGAAAAATGCTCTAAACAAAAGTTGTAGATCTTTTAATTTTCTATAAATTTATATATATACACTTTTGTCGTAAAATGCATACTAAGACCGAAATGTTAAAAAAATCGATTTTTCTCACGTTTTCGTGAGAAAACAAACAGAAAATCGCAAATTACCGCTAAACTAAGCGTTATACAAAAAAATGTTCGAAATAAAAGTTGTAGGTTTTTAAATTCTCTACAACTTTTATTATATAAGTTTTTGCGCTAAAATTTATATTAAAGCCGTAATCTTAAAAAAACAACGTTTTTACGTGAAAACAGCCTCACCGAGAATTTCAGCAAACATGGCGCCTACCCTATCTTGTAGAGAATAAAAAATTGAGTAAAATAGGCGATTTTTAAAAAATCGTATGACCAGTTTTTGAGAAAATCAGAAAAAAGTGAAAAATTATACGAATAAACTACTACTTCCGGTTGACCGATTTTGATGAAAATGTTCGTGTCGCGTCCGGTAGTGGTATGTAACTTAAGTTTCAAGTTTGAAGTTCGTACGATGTTCCGTTCTTGAGATATTCTGTTCACACACAGACACACACACACAGACACACACACACACACACACACACAGACCAATCGCTAAAAACATGTTTTTTGGGTTCAGGGAGTCTGAAAACGTATAGATCCGGCGAAAACTCGATTTCGAAAAATCGACATGAAAACAATACTTTCCTTCCTATCCTATATTTATATAGGCAAGAGAAAGTAAAAGTGTATAGGTATGAGACGAACTAATGTTCTATAGCCGTGCAAGTGAGAGGGAGATATGTGGCATAAATACGCATGCGCTCAAAGGTCTTTACCGTCATAATCCAACGCACTCTGATATGTGCAGTCGTTATCTTGGTTGTTAGTTTACTGGATGCATAAACGCTTGCTCACAACAATGAGTAAAATAATACGACAATGTTATTGGAACGGCGCGTATGGGTTGTGCGAGTGAGAGCGTTATGCATTCTCTCACTCCCACGGCTAGAGGACTTTAGTTCTTCTGAATACTGTACATTCAACTTTTATTACTCAAAATCGTGATTTTGGTACCGTTGAACAGCGCGAAAATTGTATACGATTGTTAAAAATCTGACAAAATCGGTTGTTTTATTATATTTTCCGTGTATTCAATGCACCTACATTACGTTAGGAATGACCTAAATTATTGCGGACAACAAAATTAGTCCGACTAGAAAACTTGCAACTGCACACATTAAAATTATCTCTATTATCGGGTAATTTTATGAGTAATTCTAATTAATTCTAGTATGTTACATTTTCTATTTTAATTACTTATTATAGAATAAAACGAGGAAGGAAACACGCCTCAAATTTTTCAACAATATTGCGGTTCCAACACTCCTATATGGCAGTGAGTCTTGGGTGCATACTGCTAAAAGCGATAGTAGAATTCAAGCTGCGGAAATGAAGTTTTTACGAAGTGTGCATGGATGTACCAGAATGGATAGAATAAGGAACGTGGATATTAGAAGCGCACTATCAGTTCAGTCTTTGCATGAAAAGATAATAAAAAATAGACAAAGATGGTGTAGTCACCTGGACAGAATGCTAAACGAAAGGATGCCAGTGGCAGCTTTAAATTATCAACCAGTTGGCAGAAGAGATGTAGGGAGGCCGAGAGGGAGATGGGTACCGGAACAGGTTCATGTAACCTAATCCTTGGAAGTGAAGATGATGATGATGATGAATTACTTATTAAAATGACAATTAATTTACCCGTGCACTATGTTATTATATATTTATTATTATTCTAATAGTAATACATATATAAAGGGTGTTTCAAAATGGCCGACTTGAACAATTTTTTTTTGTAATCTCTAATTTGTGTACGTTGCAATCTGTTCAATTGAGAACAATAAGCAACCCCATGACCCAATGAGATGAGATTGATATGTATGACGTGTAAATGAGACTGTGTAGTCTTGTACAGACTCAGGCCGACCATTCCTGAGAGAGTATGGTTAATTGAACACCAACCATGAAAGTACACCGGTAACCGCTGTCTAGTATTCAAATCCGTATAAAAGTAACTACCTTTACTAGGATTTGAACCAGGAACCTTCGTCTCCGAAAACCAGCTGTTAAACAGCTGATTTTGACGACGACTTTACCTCTAGACCAACCCGGTAGGTTTTGAACAATATTAAGAAGGAAAATGTAACGTACAGGTGCAGTCACTTGAGTCACGAGTTTGCTCTTGTTTTTGCAACGAGGGGAAAAGGGGAACAGCATCAGTACGCATGCGCAACTGCTTTAATTTCAGTACGACAAACATAACAACTTATACTATACCCAGAGCATATACAGTATATCGCGGAACCTTTTCTAGGTTAACTGTACGAATATAAGTTAACTGTTTGTTACCGTAAACAGAAATATTAGTTTCTCGAAAACGTGGTCGAACTATTTACTGTGCTGAACAAAATCTAATATGCAATGTAATAAAATGTTGTGAAGTTGAAGCTAAACAAAAATGCCTATCCGTGTCTCTTAAAAAAAGCTGTGATAAAGCAGCTAACTACTGTGATTTTTCTTTTTCCACAATTCGAAAAATAAATAAGTAAATTAAAGACGTGAAGAAGCTATTCTTCAATAGTTTTGTTGACACCTGATAAAAAAAAATTGTTAGGTAGATACTAGTGAGACTGATAATGAAGACGCCGGTCGGTGACAGCCATCGTAAAGAAAGTGTTTCATTCGTAGAAAATTTTGTTCTAATGGAATAAGGTAGCTGGTAATCTAATTAGAGTGAATCAAACATTTCTAGTCGTGTAATTAAGCTACAGGCAATATTACAGGTCACATTTATTTTTTATAAGCTTTATGACGGACAGGTGGAGTGTCAAATTATTTACACTCAATCTGTTCGTTGCAGGGCTAAAATAAATAGTTCTGTTTCTTATCACATGGTCAGCCAATTAAATTACTGAATCATTTAAGAACAGAAGAGGTAGAGGTGTAAAATACACTAATCAGAGTTATCTCCTCTGAAAGTAATGAATTTCATTATACAGCTAGATCCTGTGGTGAATGAAGTGAAGGTGTCGTTTGCAGAGTGGAAAATATGTGTTTTTCAGAGGGCCCGGCATGCTGATAAGTGTACTTTTCCACTCAGTGAGGAAGGGAACGGTAAACCACCTCACTCCTCATTTTACTTAGTAAAACCTCTACAGGTTCAAACCAGCCTTTCGGCTGATGACCTAAACAACAAGCTTTATGAAGAAATGTTTTCTCTCGGAATAAACCACAACTTACAAAATGCACGTAGTAACTGCACGGTAATGAAATGTATACTACGACTAGTGTCTCACTGAAGAGGTTGGTAGCATTGTCAAATTTTCACTTCCCTTCCTCACAGCCGATCCATACGCAAAACGCAATCTCTTTATTTAAGTATCTATACTGATTTATGTAATGACGAGATGAACCTCAGTGGGGACTGAGTGTGGGCAATGCGCTGCTGCCAGCGTAGTACAAACATTTCTAAAAACATCCAACTGTGTAATACTCGTATATTGCTTCTTCTTTACAACACTTACTAACATTTAAAATAACATTCCGTTCTGCACTTGGAATTGTTTTAGCCTGCTTTCGAACGGTCCATATTATAAGCTTATAATACGCGGATAGATAACTAATTTATTAACAACACTACAGAATAATGAAAAAAAAATTTACTAAAAAAAACAATCACAGACATTACAGTTAAAATAAAAGCGTGGCGCTTTAATATATATATTATTACAACGAATATTTTATTACAACGAATATAATATTACAACGAATATTTTACAATAAATATTACAACTAATATTTTATTACAACGAATATAATATTACAACGAATATTTTACAATAAATATTATATATATTAATGCGCCACGCTTTTATTTTAACTGTAATGTCTGTGATTGTTGTTTTTGTAAAAAAATTTTTTAAATTTTTAGTTCATTTTTCTTTTGATTAATTGTTAAATAAAAGCGTTTCTTAAAAAATTTTTTTTAATTTTTTTGTAATTTTTTTTCTGTGATTTTTTTGTAAATTTTTTTCTTTTTTTCTTTTTAGTTATTTGTTTAAGTAATTGTTAAATAAAAGCGTTTCTTAAAAATTTTTTTGTAATTTTTTTGAAATTTTTTTTTACAAACACCTCCACAGCGTATTGTCATCAAAGATAAACAAGTGTGCAAAGTTTGATTCATATTGACCAAACCCACTAACTTGCAACGAATTCAAGCATTCCAGTCAAAAACATTACGCCTTATAGCAAAAGCACCTCTTTACGTTAGCAACAAAACCTTACATACAGATCTGAAAACACCACTTGTACAAAATTCCATTGAATACCTATACAAACGCTTTCACGACAAGTCACACGAACACGAGAACCCCCTGGTGCGTTCACTTTCCTCCGTCCATTTACCTGACAATCCTCCTAGACGCCTTAAAAGACGCTGGAGTAGAGACATGCTAATTTGATATACAAATTTTCATTCTTGGGGAGGCACCAATGGGGGCCCTACCCCTCTCATGCCTATCATGTCATTTACATAATCACGATAATCATCACATTTGCTTGTTGTAACACTTTACAGTTGTAAATAAAAAAATTAAAGAAAGAAAAAAAAAAAAAAAATATTGATACGGTAGAAGTATTAAAATTTTAAGTTGCAAGATTTGATGGATCCAAGAGTAAGCTAAATAAAAGCGTTTAATAAAATGTGATGAATTAAAATGAAAAGAAACACAATGAGTTTCAAGGAATTAGAATATTTTTATATGTATAAATGTCTAGCCTAAAACGTAAAAACAAAATAGCCAAATCAAAACAATATTTCCTGTACCACTCGTCGCAATGTAATAAAATAAGAACTGTGTATTCCAATGAACTACCAGTGTCAGTATGTTTGTTAGGATTGTAATAATGAAACTGCTGGGCATGCGCAGTAGATTGTTCCCCTCTTACACGTCGTCTCAAACAAAGTTCATTTCGTGACTAACCATCAGTAAATTTAATTTTTCCCTACATGTCATTTGGCAACTGTATTCAAATTTAACAGTTTTATTTTTACTTTCTCTTGCCTATATGAATATATAGGAAGGAAAGTATTGTTTTCATGTCGATTTTTCGAAATCGAGTTTTCACCGGATCTATACGTTTTCAGACCCCCTGAACCCACACAAACATGTTTTTAGCGATTCGTCTGTGTGTGTGTGAACTGAATATCTCAAGAACGGAACATCGTACGAACTTGAAACTTGAAACTTAAGTTACGTACCACTATCGGACTCGACACGAACATTTTCATCAAAATCGGTCAACCGGAAGTGGTAGTTTATTCGTGTAATTTTTCACTTTTTTGCGATTTTCTCAAAAACTGGTCCTACGATTTTTTTTAAAATCGCCTGGTTTACTCAATTTTTTATTCTCTACAAGATAGGGTAGGCGTCATGTTTGCTGAAATTCTGGGTGAGGCTGTTTTGACGTGAAAACATAGTTTTTTTAACATTACGGCTTTAATATGCATTTTAGCGCAAAACTTTATATAATAAAAGTTGTAGAAAATGTAAAATTCTACAACTTTTATTTCAAACATTTTTTTGTATAACGCTTAGTTTAGCGGTAATTTGCGATTTTCTGTTTTTTTTTTCTCACGAGAACGTGAGAAAAATCGATTTTTTTAACATTTCGGTCTTAGTATGCATTTTACGACAAAAGTGTATATAATTAAATTTATAGAAAATTAAAAGATCTACAACTTTTATTTAACGTATTTTTCTCTACAGAGCCTAGTTTAGCGTGAAATAGTGATTTTCCGTATTTTTAAGCCAAACTGAGTTCGATTGTCATTTTGCGTCATTCACTCATGATTAAAATAAGGTTATGTTTTTGAGGTTAGTTTTTGTTTATTTCTAATATTTTATTAATAATGTTAGGTTTATTATTAATTATTTGCATTGGCAAGAGAAAGTTGTGTGAGTGTTTCACACCAGATTTTTAATTCTTTATGTATTACTTCTCTTCCTCCGTATGAATATGAAGGAAAAGAAAAAAATTGTTTTCATGTTGATTTTTCAAAATTCAGTTTTTTCACCGGATATAGACGTTTTGCCAGGCTTCCTGAACCCAAGAAAACATATTTTTAGCGATCGGTCTTTGTCTATGTGTCTACGTGTGAACAAAATATCTCAAGAAACGAATACCGTTATAAGTTGAAACTTGAAACTTAAGTTAGGTACTACTACTGGGCCCGAAAATAAACATTTCATCAAAATCAATCGACCGGAAATAGTTGTTTAAAATATAAAATAAAAGTAGATTAAACTTAAGTACTATCGAACCCGACACGAACATTTTCATTAAATTCGCTCAACCGGAAGTAGTAGTTTATTCATGTAATTTTGCACTTTATTGCGTTTTTCTCAAAAACGGGTCCTACGATGTTTTTAAAAATCGCCTGGTTTACTAATTTCTTTATGCTCTACAAGATCGGGTAGTGGCCATGTTTGCTGAAATTCTTGGTGAGGCTGTTTTCACATTAAAAAATTGTTTTTTTTAAGATTACGGCTTTAATATGCATTTTAGCGCAAATATTTTTATAATAAAAGTTGTAAAGAATTTAAAATCCTACAATTTTTATTTCAAACATTTTTTGTATAACGCTCAGTTTAGCGGTAATTAGCGATTTTCTGTATTTTTCTCACGGAAACGCGTGAAAAGTGAATTTTTCTAAGATTTTGGCCTTAGTATCAATTTTATGACAAAAATATATAACTAAATATATAGGAAAATGAAAGATGTATAACTTTTATTTAAAGCATTTTTCTCTACAGAGCCTAGTTTAGCGTGAAAGAGTGATTATCTGTATTTTTAACCCACACTGAGGTCGATTTTCATTTGCATTTTTCACTCATGATTATAATTAGGTTATGTTTATTGAGGTTAGTTTTTTTGTTTATTTCTAATGTTTTATTACTAATGTTAGTTTATATTATTACTTATTTGCACTGGCAAGAGAAATTTTTGTGAGTGTTTCACACCAGATTTTGTGGGTTTTTTATTAACAAGTTAGTGTGAATTACAATACAATACAATACTAAAGTTGTATAATAAATATAAACGGAGAGAAACAAAACTTTGAAACTGTGAAAACGGTGAGAGAGAGTAAAGAATAACTCTTGACTTATCCTTCCTAAACATCATCGTTTCCGTTTTCCTCTTGTTTTTATAATTTTTCTTTTAGAAAAAACATCCCTTTATAATAATTATTAGCAGTGAAGAAGAAGAAGAAGAAGCACATGTGAAGTCATAATTTCCACCCATTAACCGAAGTAATTGGTCAGTGAACAAAACGTGATAAACTCGTCAACCATTTGATGTTGTGTGTAATCAGAGTCACGCTACATTACGTTTTTAACTAATTAGTAGCCTAAGTTGCCTTATTCATTAATTAGCCCACCAGGCTATTTCATTTAAAGCCTATTAGGCTATTACTAAAGTTGGTATTCGTTATTCTTTTAACGTTTACTAATCACTTATTACTTTCTCTTGCCTTTATTAATATATAGGAAGGAAAGTATTGTTTTCATTTCGATTTTTCGATGTCGAGTTTTTACCTGATCTACACGTTTTCAGACCCCCTGAACCCAAAAAACATGTTTTTAGCGATTGGTCTGTGTGTGTGTGTGTGTGTGTGTGTGTGTGTAGAATATCTCAAGAACGGAACATCGTACGAACTTGAAACGTAAAATTTAAGTTCCATACCACTATCAAACCCAGCACGAGCTTTTTCATCAAAATCGGTCTACCGGAAGTAGTAGTTTATTCGTGTAATTTTTCACTTTTTTGCAATATTCTCAAAAACAGGTCTTACGATTTTTTTAAAATCGCCGGGTTTACTAAATTTGTTATACTCTACAAGATAGAGTAGGCGTCATGTTTGCTGAAATTCTTGGTAAGGCTGTTTTCACGTAAACATTTTTTTTAGGATTGCGGCTTTAATATGCATTTTAGCGCAAAAATGTATTTAGTAAAAGTTGTAGAGAATTTAAAATCCTACAACTTTATTGGAAAGATTTTTTTGGTTTAACGCGTAGTTTAGCGGTAATTAGCGATTTGCTTTTTTTCTCACGAAAACGTGTGAAAAATTGAATTTTTTATGATTTTGGCCTTAGTATGCATTTTCCGACAAAAGTGTGTATTGTAATCAAATGTTTAGTAAATTAAAAGATGTACAACTTTTATTTAGAGCATTTTTTCTCTACAGAGCCTAGTTTAACGTGAAATAGTGATTTTCCGTATTTTTAAGCCAAAAAGGTCGATTTTCACTTTGCGTCTTTCACTCATGATTAAAATTAGGTTATGTTTATTGAGGTTAGTTTTTTGTTTATTACTAATGTTAGGTTTATTGTTAATTATTTGCATTGGCAAAAGAAAGTTGTGTGAATGTTTCATGCCATATTTTTTTTCATTTATACCCATTCTTAAAGTGTTCTAGAACCCATGCCCTGAGTTCGATTCCAGGCTAGAGTCTGGAAATTATTAGGTACGTGCCAAAACCCGTCGTTACACTCTCTTTACCCACTGTAAACGCTAATTACTAACCTGTTTATGCGACTTAAAGTGTAGTAAATGAGGCAATTTTAAAAAATCTTAGAAGCAGTTTTTTGGAAAATTGTGAAAAAGTGAAAAATCACACGAATAAACAACCACTTCCAGTTTACCGATTTTGATGAAAACGGTTCATATCCGGTCCTCTTAATGGTTCTTAATTTAAGTTCGACGTTTTAACTTCATACGATATTCCGTTCTTGAGATATTTTGTTTATACACACATAATTATTAATCGCTAAAAACATGTTATTTTGGTTTCAGGGGGCCTGATAACATATATATCCGGTAAAATCCCGATTTTGAAAAATTGACATAAAAACAGTACTTTTTCTCTTTATATGTTTACTAGCAACCCCCGCTCGCTTCGCTTCGCAGCAGCTAATGTAGTGAAGGCCTCATTAAATTATTTTAAAACCTCTCCATATACAATATTTATGGTTTTGTTGCCCTTTGGCAGCAAAATAAATTGTTTTCTACACTTTCAGCTCTAGAAAGTCCGACATAAAGTTGTCCATGAGTGAAGGAAGCACTCTTGGCACAAATTGATGTCCACCGTTTTACATGTTTGTCCCTGCGATTCAACAGAATTGAATAGAATTCATAGAAGAATACCGATGGAAAAGAAAGAAACAGTTAATATATGGCTGAGATAAGAGACAGTAATACGTGGGTGGGTGCAGTACGTAGAGTAATTGGAAATATATATATGACTCATTCACTACCTTTCGAATGAAAGAAAATCTGGTGTGAAACAATCACACAACTTTCTCTTGCCAATGCAAATAATTAACAATAAACCTAACATTAATAATAAAATATTAGAAATAAACAAACAACTAACCTCAAAAACATAACCTTATTTTAATCATGAGTGAATGATGCAAAATGAAAATCAACCTCAGTTTGACTTAGAAATACGGAAAACCACTCTTTCTCTCTAAACTAGGCTCTGTAGAGAAAAATGCTTTAAATAAAAGTTGTAGATCTTTTAATTTTCTATAAATTAAATTATATACACTTTTGTCGTAAAATGCATACTAAGGCCGAAATCTTAAAAAAAATCAATTTTTCACACATTTTCGTGAGAAAAAAAACAGAAAATTGCAAATTACCGCTTAACTAAGCGTTATACAAAAAATTGTTTGAAATAAAAGTTGTAGAATTTTCAATTCTCTACAACTTTTATTATATAAAGTTTTGCGCTAAAATGCATATTAAAGCTGTAATCTTAAAAAAACAACGTTTTTACGTGAAAACAGCCTTACCCAGAATTTCAGCAAACATGACGCCTATCGTATCTTGTAGAAAATAAAAAATTGAGTAAACCAGGCGATTTTAAAAAAATCGTAGTTAACTTAAGTTTCAAGTTTCAAGTTCGTACGATGTTCCGTTCTTGAGATATTCTGTTCACACACACACAGACACACACACAGACCAATCGCTAAAAACATGTTTTTTGGGTTCAGCGGGTCTGAAAACGTATAGATCCGGTGAAAACTCGATTTCGAAAAATCGACATGAAAACAATACTTTCCTTCCTATATATTCATATAGGCAAGAGAAAGTAAAAATATATAAAATACAGTACAAAAATTTTTTTTTGAATATATCCGAATTTTTAATGTTTTTGGAATCGAATGTTGTACTTCACGTTTTTCTATGAAATATAAAAATTGAATCGTGCTTCTAGCCCAAAAAATACACTATCTAGAGGACTTGGAAAATATAAAAGTGATATGCACCCGATAAACAACTAAAACATGCGACATCGTCACAGTTTAAGTTGCTTAACTCATTTAATTAAAGTTAGTTAAAGTTGTAAAATAGCCCCCCCTATTCATCAGGAAGCTCTAAGCTATGCAACTATGGAAGATTTTTCTGAAATCAGTTGAGTAGTTTCTGAGATTACCACCTCATACAAACAAACCAACAGACGTTTCTCTTTATTATCAGTATATACTATAAAGAAATAAACGATATTGCGTTTAGAGACTTGTGATTTGTAACTAATGTAAAAAAACACATTACTGTAATTCATAACTGGCGTACAGATATGAAATAAATTTATTGATGATTTATAGCTTTTATACGATGTTAATAACGTAGAAATTGATAATGGCTTGAAAAAAGCGTTTACTTGTGACAGGTTTTGTATTTTTATGAAGGCTTCTGATTGATCACCCCTATCAATTATTGATTTTTTTTCAAGTTTCTTAATTTATTCAACTTTTTACTTAAAGACGAAGTTCGGCCTACTTAATTCCGGGTATTCATTGCTAAAAGGCTTATGTAACTAAATTAAAAAGTTTAATCATAATAAAGTTACACAAGTAGTTTAAAAGTTTCTTTTTTTAATGAATCTTTGAAATCTTTCAGTAATATTTCAATTTATCCAAAATATTTCACCTCGTGTAACGTACAAACCGTACGATTTTCTCAAAAACTGTTCCTACGATTTTTTACTTTCTCTTGCCTATATGAATATATAGGAAGGAAAGTATTGTTTTCATGTCGATTTTAAAAAATCCACTCTTCACCGGATCTACACGTTTTCAGACCCCCTGAACCCAATTAACATGTTATTAGCGATTGGTCTGTGTGTGTGTGTTGTGTTGTTGTGTGTGTGCGTGCGCGCGCGCGTGTGCGTGCGTGCGTGTGTGTGTGTGTGTGTGTGTGTGTGTGTGTACAAAATATCTCAAGAACGGAACATCGTACGAACTTGAAACTTGAAACTTAAGATACATACCACTACCGGACCCGACACGAACATTTTAATCAAAATCGGTCAACCGAAAGTAGTAGTTTATTCGTGTATTTTTTCACTTTTTAGCGATTTTCCTCAAAAACTGGTCCTAACGATTTTTTTAAAATCGCCTGCTTTACTACATTTTTTACGCTCTACAAGATTGGGTAGAGCCATGTCTGCTGAAATGTTTGGTGAGGCTGTTTTCTGAAAAAAATTATTTTTTAAGATGTCGGCTTTAATAGTCTATGCATTTTAGTTCAAAAATTAATATAATAAAAAATGTAGAGAATTTAAAATTCTACAACTTTTAATTCAAACATTTTTTTTGTATAATGCTTAGTTTACCGGTAATTAGCAATTTTCTGTTTTTTTCTCACGAAAACGTGTGGGAAAATCGATTTTTTAAGATTTCGGCCTTAGGCCATTTTATGACAAAAGTGTATATAATTAAATTTATAGAAAATTAAAAGAATTACAACTTTTAATAAGAGCATTTTTCTCTACCGAGCCTAGTTTATCGTGAAAGAGTGATTTTCCGTATTTTTTAGCTAAACTGCGGTTGATTTTCATTTTGCGTGTTTCACTCATGATTAAAATACGGTTATGTTTTTTGAAGTTAGGTTATTTTTAATGTTTTATTACGAATTTTAGGTTATATTGGTCATTATTTGCATTGGCAAGAGAAAGTTTTGTGAGTGTTTCACACCAGATTTTTTTTTTAACTTCGAACACTATCCGTTCTTGAGATATTTTGTTCACACACACACACACACACACACACACACCACACACACACACACACACACACACACACACACACACACACACACACACACACACACACACACACACACACACACACATGAATGTTTTGGGTTCAGGGGTTTAAACCGTGTAGTATATCCGGTGAAAACTCGATTTCAAAAAATCGACACGAAAACAATGCTTTTTTCTTCCTTTTATATTCATACAGAGTAAGAGAAAGTAAAAATAGGCAAAAAAATCATTCACAATAACATTGAAAATAGATGATTAAATTGGTCGTACCACTCGAAAGAAGTACGTACAGTTTTGTAACAATATTAATGTTTGTTAAAAAAAGTATAAATGGAGGACAAAGGGTTGTAACGGGGTGAGGAAATATAAAAAAGAAAGAAATATATATATATATACACCGGGTGATTCAAAACTATACGGCAATTTCTTGGGATCTCATTCTATAGCTAAAAATAAGAAAAAAAGTTCATTTATAAACATATGCCTGAAAACGCTTAGTTACCGAGTTACGGCTACCGAAAAATTTCACCTACAACTCTGTAGCTACCCTCGGTGAAGTAAGGTCTTATAAAAATGTTAAAGATAGTTACAAAGATACAAATACGAATGTTTATTATGTTTTTTAATCTGAACAATTGAATAAAATTGGTTCCAGAGCTTTAAATGCAATACTTTCAGAGATTTCTTACGTAAAACACAAGAATTGGTGCAAAGAAATAACACATTTTTTTGTTTAACGTAAGATTACTTCCATAAAAATGGTAAATAAAGGTGTATTTTTTCTTAAATAAATTTGTAGAAAATTTAATTCTGAAAAGATTCATGTGAATTACTCAGGAAAAAAATGAATAATAGATATTGAAATTTCGCTTTATTTAAAATAAAAACAGACGCACATAAAACGCACATTGTTATCTGCATAAAATATTAGTTAATATTTTATGCAGATAAGATAAACACAAAAATATGTTATTTCTTTGCACCAATTCTTGTGTTTTATGTAAGATATATCTGAAAGTATTGCATTTAAAGTTCTGGAACCAATTTTATTCAATTTTTCAGATTAAAAAACATAAGAAACAATAGTATTTGTATCTTTGTAACTACGTTTAACATTTTAATACGGCCTTACTTCACCGAGGGTACAGAGTTGTAGGTGAAATTTTTCGCTACCCGTAACTCGCTAACTAAGCGTTTTCAGGCATATGTTTATATGAACTTTTTTTCTTATTTTTAGCTATAGAATGAGATGCCAAGAGATTGCCGTATAGTTTTCAATCACCCTATATGTATATATAATATCAATTGGATGAAATTGAAAAACGTTTCCACTGATCATGACAATAATAAAGAGAATTCGTATTGTCTGGTACCTTTTGCTCTGCATTTACATTTCAATTTAAATTAATATCCAGTTTAAACTGTTACATTAAAAAAGGAAATGGAAGAAAACCAACCATCTAATTCTCAACAGATGTACATTAAAAAAAATATTACGGAAACCAGAAATCAACGTGTTAAAAGATTAAACCCACCGGGTTGGTCTAGAGGTAACGTCGTCGCCAAAATCAGCTGTTGAACAGCTGATTTTCAGAGATGAAGGTTCCTGGTTCAAATCCTAGTAAAGGTAATTACTTTTATACGGATTTGAATGCTAGACAGTGGTTACCGGTGTACTTTGATGGTTGGGGTTCAATTAACCATACTCTGTCAGGAATGGTCGACCTGAGTCTGTACAAGACTACACAGTCTCATTTACACAACATACACATCATCCTCATCTCATTGGGTCATGGGGTTGCTTATTGTTCTAAATTGAACAGATTGCAACGTACACACATTAAGGATTATAAAAAAAAGAATAAGCAGAAAAAGCATAACAAACATCAAAAACAGCTACACATCACCTAAAGACAATACGGTCTGGCATGAAACACTCGCACGACTATCTCTTGCCAATCCAAATAATGACCAATATAACCTAACGTTAGTAATAAAACATTGAAAATAAACAAAAAACTAACCTCAATAAACATAACTTATTTGTGTACGTTGCAATCTGTCTAATTGATTAGCAATGAGATGACCCAATGAGATGAGGATGATGTGTATGACGTGTAAATGAGACTGTGTAGTCTTGTACAGACCACACCTCATTTACACGTCATACACATCATCCTCATCTCATTGGAAAAAGATTGAAACGTAGACAAATTAGGAAAAAATAATAAACATAACCTTATTTTAATCATGAGTGAAAGACGCAAAATGACAATCAACTTCGTGCCGGAAAATCAATCACTCTTTCACGCTAAGTCAGGCTCTGTACAGAAAAATGCTTTAAATAAAAGTCGTACATACCGTCCTTTTGGCTGATGACCTATTGTGCGGTCCCAAGCTGCATGTAGTTGCGACCGTACCCTTCGGTACGGGCGAGGTGTAATGAATGAGTGACGCATGCTGGGAGAACAATTGTTCTATTACTCTACTGCATACTTTCTACTGCATACTCCTCAAAACTGAAACTTCTGATGTACTCCTCCATTCTACGTCCTTTCCTTTTGTACGGGTTGCCGGTATGGTGGCCCTTTCTCTCCAAGACCAACAAAAAACGTACTTCAGCATACCAGAACAAAGTCCTCCGGTGCATCACAAAGTTTCACTATCTTATCTCCAATCGCATCGTACGCGAACACCTTCTCTTCCCCTCTATGGAGGACTTTATTTACAATACCTCGAAACGGCTCCACGACGTCGGGAAAACTGACGGACCCCAGATCATTCGGGACTTGTACCGACGCCCACATCCACCCGAAGTCTTTATGCCATTACCATTCCACGACTTTATCTAAATTCCAGTATGACCCACTTATCAAAATTTAGAGTTGCCACAGTTTTATTCCGCCCTGTATTCCTCTTATATACCCATGCCCCTTCATCTACTTGTATGACTCACGCCCCCCAGTTGGTAGTTCTCCCCATGTTCCTATGCATAATCACTCCACTACGGTGAAAAGAGCCGCCATTTTAAATTATTAAACATTTAGAAAATAAAAGGCCGGTGATTATGCCAAACTCTACCCTTTCCGTCTCCCCTAAAATCATAAACTAACTCCTACCTAAAATTGTACCATTTGTCCACGTTAAGTACGGTGCGTGCCTTTCCCTCCCCAAGACAATAAAACTCCCACATAACTGAAAAAGGCCACTGAAAAACAAAATAAAAGAAAAGAGCCGCTCTTAAACCCACTTGTCCCTTAATATAAATTTTCATCCACGAGTAACTTCTTAAAATACATTACCTCCTTTGAAGTCCCAGTCCCAATCCCGCAAGAGCCAGAATCCTATTTCCTAATTTTAAACTATAAAATTCCCCCTAAATTTCATGAGGTTGCAATTATTCGGTAAAATTGTTCCCCGAGCGATCAGGTGTTCCTTAACACGATGTCGCCATCATAGGGCTTCTCAGCCCTCTCAACCAGGATTCAGGATTCTATTACTCTGATACAAAACATTCGTTTTCAAACTTTCCCTATATAACATATTTGTTTGTATTTATTACAATTACTTATTTACATATTTTGATATAAATTAGCAAGTTAAATATTGTGAATCCTACCAACTTTATAACCCGGTAGCTATTTCTTAAATTAATGCGCCGTATGATAAGAATATGTTTTTTAGTCTAGTTAGTAGACGCTACCACTACAAATGCATCATCAGCTGTGAAACACTACTAACACTCATTCATTGTGCCGCTACTATAACAACGCACTCACTCCATTCCACAACAACTACACGGCGGGAGGGAGCTGTGACTCAAGCGATAAACGACAACGCACCGTAATATTTAGTTTCAAAATATAGAATCGAATCGAAATAAATAATCGAGAATTTTGTTTATTCAGATGAATGGAAGATTTGAATTTCTACTGTAATTACAAAAAAAAACTAAAATTGAATAACGTAAACACAATTACTCTTTTACTCGTTTCAAAAACGAATAAATGTAATTTCTGTGAATTTTTTGTGATTCTTTGAAAATTCAAATGAAATACGAGGTGTGGCTATTAAATAACGAGACTGACGTTGTAAAAAATTTAATTTTATACATAATCACTTATTGTAACCTTCAATATACACTCCTTCTCTAGCCCTACAACGCTCCATGCGAATTTTCCATTATTGAAAACAGTGCTGGACGTCATCTTCTGTCAGCTCTTTCAGACCACGTGCCGCTTTCTCTTTTACAGCTTCCGCAGACTCAAATCTTGTCCCTTTTAATGCAGATTTTACCTTAGGGAACAGGTAGAAGTCACATGGTGCAAGATCTGGTGAATAAGGTAGATGTTCTAACACTGAGATGGTGTACTTGGCTAGGAACCTCTTGACAGATGCGGAATGAGCTGGCGCATTGTCTTGGTGGAGAACCCATGAAATGTCCTTCCGCATTTTGGGGCGTTTTTTTCTTACTCTTTGACGTAGTTTAGAAAGTACCTCAAGGTAGTAATATTGATTAATTGTTTGACCTTCAAGAACCCAGTGAAGGTACACAATCCCATGGAGATCAAAACAGAAACAATCATCATTGCTTTAAATTTAGACTTGCTCATTCGAGCTTTTTTGGCTCTCTGTGAAGTTCGGCTCTTCCAGTGTATGAATTGGCGCTTCGTTTCTGGATCATAAGTAAAAAACCATGTTTCATCACGTTATTATCGTTTCCAAAAAATTTGGGTCATTTTCAATCGCGTACAAAGTGTCAGTACAAACATTTTTGCGAGCTTCATTTCAAACATTTTTGAGCGGCTCGTGTCCTGAAGGAGCTGACAGAAGATGACTTCCAGCACTGTTTCCAACAATGGAAAATTCGCACGGAGCGTTGTAGGGATAAAGAAGGAGTGTTTATTGAAGGTGACAATAAGTGATTATGTGCAAAATTAAAATTAAATTTTTTACAATGTTAGTCTCGTTATTTAATAGCCACTTCTCGTATATGGAGGGTGTTGAATTTCCTTTAGAATTTATTAAATGTGAATCAGAAAAGCGTTAAAAATTTTTGAATTTCTTGTCAATGTATTTGTAGAGGCTAAATACAGTCTAATGTTATTTATTGTTGTAGAGTTAACGTACTGTGTGAATATTGAATGGAAGGTTAGTCACCCTGAAATGTATTGAATATGCATTATGCATACCCAATGTGTTATGCGTGTTGCATATATTACACCTTATGTAGGTGTTAGGTGTTAGATACAGTATATTTTTTTATTCCGTCGTTTATTTATATTTATTTGAAAATTCAGAAGTTGGGGTTCATTTTATATATTATGTATTGACTTTAAAAATATGCAGTTCTTTATTATTACTAAAAAATCTGAAGTGTAACACACATAACTTTTTCTTGCCAATGCAAATCATGACCAATATAACCTAACATTAAAAAATAAACAACTAATCTCAAAAAACATAATCATATTTTAATAATGAGTGAAAGACGCAAAATGAAAATCGACCTCAGTTTGGCTTAAAAATACGGATAATCACTCTTTCACGCTAAACTAGGCTTTGTAGAGAAAAATACTATTAAAATAAGTGTTGAAATTATTTAATTTCCTATAAATTTGATTATGGAGTGTTAAATTTATTGCACTCGATCTGCTTGTTCCACGGCTACAAAAAAAAATTCTGTTTCTTATCGCATGATCAGCTAATTGAATGACTGAATTATTTGAGAACAGAAGAGGTAGAGGTGTAACAGACACTTATCAGAGTAATCTCCTCTGAAAGTTATGAATTTCATTATACAGCCAGACCCTGTGGTAAATAAAGTGAAGTTGTCGTTTGCAGAGTGAAAAATTTGTGTTTTTTGGAGGGCCCCACATGCTGATAAGCGTACTTTTCCATTCAGTGAGGAAGGCATTGGTAAACCACCTCACTCCTCGTTTTTACTTAGTAAAACCTCTACAGTTTCAAACCAGCCTACTGGATGATCACCTAAACAACACAATTGTAATTAATTATGATTACGAAACGAAAGCAACTTGGGCTGAAGTTACGTCAATTATTCTGGCTCTTAGGCAGTAGGTCTCAACTCTCCCTTGAAAATAAAGTACTCGTATACAAAGTAATACTCAAACCAATTTGGACGTATGGGTTAGAGCTATGGGGTACAGCTAGTTCATCAAATATAGAAATACTGCAGCGCTTTCAATCAAAATGCCTGAGACTGATCACTGCAGCCCCATGGTACATAACAAATGAAATACTACACAATGACCTAAACCTGCTCTTCATAAAAGAAGAAATTAAAAAACATTTACAAAAACTAGAAGACCATCAAAATCCATTAGCGATTAGCCTCCTTGACAACAGCGAAGATACTTACAGACTGAAACGCTTTAAACCACTGCACTTACCTCTACGATTTTGTAAGTCATTTAAATGTTTATTTTTATCTTTTCTACTTCAACTCCTAATCACCAGCAGTAGTGTAGAAAAGCCGATTCTGGGAAGACCTTGACCTTTGACCCCAGGTCATGACCTTGACCTCGACCTTGACCTGTCACGTGCCCCAAAAAAAAAAAAAAAAAAAAAAAATCCCGCCAAAAAAAAAAAAAAACACGTCAAATTTTTTTTCCCGCCAAATTTTCAAACCCGATTTTCTCCGCAACCGCTGGGCCGATTTTGATGCGGACGGCACCCACGTGACCGAGAGATCGAGATCTACAAGATAAGCCTTGATCCGTAGCCGTATCCCCGATGGAACCCGAGATAGCTTGTAACACGTGACCCGGGGGTCGGATCAACGAGGTTCAGGTGCGCGCAGGATCCGGACGCTCCGTAGACCGCGTTACGTCCGGTTTCGACCGTTAGGTTCTTTCGGGACCCTAAATATATAAATTTAGGAAATATGTTACCGCCAAAAAAAAAAAAATAACGCGGGACGGGCCGCAAGACTCGTCGCACCACCCGCAGGACATCCGTATCACTACCCGACGAGGTGAAGACTAATGATTGGGGCGATGAAATCTGTTTATTTGCAACTCTATTCTTTTAATTTTGGCAATGACGCATGTTGGTGTTACGAGTCACGTGGCATGCGCGTGCCTTTCATTGACGTCATTCGTTTTTTATCTGTGCACGCGCCAGACTATTGATCGGGATGATGCAACTTGTTATTGCAATTAAAGATGATGCAACGTGTTTACTTTGTTTATTAGCATTGACGTCATTCGTTTTTTATCTATGCACGTGATAGACTTGCGCAGCTAGCAGGAATAAGCAGGAATAAGCAGGAAAAAGCTGCGCAGCTAGCAGGAATAAGCAGGAAAAAGCTGCGCAGCTAGCAGGAATAAGCAGGAATAAGCAGGAAAAAGCTGCGCAGCTTTTTCCTGCTTATTCCTGCTAGCTGCGCAGCTTTTTCCTGCTTATTCCTGCTTATTCCTGCTAGCTGCGCAAGTCTATCACGTGCATAGATAAAAAACGAATGACGTCAATGCTAATAAACAAAGTAAACACGTTGCATCATCTTTAATTGCAATAACAAGTTGCATCATCCCGATCAATAGTCTGGCGCGTGCACAGATAAAAAACGAATGACGTCAATGAAAGGCACGCGCATGCCACGTGACTCGTAACACCAACATGCGTCATTGCCAAAATTAAAAGAATAGAGTTGCAAATAAACAGATTTCATCGCCCCAATCATTAGTCTTCACCTCGTCGGGTAGTGATACGGATGTCCTGCGGGTGGTGCGACGAGTCTTGCGGCCCGTCCCGCGTTATTTTTTTTTTTTTGGCGGTAACATATTTCCTAAATTTATATATTTAGGGTCCCGAAAGAACCTAACGGTCGAAACCGGACGTAACGCGGTCTACGGAGCGTCCGGATCCTGCGCGCACCTGAACCTCGTTGATCCGACCCCCGGGTCACGTGTTACAAGCTATCTCGGGTTCCATCGGGGATACGGCTACGGATCAAGGCTTATCTTGTAGATCTCGATCTCCCGGTCACGTGGGTGCCGTCCGCATCAAAATCGGCCCAGCGGTTGCGGAGAAAATCGGGTTTGAAAATTTGGCGGGAAAAAAAATTTGACGTGTTTTTTTTTTTTGGCGGGATTTTTTTTTTTTTTTTTTTTTTTTTTTGGGGCACGTGACAGGTCAAGGTCGAGGTCAAGGTCATGACCTGGGGTCAAAGGTCAAGGTCTTCCCAGAATCGGCTTTTCTACACTACTACCAGCATCTCATAATTGGCGTCGTTTTTCATCTCTACCATCGTCATTGTCATCTCCAACTTCAACACTTTGTGTTTCGGGATGTTGATTCACGGTTCATCAAGTTTGATTTTGTATAGATATATTTTTGTTTTTTCACAGTTTGGTCTTTCTCAAACACACTACTGAGTGTCGTTTGTGTTTTTAATTTTAAGGACATTACTCAGATTTTCTCATATTTGCTTAAAGTTATTGTATTTATTAACTGATTGCAAAAGAAAACTATACTGTTAAAAAAAAAAAAAAAAAAAAATTATGATCCTCTTTTATGTTGCAGAAACATGGATCCCGCATGAAGTGTTCAGCATGTAAAATCGTTGCGCATTCATCTTGTATCGGCATTTTAATGGACCGCGTTAAATTTTCATGTAAACCAACTTTTAGAGATGTCGGCGTGAGACAATATAGAGAGCAGACTTGTATACATCATCATTGGGTTCATCGTAGATCACAAAAAGGAAAATGTAAACAATGTGGAAAGGTAAGACTAAATTTCTCTTTTCTTTTAACTTTTATTTGTTTTTGGAAGTGTATGTTGTTGATAATTACCCAATTTGATGGCTGCTTTTTGCTTTTTTTGACGTGAATTAGACATGAGTTTGAACAGGGGCCCCTCAGTAGAGTTTGTTCATAACGGGTGATTCAAAAAGAGCGCCGGTTTTTAAACGGCTGGTAAATTTTTGTTTATCGGTTGGCAACATTGTTAGACCTCATTTCTATTTCGGAGAACATTCCAATTGACGATTCAGTTGTAGTTTCTCTTGTTCGCAGTGTAGTACTCTCGCAGTCTGTGTCTAACCATGGAGAAGTTTACTATTGCACAACGAGTGTTAATCGTCAAAACATTTTACCAGAGTGGAGAGAGTTATGCGGCTACTGTCAGGCGACTTCGCGGTACTCTGGGACGTAATGAAGCACCGAATGAATCTACAGTTCGCAGGCTCATGAAAAAGTTTTTGGAGACGGGTTCAACAGTCGACCTTAAAAGTTCTGGACGTCGTCGTTCTGGCCGAATTGAGCTGCGTTGGTTCGTGACAGTGTGGCTGTTAGCCCAGCAAAATCAATACGTCGCCGTTCTCAACAATTGGGTTTACGATGTTCTTCTGTACGGAGAATTCTTCGGTACGATCTCCAATATCACCCGTATAAAATTCAGTTGACGCAACATTTGAAAGTGGCAGACCACCAGAAGAGACGACAGTTTGTTGACTGGGTATTGAGAAAACGGCAGGATGATGACACCTTCGCAAACAAAATCATTTTCAGTGATGAGGCGCACTTCCAATTAAACGGTTTTGTTAATAAACAGAACTGCCGTATGTGGGGTTTAGAAAACCCTCGCGTGGTTAATGAAAGGGAAATGTATGGACAGAGTTGAAATCATGGACAGAGTTGATGCGTGCCAGCGCAGTACAGGAGGACACATGCATGACATCATTTTTCATACATGAAATCGGAAGGTAAGATGAACTTGTTGATGTATTTATTTTCAGTTTTTCAATAAAATAAATCTCTTAATTTGATATATCAAAACCGGCGCTCTTTTTGAATCACCCTATAGATGGCTGTTAACTGGTCACCATACAAAATAACTTGCCCAACTGTTGTTACTTATGCCCAACTGTTGTTACTTAACAAGTAGTAGCGACTTTCTACCAGCTGACTGACTGGGCTGGGCTGAAGGCGTACACTTAATTTCAATATTTTTTAATACCTTAATGTTTGGAATGTTAATTTTTTCAACCCTAATGTGTGTACATTCCAATATGTTGAATGTGAGAACGATAAGCAACCCCATGACCCAATGAGATAAGGATGAAGTTTATGACGTGTAAATGTAGTCTTGTACAGCCTCAGGCCGACCATTCCTGAGAGAGTATGGTTGATTGAACCTGAACCATCAAACTACACCGGTAACCACTGTCTAGAGTTCAACTCCTTATAAAAATAACTACCTTAACTAGGATTTGAACCAGGAACTTTCGTCTCCAAAAATCAGCTGTTAAACAGCTAACTCGCGGCGACGAGTTTACTTCTAGAACGACCCGGTGGGTCAACTTTTATTTGTTAACATTTATTTTACTTAACGTTAAGCGTCAATTTTTTGTTTTTGTAATACCTAATGTGTGTACGTTGCAATCTGTTCAATTGAGAACAATAAGCAACCCCATGACCCAATGAGATGAGGATGATGTGTATGACGTGTAAATGAGGTGTTGTCTTGTACAGACTCAGGCCGACAATTCCTGAGAGAGTATGGTTAATTGAACCCCAACCATTAAAGTACACCCACAAACACTGCCCAGCATTCAAATCCGTATAAAAGTAACTACCTTTACTAGGATTTGAACCAGGAACCTTCGTCTCCGAAAATCAGCTGTTAAACAGCTGATTTTGGTGACGACTTTACCTCTAGACCAACCCGGTGGGTTAAAATTTTTAGCTTTTATTTGTTATCGGGAACTGTACATTGTTGACAACTACCCAATTTGATTGCTGCTATTTGTTGTATTTTTTTGACGTAGATTAGACATGAGTTTAAACAGGGACCCCCAGTAGATTTTGTTCGTGGATGGTTGTCAACTGGTCACCATACAAAGTCGCTTGCCCAACGGGTGTTACTTAACAAATAATAGCGGCTTTCTACCAGCTGACTGACTGGGCTAACCCGAAGACCAAGCGTCAATTTAGTGATTTTATGTATTATTTTATCAAAATCTGTAAAAAAAAATTGGATTTTTTTTTATACAAAGTGATTCACAAAGGTATGCAGAAATTTTGGGAGCTAATTGTACATGTAAAAATAATGAAAAAAGTTTGTATAAACATGGGTCCGGGAATGCTTCGTTACTGAGTTACGGCTAGCGAAAGATTTCGCCCGGATTTCAGCTCATCAGGTGAAATGAGGTCTTCCTGAAATTCTGGTAAGGTAGATTAAACGGCGAATTCAATCGTTTCTTGTGGTTTTTGACCTGATAAATTGAATAAAACAGGACCCAGAACTGTAAGTTAAATAGTTTTTGAGAAACCAGTGTCAAATGCAAAAAATGGAGTGAAAAAAACACATTTTTATCTTTGTTTTTCCGGTTAATTTTATTTTGTCCTGTTATGAATAACAATTCATTTAATCAAACATCTATTCGCTTTCTCTGTACTTTATTTACACCGGTTTGTTCAGAATAAAATTTTCTACATGTTTTATTGAATTATTTTAACTGTTTCTTGGTGAAATATTAAAGTTATTCTTGCCCAAAGATGAAAAAATGTGTTTTCACTCCATTTGACACTGATTTTCTTAAAAACTATTTTACTTACAATTTTTGAACTTGTTTTTTTTTCAATTTATCACATCAAAAACCATAAGAAATGATTGAATTCGCCCCTTAATCTACCTTACCAGAATTTCAGGAAGACCTCATTTCACCTGGTGAGCTGAAATCCGGGCGAAATCTTTTGCTAGCCGTAACTCGGAAACAAAGCATTTCCGGACACATGTTTTAATAAACTTTTTTCATTATTTTTACATGTACAATGAGCTCCTAAAGTTTCTACATATCTTCGTGAATCACCCTGTATCGGGGCCGTAGTTGCCATCTTGCAACAAAATGTGGTATAGACCTAATCAACGTCATAGAAATTATAAAAATATTCAACCTTTTTCTTGTTTTACTTTCTCTTGCCTATATGAATATGTAGGAAGGAAAGTATTGTTTTTATGTTGATTTTTCGAAATCGAGTTTTCACCGGATCTATACGTTTTCAGACCCCCTGAACCCAAAAAACATGTTTTTAGCGATTGGTCTGTGTGTGTGTCTTTGTGTGTGTGTGTGCGTGCGTGTGTGCGTGTGTGTGTGTGTTTGTGTGTGAACAGAATATCTCAAGAACGGAACATCGTACGAACTTGAAACTTGAAACTTAAGTTACGTACTACTACCGTACTCGACACGAACATTTTCATCAAAATCGGTCAACCGGAAGTGGTAGTTTATTCGTGTAATTTTTCACTTTTTTGCGATTTTCTCAAAAACTGGTCCTACGATTTTTTTAAAAATCGCCTGGTTTACTCAATTTTTTATTCTCTACAAGATAGGGTAGACGTCATGTTTGCTGAAATTCTGGGTGAGGCTGTTTTCACGTAAAAACGTTGTTTTTTTAAGATTACAGCTTTAATATGCATTTTAGCGCAAAACTTTATATAATAAAAGTTGTAGAGAATTGAAAATTCTACAACTTTTATTTTTAACAATTTTTTGTATAACGCTTAGTTTAGCGGTAATTTGCGATTTTCTGTTTTTTTTCTCACGAAAATGTGTGAAAAATTGACTTTTTTTAAGATTTCGGCCTTAGTATGCATTTTACGACAAAAGTGTATATAATTTAATTTATAGAAAATTAAATGATCTACAACTTTTATTTAAAGCATTTTTCTCTACAGAGCCTAGTTTAGAGAGAAAGAGTGATTTTCCGTATTTCTAAGCCAAACTGAGGTTGATTTTCATTTTGCATCATTCACTCATGATTAAAATAAGGTTATGTTTTTGAGGTTAGTTTCTTTGTTTATTTCTAATATTTTATTAATAATGTTAGGTTTATTGTTAATTATTTCCACTGGCAAGAGAAAGTTGTGTGTGTTTCACACCAGATTTTTTTAGTTTATTTAAAGTCGCATAAACAGCTCGGTCATTAGCGACTACGGTAGAATATGTATCGGTAGATTTTTAAATGTAAAAATTTCCAGACCCTGGCCGGGAATCGAACCCGGGATTTCTGCTTTGTAGGCTAGCGCTTACCACTATGCTACCGGACGTGGTCATCTGCAACTTTTATTTCAATCATTATTTCTACAGATCCTAGTTTCGCGTCAATTAGTGATTTCCCGGATTTTTAAGTCCTACAGAGGTTGATTTTCATTTTGCGTCATTCACTCATGATTAAAATTAGGTTATGTTTTTCTAGTTAAATTGTTTACTAATGACGATTCAATATAGGTTATTTTGGTTTTAGTATATACATTGGCAATAGAAAGTCGTGTGAATGTTTCACACCAGATTTTTAAAATACTAAACGAGCAGAACTGAACGACAGAGATTTAAGATATATAACAATACAGATTAAAAAAAAATGAGATAGAAATATCTACGTTACAAACGATTGTTAAAAAATCTGGTGTGAAACACTCACACAACTTTCTCTTGCCAATGCAAATAATTAATAATAAACCTAACATTATTAATAAAATATTAAAAATAAACAACAACTAACCTCAAAAACATAACCTTATTTTAATCATGAGTGGAAGACGCAAAATGAAAATCGAACTCAATTTGGCTTAAAAAAACGGAAAATCACACTTTCACGCTAAACTAGGCTCTGTAGAGAAAAATTCTCTAAACAAAAGTTGTAGATCTTTTAATTTTCTATAACTTTTATTATATACACTTTTGTCGTAAAATGCATACTAAGACCGAAATGTTAAAAAAATCGATTTTTCTCACGTTTTCGTGAGAAAAAAAACAGAAAATCGCTAATTACCGCTAAACTAAGCGTTATACAAAAAAATGTTTGAAACAGAAGTTGTAGGTTTTTAAATTCTCTACAACTTTTATTATATAAGTTTTTGCGCTAAAATTTATATTAAAGCCGTAATCTTAAAAAAACAACGTTTTTACGTGAAAACAGCCTCACCGAGAATTTCAGCAAACATGGCGCCTACCCTATCTTGTAGAGAATAAAAAATTGAGTAAAATAGGCGATTTTAAAAAAAATCGTAGGACCAGTTTTTGAGAAAATCACAAAAAACTGAAAAATTATACGAATAAACTACTACTTCCGGTTGACCGATTTTGATGAAAATGTTCGTGTCGCGTCCGGTAGTGGTATGTAACTTAAGTTTCAAGTTTCAAGTTCGTACGATGTTCCGTTCTTGAGATATTCTGTTCACACACACACAGACACACACACACACACACACACACAGACACACACACAGACCAATCGCTAAAAACATGTTTTTTGGATTCAGGGGGTCTGAAAACGTATAGATCCGGTGAAAACTCGATTTCGAAAAATCGACATGAAAACAATACTTTCCTTCCTATATATTCATATAGGCAAGAGAAAGTAAAAATATAAGATAAATCCCAACGGAAAATATTATCCGAATACCACCACACCTATCTTCTTTTAAAATCCATTTATTTATATTCCGGACCTAAATAAAAAAAAAAAAAAAAAAAAAACTGAATTTAATAAAACATTAAAATGCTTTTTGTAGCGGTTAGGTGGAAACGGATCTGAGCAAGTCTTTCTCACTCATTATTTTCACATTTCATGAAAATACAAACTTTGGCGCATTCGTTTCATACGTAGAAATGTAGAAATCCATATTTTGGGGGGGGGGGTTCACACACGTTGGCTTCAGTAAACTAACGTTTAATTTTAAATAAATGCATTTGAAATTAACCAGTTGTATTTAAATAACGTTAAGTTTTATGGAAAATATTATACTATATACTGGGTTATCATAAAGGAATGACGGTTTCGAACATGGTTAAAAAAACCGAATTACTTACAGTTAAATGTAGTTTATTCATCTAATTTGTCGCCTCAAACAGTTTTTACATTCTCCTGTCTATATGAATATGTGTTGTTTAGGTCATCAGCCGAAAGGCTGGTTTGAACCTGTAGAGGTTTTACTAAGTTAAACGAGGAGTGAGGTGGTTTACCATTGCCTTCCTCACCGAGTGAAAAAGTACGCTTATCAGCATGCCGGGCCCTCTGAAAAGCACATATTTTCCACTCTGCAAACGACACCTTCACTTCATTCACCACAGGGTCTGGCTGTATAATGAAATTCATTACTTTCAGAGGAGATAATTCTGATTAGTGTCTTTTACACCTCTACCTCTTCTGTTCTTAAATGATTCAGCCATTTAATTGGCTGACCATGTGTTAAGAAACAGAACTATTTATTTTAGCCCTGCAACGAACAGATTGAGTGTAAAAAATTTGACACACCACCTGTCTGTTATGGGCAGTATATGAATATATAGGAAGGAAAGTACAGGGTGAGCATAAAGTCTTGCCCTGATTATAAAACTTTATTACAGAAAAACCGTTTGACATAATAATTTAAATCTGGCGCTGTTACATAGGTTATCGTTAGTAGTTTTTGTGACAAATAGCTGGCGCTAGTGCTCCTCAACAATGACGCGGTCTTTTAGTTTTAGTTAGTTGCTGGCGAAATGGTATCGAACCAGGAGAAAGCGCAATGTGTGCTTTGGTTTCACGAAACGAAATCGCCCATCAGTGTTCAGCGTAATTTTCGGGCTTCTTATGGATGCAGCCCTCCTGATGTTAAATCAATAAAGCGATCGTATGAAAGGTTTAAAGAAACGGGCAGCGTTGAAGATCTTCTTAGAAGTGGCAGGCCTAGTGTGAGTGAAACAACTATTAATTGTATTCGGCAATTGTTTCAACGGAGTCCGTCTAAATCAACTCATAAACTTTAAATACCGCAAGCAAATGTCATGAAAATTCTTCATAAAAGGCTTAGGTTGCATGCTTATAAAAAGCAAATCGTGCAGGCCTTGCAACATTATGTCAAACGGTTATTCTGCAATAAATTTTTATAACCAGGCACTTTATGCTCACCCTGTATTGTTTTCATGTTGATTTTAACAAATCGAGTTTTCACTGGATCTACACGTAAACAGCAGACCCCCTGAACCCAAACAAACATGTTTTTAGCGATTGGTCTGTGTGTGTGTGTGTGTGTGTGTGTGTGTATGCGCGCGTGCGTGTGTGCGTGTGAAAAATATCTCAAGAACGGAACATCGTACGAACTTGAAACTTGAAACTTAAGTTACATACCACTACCGGACCCGACACGAACATTTTCATCTAAATCGGTCTACGGGAAGTAGTAGTTTATTCGTGTAATTTTTCACTTTTTTGTGATTTTATCAAAAACTAGTTCTACAATTTTTTTTAAATCGCCTCATTTACTTAATTTTTTATACTCGACAAGATAGGGTTGGCGCCACGTTTGCCGAAATTCTTGGTGAGGCAAATTATAGTGAGGGTTGATTTTCATTTTGCGTGTTTCATATAAATGATTAAAATAAGGTTATTTTTATTAAGGTTGGTTTGTTTGTTTATTTCTTTTGTTTTAATAATAATGTTAGGTTTATTGTTAATAATTTCCATTGGTAAGAGAAAGTTGTGTGAGTGTTTCACACCAGATTTTAAAAATTGCCATAAAAACGCTTTTCGTTTTGTAATCCCTAATTTGTGTACGTTGCAATCTGTTCAATTTAGAACAATAAGCAACCCCATGACCCAATCAGATGAGGATGATGTGTATGACGTGTAAATGAGGTGTAGTCTTGTACAGACTCAGGTCGACCATTCCTGAGAGAGTATGGTTAATTGAACCCCAAACATCAAAGTACACCGGTTACCACTGTCTAGCATTCAAATCCGTATAAAAGTAACTACCTTTACTAGGATTTGAACTAGAAACCTTCGTCTTTGAAAATCAGCTGTTAAACAGCTGATTTTGGCGACGACTTTACCTCTAGACCAACCTGGTGGGTTATAAAAAAGCTAGCAGAAAGAATGTTTAATGTGTAATATTTTAATGAACTTTTGTTTTGTTATGTTTCAGTCATTTCAGTCGAAGTTATCATTCAGTAGTAAAGAAATAGTTGCTTTGAGCTGTTCCTGGTGTAAAACTGCATATCATAATAAGGAATCGTGTTTCACTCAACAGAGACTTGGCGAAGAATGCTGTCTCGGTAAGTACATAAAACACTACAGTCCAGCCTCTCTAAGTTTGCTCCTAATGTAAACAAATAATGACGTCACTGAGCATGCGCATTATGTAAAAATGTGTACACGCTGATTAAAAAGTAACAACAAAATACTTTCAAAAGTATTTAAATACAAAATACTTTTAAAAGTATTTTTATAAATGAAATTGTTAGGCCTACATCATATCACGACTGATGTTTTTAGTATTTTAAGTACTTACAATTTAAAAAATACAGTAAAATCTCTCTATAGCGGAATTGAAGGGACCATGAGGTACCGCCGCTATAAAGAGAGTTCCGTTATAGAGAGAGCGAGTAATTAACGGTGGGAGGGAAGTTGGAGTACTAATTTTTCTGTACAAAATAACTTATATACGTATGTAAATGGTGCATGGAATAAGTTTTTGAAAAACTACTGAATAGATAACTATATGACGAATGTTTAATACAGTAGATTACTTCGATACAGTGAGATATTTGAATTAATTACCTAAAGTGTAGGTTATTTACTTAATAAGAAATTTGGATACAAACTGGTTTTTTTAGATGTTGTGTTACTAATGTTTAACAATAGAATTTCACTTTTCGTATTAAACTTTTTTCAATAATCTTTCATACAGTTGCTACATACCGTAATAGATAGCCTAAAATTAATTAGCACTGAAACTCGTTTTTCACAGAACAGTAATAAACGTAGGATACATACAATTAAAATGTCCTAAAACATAGGCTACACAAACACAAAAAAATACACAGTATGCCCTACAGTAAGCTATTTTTTTTTTTTTTTTTGTTATTAAGGAAACAATGACTGTGAAGTACATTTCATTTCGTAAAATAAGTTGTAAATTTTGTTTCGTTTTCAATTCATAAAACATGTCTTCAATCTCATTTTCAATGTTTAAAACTTGTAAATTTTCATTTACATATTGGCAATGACAGTACGTGTAAACAACAAGAATAGCGTCTAGTGCCTGTTTACTTGAAGGGACAACATTTCTGTTTCCATTTCATCGTCATCTTCACTTTCTTCCTCGTTGTTTTGGGCTAAGACATTTTCGATTATTGCATCATCGTCATTATCTGCTGAAGTGGCTAAGTCATTGTCTGCTCCTACATAGGCATCTAAATCCATATCCTGAAGATATTGTTTTGCCGCTGTAGAGAGATTTTTGTGCCGCTATAACGAGAGTTAAATACATTATCGTAGTATACGAAAGGGTCGGGGTCGGCAAATAATGCCGCTAAAGAGAGATTTCCGCAATAGAGAGATTTTACTGTAGTTATCTTATTAGGAATACGACATCCATAAAGTGGTGGACTCTAGCGTGCACCCTGTAGTAGCTGGTTTTGGTTTGTTGACAGAAGGAGGAGCAAACTTAGAGCGGCTGAACTATAATTAATTGGGTGTCGTCTCACCTTTACCCAACTATGATTTTTTATTATTTCAATAATTTTTACTTTCTCTTGCCCTATATGAGAATATATAGAGGGTGTATAGTTTTCATATTTATTTTTAAAAATCGAGTTTTCACCGGATATAGATGTTTTCAGGCTCCCTGACCCAAAAACATGTTTTTGGCGATTCGGGTATGTGTGTGTGTGTGTGTGTGTGTGTGTGTGTGTGTGTGTGTGTGTGTGTGTGTGTATCTATCTATAGTCCATCTACTGTAAGGGTACTCCGCGCGAGGCAAGCACCTGCCTATAGGTTGCCCTAAATGAAAGTTTTACACTAGTTGGCGCGTATCTACCGGACAATTATCTTGCACTTCGTTCCATCTCATAAAAATATCTAAAGGGTGATTCAAAAAGAGCGCCGGTTTTTAAACGGCTGGTAAATTTTTGTTTATCGGTTGGCAACATTGTTTGACCACATTTCTATTTTGGAGAACATTCCGATTGACGATTCAGTAGTAGTTTCTCTTGTTCGCAGTGTAGTACTCTCGCAGTCTGTGTCTAACCATGGAGAAGTTTACTATTGCGCAACAAGTGTTAATCGTCAAAACATTTTACCAGAGTGGAGAGAGTTATGCGACTACTGTCAGGCGACTTCGCGGTACTCTAGGACGTAATGAAGCACCGAATGAATCAACAGTTCGCAGGCTCATGAAAAAGTTTTTTGAGACGGGTTCAACAGTCGACCTTAAAAATTCTGGACGTCGTCGTTCTGGCCAAACTGAGCAGAACGTTGCGTTGGTTCGTGACAGTGTGGCTGTTAACCCAGCAAATTAGGGAGTTTTTGTGGCATCATTTGGATGGAATGGACATAGACGAGTTGTGGTTTCAGCAGGATGGTGCCACCTGTCACGCTGCACGAGAAACAATGTTGTTGCTCCGTGAACGGTTCCAGGATCGCATCATTTCTCGTAATTCCGACCATCAATGGCTACCAAGGTCGTGTGACTTGACGCCTTGTGACTTTCCTCTTTGGGGTCATCTGAAGTCATTGGTGTATGCCAATAAACCCCGAAACATCAATGACTTGAAGGAGGAAATTCGACGGGTTATCGGGCAAATGGAAGTCGAAACTTGTCGTGCAGTAATATCCAATTTCATGGACAAGAGTTGATGCGTGCCAGCGCAGTAGAGGAGGACACATGCATGACATCATTTTTCATACATAAAATCGGAAGGTAAGATGAACTTGTTGATGTATCTATTTTCAGTTTTTCAATAAAATAAATCTCGTAATTTGATATATCAAAACCGGCGCTCTTTTGAATCACCCTATACATCCGTTAAATAAACATTATCCTTTAAGCGTTTTCAATTATACCGTTCTGATTACTGTAGTTTCGTAAAGATATTAATTATTTTAAACATTACATTTAACAAAACAATTTTTTCTACTTTTTAATGTTTACCGCTTTTATGTTTCAAAAACTCAACACCTTCACTATCTCGCATGTTCATAAAACAGCTTACGAAACTTTTCAACTTCATTCTACGAAGAAAATCGAAGCGAACCGATACAATACCAAAAGATAACTGACGAAACTAAAAATGAGTTAAACACGGGCAAGTGCAAACAGTTGTATTAAACTAGTCACAGACATTAATTATTTCAATGATATGAAATAAATAATCTGAAATGATAAACAACGAATCACTGGAATTGTTTACTCTCCTGTTATAATTCTAGCGCGTTAGTGTTCTATTACATGTGACCAAAAATAAAATAAAACTGAGTCTATTATAAAAACCTACTTATAAATAATAACGTAATGTAAAGAAAAATAATAATTTAAGAGTAGCAATAGTAAAACTTTTAGTTATTAATGGTAAACTGATGTTCGATTTATAAAACATTTTCTAACAAATGAATTGAACGTGTTTTTTACTTTCTCTTGCCTATATGAATATATAGGAAGGAAAGTATTGTTTTCATGTCGATTTTTCGAAATCGAGTTTTCACCGGATCTATACGTTTTCAGACCCCCTGAACCCAAAAAACATGTTTTTAGCGATTGGTCTGTCTGTGTGTCTGTCTGTGTGTGTGTGTGTGTGTATGTGTGTGTGTGTGTGTCTGTGTGTGAACAGAATATCTCAAGAACGGAACATCGTACGAACTTGAAACTTGAAACTTAAGTTACGTACCACTACCGGACTCGACACGAACATTTTCATCAAAATCGGTCAACCGGAAGTGGTAGTTTATTCGTGTAATTTTTCACTTTTTTGCGATTTTCTCAAAAACTGGTCCTACGATTTTTTTAAAAATCGCCTGGTTTACTCAATTTTTTATTCTCTACAAGATAGGGTTGGCGTCATGTTTGCTGAAATTCTGGGTGAGACTGTTTTCACGTAAAAACGTTGTTTTTTTAAGATTACAGCTTTAATATGCATTTTAGCGCAAAACTTTATATAATAAAAGTTGTAGAGAATTGAAAATTCTACAACTTTTATTTCAAACAATTTTTTGTATAACGCTTAGTTTAGCGGTAATTTGCGATTTTCTGTTTTTTTCTCACGAAAATGTGTGAACAATTGATTTTTTTAAGATTTCGGCCTTAGTATGCTTTTTACGACAAAAGTGTATATAATTTAATTTATAGAAAATTAAAAGATCTACAACTTTTATTTAAAGCATTTTTCTCTACCTCTGTAGAGAAAAATAGCTTAGAGAGAAAGAGTGATTTTCCGTATTTCTAAGCCAAACTGAGGTTGATTTTCTTTTTGCATCATTCACTCATGATTAAAATAAGGTTATGTTTATTGAGGTTAGTTTTTTGTTTATTTCTAATATTTTATTATTAATGTTAGGTTTATTGTTAATTACTTGCATTGGCAAGAGAAAGTTGTGTGAGTGTTTCACACCAGATTTTTATTATATTAAGGTTAGAGTGAATCAGTGTTGGAAGTTTGTTTTTGATCATGGTGTGGGTATTTTTAATTAATGCGCATGCGCACTTGTATTGCTGGTTGCCTACGTCAGAGTACTCTCACCGTAAACAGACTCTATCAGTGTGTGCGTGTGAACAAAATATCTCAAGAACGGAATATCGTAAAAAGTTGAAACTTAGACCTTAAAGTGAGACTGTATGATAATTTTACTGAAAATTTCGTTTATTTGTTTTTCGTTTTTCAATAGTTCTGACCTAGATCTAGTAGACCAGAAAACCATTAAATTACGTCAAAAAGTATTATTTTAATGAAAAACAAAAAGTTTTTAGCAGGTTTACCCACAAAAATTATCATGTCACCAAGAACGAATATTTTTCATAATTTTTATACTGAGCGTTTTAGAGCAAAGGGAATTTCAGTTTTTTTTTTAAATATCTGCGTTATTTGTATATTATTGCGTAATTGTATCCGTTCTTGAGATATTTTGTATACACACACACAGACACAGACGACACACACACACAGACCAATCGCTAAAAACATGTTTTTTGGGTTCAAGGGGTCAGAAAACGTGTAGATCCGGTGAAAACACTGTTTCTAAAAACCGACATGAAAACAATACTTTCCTTCCTATATACGCATATAGGCAAGAGAAAGAAAAAAACCCACTTAAATTTCACCTTGTGTATTTATATCAGTTAACTTTGAATTTATTCAGAATGAGACAGTGTGATGGGACAATTTCATCGTACTCTAGTAAAATATTATTCATGTATGATAAACCGTTTTTGTATTTCATTCTATCTATAAACATAACGAAACTTTTTCCATCGTTACTTAACCTTGCATTATCATTCATATGTACGCCTACAGGGTTATCATAAAAGAATGAGTACGGTTTCCAACATGTTTTAAAGAAAACCCAAATTACTTGCATTTAATGTTGTTTATTCATCCAATTTGTCGTCTCAAACAGTTTTTTTCTTTCTCTTGCCTATATGAATATATAGGAAGGAAAGTATTGTTTTCATGTCCATCTTAACAAATAGGCCTACACTCTTCACCCGAATATACACCTAAACAGACCCCCTCAACTCACACAACGCATGTTTTTAGCGATTGGTCTGTGTGTGTGTGTGTGTGTGTGTGCGTGCGCGTGCGTGCGTGTGAACAGAATATTTTAAGAACGGAACAACGTACGAACTTGAAACTTAAGTTACATACCACTACCGGACCCGACTCGAACATTTTAATTAAAATCGGTCAACCGGAAGTAGTAGTTTATTCGTATAATTTTTTACTTTTTTGCGATTTTCTCAAAAACTGGTCCTACGATTTTTTTAAAAATTACCTGGTTTACTAATCTTTTTATTTTTTACTAGATAGGGTAGGCGCTACGTTTGCTGAAATTCTCGGTGAGACTGTTTTCACGTAAAAAAATTATTTTTTTTAAGATTACGGCTTTATTATCCATTTTAGCGTAAAGTATTATGAAATAAAAAATGTAGAGAATTTAAAATTCTACAACTTTTATTACACACTTTTTTTGTATAACGCTTAGTTTAGCTGTAATTAGCAATTTTCTGTTTTATCTTACGAAAACGTGTGAAAAATCGATTTTTTTAGATATCGGCCTTGGTATGCATTTAATGACAAAAGTGTATATAATCGAATTTATAGGAAATTAAAAGATCTACAACTTTAATTTTAGAATTTTTTTGCACAGTGCCTAGTTTAGCATAAAAGAGCGATTTTCCGAATTTTTAAGCCAAACTGAAATTGATTTTCATTTTGCATTTTTCATGTAGTATGATTAAAATTAGGTTTTGTCTATTGAGGTTAATTTTTTGTTTATTTGTAATGTTTTATTACTAATATTAGGTTTATTGTTAATTATTTGCATTGGCAAGAGAAAGTTGTGTGAGTGTTTCACAACAGATTTTTTTTTGAACCTTGTTCGAAACGGACATTCTTTTATGATTAGCCTGTATTATATCTGTACAGGATTTTTGAACACATTTTAAAATGAATATCTCGACTATAAATGTGACGTCACTCAGATTTTGTGACAGTTTTAGAAAGTATATTTTTCTTCTATTTTACTTGGTTTATACTCTTCAACTTTATCCGCTATACTTTTGTTGTTCGTTTGTATTTGGTTTGTTTCTTTTAAAATCTGGTGTGAAACACTCACACAACTTTCTCTTGCAAATGCAAATAATTAACAATAAACCTAATATTAGTAATAAAACAACAGAAATAAACAAATAACTAACTTCAATAAACATAACATAATTTTAATCATATATGAAAAACGCAAAATGAAAATCAACCTCAGTTTGGCTTAACAATACGGAAAATCGCTCTTTCATGCTAACCTAGGCACTGTACAAAAAATGCTTTAAATAAAAGTTGTAGATCTTTTAATTTCCTATAAATTTTATTATGTTACACTTTTGTCGTTAAATGCATACTAAGGTCGAAATCTTAAAAAAATCGATTTTTTACCTTTTTTCGTGAGAGAAAAACAGAAAATTGCTAATTACCGCTAAACTAAGCGTTACACAAAAAAATGTTAGAATTAAAAGTTGTAGAATTTTAAATTCGCTACATTTTTTATTTCATAATATTTTACGCTAAAATGCATAATAAAGCCGTAATCTTAAAAAAAACAATTTTTTTACGTGAAAACAGCCTCAACAAGAATTTCAGCAAAGATGGCGCCTACCCTATCTTGTACAGCATAAAAAATTTAGTGAACCAGGTGATTTTTACAAAAATCGTAAGACCAGTTTTTTGAAAAAAATCGCAAAAAAATGAAAAGTTACACGAATAAACTACTACTTCCGGTTGACCGATTTTGATGAAAATGTTCGTGTCGGGTCCAATAGTGGTATGTAACTTAAGTTTCAAGTTTCAAGTTCGTACGATGTTCCGTTCTTAAGATATTCTGTTCACACACACACACACACACATACACACACACGCACGCACGCACGCATATAGGAAGGAAAGTATTGTTTTCATGTCGATTTTAACAAATACACTCTTCACCCGAATCTTACACCTAAACAGACCCCCTCAACCCACACAACGCATGTTTTTAGCGATTGATGTGTGTGTGTGTGTGTGTGTGTGTGTGTGTGTGTGCGTGCGCGCGTGCGCGCGCGCACACACACACACACACACAGATCAATCGCTAAAAACATGCGTTGTGTGGGTTGAGGGGGTCTGTTTAGGTGTAAGATTCGGGTGAAGAGTGTATTTGTAAGTATCTACATGAAAACAACACTTTCCTTCCTATATATTCATATAGTTGGCAAGAGAAAGTAAAAAAATGTTGACGGTGACAAATTGGATGAATAAACAAGATTAACTGTAAGTAATTTGGTTTTTCTTTAAACCATGTTCGAAACGGCATTCTTTTATGATTACCCTGTATTATAATCTGTACAGGATTTTTGAACACATTTTAAAATGAATATCTCGACTATAAATGTGACAGTCAGATTTTGTGACAGTTTTAGAAAGTATATTTTTCTTCTATTTTACTTGTTTTATACTCTTCAACTTTATCCGCTATACTTTTGTTGTTTATTTGTTTGTATCTTTGGGGCATTATTCTTAACTTTTGTCAGGATAAAACCTTTCTATGATGACATACCTTAATTTAACTTCAACTTTTTGTTTCCTATTCTCATATCACTTATCTAAATATTGTAATTTTCTTTAAGATAATGTTTATTTACAATTGTCTCCGTATCAGTAATTTATACTCTCTCTTGCACCCTGTTAGCATAAAGAGAAGGAAAGTATTGTTTTCATGTAAATTTTTACTTTCTCTTGCCTATATGAATATATATAAAAGGAAAGTATTGTTTTCATGTCGATTTTTAGAAATCGAGTTTTCATCGGATCTTCACGTTTTCAGACCCCTGAACCCAAAAAACCGTGTGTGTGTGCGTGCGCGCGCGCATGTATGTGTGTGTGAGTGTGAACAGAATATTTCAAGAACGGAACATCGTACGAACTTGAAACTTAAGTTACATACCACTACCAGACCCAGCACGAATATTTTCATAAAAATCGGTCAACCGGAAGTAGTAGTTTTTTTTATATTAATTTAACATTTAACATTTAATATTTATTTAACTTTGTATCAACTAGAACGGTGATTAGCGACGACGTTGGGGTGTAACTATTAGGGCCTATACGATGGAGGATGAAATGATATTTTTGTAACGTATGAAAATATGCCGTGCCTGAGTGGGATTCGAACCCACGACCGCATGATGAGAGGCGAGCACGTTACCAACTACGCCAATGCGGTCGGCAAGGAGTAGTTTATTTGTGTAATTTTTCACTTTTTTGCGGTTTTCTCAAAAACTGGTCCTACGATTTTTTTTAAAAATCGCCTCGTTTTCTAAATTTTAAGCTTTACAAAATAGGGTAGGCACCATGTTTGCCAAAATTCTTGGTGAGGCTGTTTTCATGTAAAAAAATAGTATTTTCAAGATTACGGCTTTAATATGCATTTTAGCTCAAAAATGTATTTAATAAAAAATGTCGAGAATTTAAAATCCTACAACTTTTGTTGCATTTGTTTTTTTGTATGACGCTTAGTTTAGCGGTAATTAGCGATTTTCCATTTCCTTCTCACGAAACGTGTAAAAAATCGATTTTTTAAGATTTCGGCCTTAATATGCATGTTACGACCAAAGTGTATGTAATCAAATCTATAGAAAATTAAAAGATCTACAAATTTTGTTTAGAGCATTTTTCTCTACAGAGCCTAGTTTAGCGTGAAGGAGTGATTTTCCATATTTTAAAGCTAAACTGACGCAGATTTTCATTTTACGTCTTTCACTCATAATTAAAATTAGGTTATGTTTTTTGAGGTTGGTTTTTATTTATTTTTAATGTTTTATTACAAATATTAGGTTATATTGTTCTTTATTTGAATTGGCAGTTTCGAGGTATTTACAATACCTCGAAACGGCTCCACGACGCCGGGAAAACTGACGGACCCCAGATCATTCAGGACTTGTACCGACGCCCACATCCACCCGAAGTCTTAATGCCATTACCATTCCACGACTTTATCTAAATTCCAGTATGACCCACTTATCAAAATTTAGAGTTGCCACAGTTTTATTCCGCCCTGTATTCTTCTTATATACCCATGCCCCTTCATCTACTTGTATGACTCACGCCCCCCCCCCCCCAGTTGGTAGTTCTCCCCATGTTCCTATGCATAATCACTCCACTACGGTGAAAAGAGCCGCCATTTTAAATTATTAAACACTTAGAAAATAAAAGGCCGGTGATTATGCCAAACTCTACCCTTTCCGTCTCCCCTAAAATCATAAACTAACTCCTACCTAAAATTGTACCATTTGTCCACGTTAAGTACGGTGCGTGCCTTCCCCTCCCCAAGACAATAAAACTCCCACATAACTGAAAAAGGCCACTGAAAAACAAAATAAAAGAAAAGAGCCGCTCTTAAACCCACTTGTCCCTTAATATAAATTTTCATCCACGAGTAACTTCTTAAAATACATTACCTCCTTTGAAGTCCCAGTCCCAATCCCGCAAGAGCCAGAATCCTATTTCCTAATTTGAAACTATAAAATTCCCCCTAAATTTCATGAGGTTGCAATTATTCGGTAAAATTGTTCCCCGAGCGACCAGGTGTTCCTTAACACGATGTCGCCATCATAGGGCTTCTCAGCCCTCTCAACCAGGATTCAGGATTCAGGATTCAGAAAGTCGTCGGAGTATTTCATACCAGATTTTTTTCCTATAGATCTACATTCATACAGGGTGATTAACGAAGATATGCAGAAACTTTTGGAGTTGATTGTACATGTAAAACTAACGAAAAAGTTTAAATAAACATGGGTCCGGAAATGCTTCGTTTCCGAGTTACGGCTAGCGAAAGTTTCGTCCGGATTTCAGCTCACCAGGTGAAATGAGATCTTCCTGAAGTTCTGGTAAGATGATTAAGGGGCGAATTTAACCATTTCTCATGGTTTTTGATCTGATAAATTGAATAATACAGGTCCCAGAACTGTAAGTTAAATAGTTTTTAAGAAAACCAGTGACAAATGCAAAAAATGGAGTGAAAACACATTTTTTCATCTTTGGGCAAGAATAACTTTGTTATTTCACCAAGAAACAGATCAAATTTTTGAATAAAACATGTAGAAAATTTTATTCTGAACAAACCGGTGTAAATAAAGTACACAGAAAGCGAATAGATGTTTGATAAAATGAATTTTTATTCATACAAAGATTTTTATTCGTACAAAGTAAAATTAACCGGAAAAACAAAGATGAAAAAATGTGTTTTTTCACTCCATTTTTTGTTTTTGTCCCTGTTTTTCTCAAAAACTATTTAACTTACAGTTCTGGGACCTGTTTTATTCAATTTATCAGGTCAAAAACCATAAGAAACGATTGAATTTGAGAATTCCAGAATTTCAGGAAGACCTCATTTCACCTGGTGAGCTGAAATCCGGGGGAAATCTTCGTCTAGCCGTAACTCGGTAACGAAGCATTTCCGGACTCATGTTTATAATAAACTTTTTTCATTATTTTTACATGTACAATGGGCTCCCAAAGTTTCTGAATATCTTCGTGAATCACCCTGTATATGTATAGGCAAGACAACGTAACATTTAAGAAAATTCATTTAGAAACAAGAATGTTTCGAATGGTTTGAAGAAATAAATGAGCAACAAAAGTAATGTATAATAAGAGATAGAAAATGAAGAAAAATGAAGTCAAACTGCCTCAAGATATTTTAGTAATTATATCTAAAGTTATTGCTGAAAAGAAATTCTTAATAATTTCAGCGTTAGAGACTGCTGTAAAAAACAAATTGTCAAGTTTCTCTTCTAGCTATCCAAAAGTGCGTCATACTTTTTCATTTTGTGATAATCACAAATGTAGAGGTTGCTCTGTGCTCTTTTTACTTTTTCCTGCCTTTATCAATAAATATAGGACGGAAAGTCTTGTTTTCATGTCGATTTTAAGAAATCGAGTTTTCACCGTTATAAAATATTCTCAGACCCACTGAACCCAGAAAACATAATTTTAGCGATTGATCTGTGTGTGTGAGTGCGTGCGTGTGTGTTTATGAATAAATATAGGACGGAAAGTCTTGTTTTCATGTCGATTTTAAAAAATCGAGTTTTCACCGTTATAAAATGTTCTCAGACCCACTGAACACAGAAAACATAATTTTAGCGATTGATCTGTGTGTGTGTGTGTGTGTGTGTGTGTGTGTGTGTGTGTGTGTGTGTGTGCGCGCGCGCGCGTGCGTGCGTGCGTGTGTGTGTGTGTGTGTGTGCGTGCGTGTGTGTGTGTGTATTTGTGTGTGTGAGTGCGTGCGTCTGTGTTTATGAATAAATATAGGACGGGAAGTCTTGTTTTCATGTCGATTTTAAGAAATCGAGTTTTCACCGTTATAAAATGTTCTCAGACCCACTGAACCCAGAAAACATAATTTTAGCGATTGATCTGTGTGTGTGAGTGCGTGCGTGCGTGTTTGTGAATAAATATAGGACGGAAAGTCTTGTTTTCATGTCGATTTTAAGAAATCGAGTTTTCACCGTTATAAAATGTTCTCAGACCCACTGAACCCAGAAAACATATTTTTAGCGATTGATCTGTGTGTGTGTGTGTGTGTGTGTTTGTGTGTGTGAGTGCGTGCGTGTGTGTTTATGAATAAATATAGGACGGGAAGTCTTGTTTTCATGTCGATTTTAAGAAATCGAGTTTTCACCGTTATAAAATGTTCTCAGACCCACTGAACCCAGAAAACATATTTTTAGCGATTGGTCTGCGTGTGTGTGTGAATAAATATAAGACGGAAAGTCTTGTTTTCATGTAGATTTTAAGAAATCGAGTTTTCACCGATATAAACGTTCTCAGACCCTCTGAACCCAGAAAACATATTTTTAGCGATTAGTCTGTGTATGTGTGTGTGTGTGTGTGTGCGTGTGTGAGTGCGTGCGTGCATGTTTATGAATAAATATAGCACGGGAAGTCTTGTTTTCATGTCGATTTTAAGAAATCGAGTTTTCACCGATATAAACGTTCTCTGATCCCCTGAACCCAGAAAACATATATTTAGCGATTGGTCTGTGTGTGTGTGTGTGTGTGTGTTCGTGCGCGTGGGTGCGTGCGTGCGTGCGTTTGTAAACAGAATATCTCAAGAACAGAACATTGTACGAACATGATATTTGAAACTTAAGTTACATACCACTACCGGACCCGACACGAACATTTTCATTAAAACTGGTCAACCGGAAATAGACTAGTAGTTTATTCGTGTAATTTTTCACTTTTTTACGATTTTCTCAAAAACTGGTCCTACAATTTTTTTTAAAAATCGCCTGGTTTACTAAATTTTTAATGCTCTAGAAGATATAGTAGGTGCCCCATGTTTGCTGAAATTCTTGGTGGGGCTGTTTTTACGTAAAAAAGTGTTTTCTTAAGATTACGGCTTTAATATTTATTATAGCGCAAAAATTTATATAATAGAAAATGTAGAGAACTTAAAATCCTACAACTGTTATTACAAACATCTTTTTGTATAACGCTTAGTTTAGCGGTAATTAGCGATTTTCTGTTTTTTTTCTCACAAAAATGTGTGAAAAATCGATTTTTTTAATATTTCGGCCTTAATATGCATTTTACGACAAAAATGTATATAGTTAAATTTATAAGAAATTATAATATCTACAACTTTTATTTAAAGTATTTTTCTCTACAGAGCCTAGTTTAGCGTGAAAGAGTGATTTTTCGTATTTTTAAGCCAAACTGAGGTCGATTTTCATTTTGCGTCTTTCATATATGATTAAAATAAGGTTGTGTTTTTTGAGGTTAGTTTTTTTTATTTCTAATGTTTTATTACTAATGGCACCGGGTTGGTCTAGAGGTACAGTCGTCGCCAAAATCAGCTGTTTAACAGCTGATTTTTGGAGACAAAGGTTCCTGGTTCAAATCCTAGTAAAAGTAGTTACTTTTATACAGATTTGAATACTAGACAGTGGTTGTGGGTGTACTTTGATGGTTGGGGTTCAATTAACCATACTCTTTCAGGAATGGTCGGTCTGGGTCTGTACAAGACTACACCTTATTTACACGTCATACACATCATCCTCATCTCATTGGGTCATGGGGTTGCTTATTGTTCTCAATTGAACAGATTGCAACGTACACAAATTAGGAATAAAAAAATAAAAAAAAAATTTTTAAGAAACGCTATTATTTAACAATTAATCAAAAAGAAATGAACTAAAAAGAAAAAAAGAAAAAAATTTACAAAAAAAAAATCACAGACATTACATTTAAAAATAAAAGCGTGGCGCATTAACATATAATATTTTACAACGAATATTTTACAATAAATATTATATATACTAATGCGCCACGCTTTTATTTTTAAATGTAATGTCTGTGATTTTTTTTGTAAATTTTTTCTTTTTTTCTTTTTAGTTCATTTCTTTTTGATTAATTGTTAAATAATAGCGTTTCTTAAAAATTTTTTTTTGTAATTTTTTTTTCTGCGATTTTTAGTTAATTTTTCTAAGTAATTGCTAAATAAAAGCGTTTTTTAAGTTTTTTTTTTTTAATTTTTTTTTAAATTAAAAAATTTTTTTTTACAAACACCTCCACAGTGTATTGTCATCGAAGATAAACAAGTGTGCAAAGTTTGATTCATATTGATACGGTAGAAGTATTAAAATTTTAAGTTGCAAGATTTGATGGATCCAAGAGTAAGTTAAATAAAAGCGTTTAAAAAAATTTAAAAAATGTTACATTATATTTGCATTGGCAAGAGAAAGTCGTGTGAATGTTTCACACCAAATTTTTCATGTTGTGGTAATGATTGCAAAGGTCAGAGGTTGCTGCCGTGGTTTATTTACTTTTATGTCTAACTTCTTTTTCGTATGTACATGATTTGGAAAAAGCTGGTTTGTTGTACAAACGAATTAACTTTTACAAATTTTGTTTACTGGTTTACCCGCTTGCTTATCCTTTATGTGACTTCAATAAATCAACACATGTTACGTTCACTTCACTTTACTACGTTTAACGTGTCCACCTTTGGTATTAAGTAACGTACACGTCCCCAAGGCGAGTTTCTTGTGATGTCTTAGCGTCTGGTATAACATTTGAATAATTTTGAAACACCATTTGCGTACGAAACGTTTACAACTGCACAGTAGAAAATACTCGTCTCTTTAATTAACTCATGATCAAAAACAAATCTGGTGTGAAACACTCACACAACTTTCTCTTGCCAATACAAAAAATTAACAATAAACCTAACATTAGTAATAAAACTAGAAATATGCGAAAAATTAACCTCAAAAAACATAACCTTATTTTAATCATGAGTGAAATACGCAAAATAGAAATCAACCTCAGTTTAGCTTAAAAATACGGAAAATCACTCTTTCATAATAAACTAGGCTCTGTAGAGGAAAATGTTTTTAACAAAAGTTGTAGATCTTTTAATTTTCTATAAATTCAATTATGTACACTTTTGTCATAAATGCATACGAAGGCCGAAATCTTAGAAAAATCGATTTTTCACACGTTTTCGTGAGAAAAAAACAGAAAATCGCTAATTACCGCTAAACTAAACGTTATAAAAAAAATGTTTGACATCAAAATTGTAGAATTTTAAGTTCTCTACTTATTTTATTACATACATTTTTGCGCTATAATACATATTAAAGCCGTAATCTTAAAAAAATCCTTTTTTTACGTAAAAACAGCCTCACCAAGTATTTCAGCAAACATGGTGCCTACTCTATCTTGTAGAGAATAAAAAATCGAGTAAAACAGGCGATTTTCAAAAAAATCGTAGGACCAGTTTTAGAAAAAATCGCAAAAAAGTGAAAAATGACACGAATAAACTACTACTTCCGGTTGACCGATTTTGATGAAAATGTTCGGGTCGGGTCCGGTAGTGGTATGTAACTTAAGTTTCAAGTTTCAAGTTCGTAAGATGTTCCGTTTTTGAGATATTTTGTATACACACACACCCACACAGACACACACACACACACAGGCCAATCGCTAAAAACATGTTTTTTGGGGTTCAGGGGGTCTGAAAACGTGTAGATCCGGTGAAAACTCGATTTCTTAAAATCGACATGAAAACAATACTTTCCTTCCTATACATTCATATAGGCTAGAGAAAGTAATAACCTTCTGTTCTAAAATTTTAATTTATAAATAACATTTTAGCCAATTTACACTTGTGTTGTCCAGCTCTTTGGAGCAGCGGCAGTAGGTATATATTATATATTATTTAAATTTTTGTTTTTTACTTTCTCTTGCCTATATAAATATATAGGAAGGAAAGTATTGTTTTCGTGTCGATTTTAACAAATACACTCTTCACTGGATCTACTCGTAAACAGACCCCCTGAATAAAAAAATCATGTTTTTAGCGATTGGTCTGTGTGTGTGTGAACAGAACATTTCAAGCACGGAACATTGTACGAACTTGAAACTTGAAACTTAAGTTACATACCACTACCGGACCCGACACGAACATTTTCATCAAATTGGTCAACCGGAAGTAGTAGTTTATTCGTGTAATTTTTCACTTTTTGCGATTTTCTTGAAACTGGTCGTACGATTTTTTTTAAATCGCCTGGTTTACTAAATTTTTTATGCTCTACAAGACAAGGTAAGCGCCATGTGTGCTGAAATTCTTGGTGAAGTTGTTTTCACGTAAAAAAATTTTGTTTTATGATTGCGGCTTTAATACTATGCATTGTAGCGCAATAATTTATGTAATAAAAATCTTAGAAAATTTAAATTAATTCCTACAATTTTTATTTTTAACTTTTTTTTCTATATCGCTTAGTTTAGCGGTAATTAGCGATTTTCTGTTCTTTTTTCACGAAAACGTGTAAAAAAATCCATCTTTTAAGATTTCAGCCTTAGTGTGCATTTTATGGCTAAAGTGTATATAATCAAATTTATAGAAAATTAATAGATCTACAACGGATCTATACTTAAAAAACTTTTCTCTATAGAGCCTAGTTTAGCATGAAAGAGTAATTTTCCGTGTTTTTAAGCCAAACTGTGTTTGATTTTCATTTTCCTCTTTCACTTATGATTAAAACACATGTCCTATACTCCCTTTGGAGTCTCCAGGATGCATGTAACAAAAAAAAAAAAAAATTATGATATGTTTATTGATGTCAGTTTTTTGTTTATTTCAAATGTTTTATTTGTAATGTTAGGTTATATTATTAATTATTTGCATTGGCAAGAGAAAGTTGTGTGAGTGTTTCACACCAGATTTTTTTTATAACCAATCGAATGTTGAAAAGAAAAACAACCCTGTTACATGAGGGGTAGGTATTACACATAAAAGGCCAACGTCATGTAGTAGCTACTTAGAAATTGTAAGAAATGATTCCAGACTTAGCATACCGTTCCAAATTTCAGCGTAGTCGCTAATAACACAAAAATATTAACGGGGTTTATTACAAAAATTTTGTCATCAGATGGCGACATTAAGTTATTATTTGCTTTATTTGTTTGGTGGCCCTGAAAAGGGCCGTTTAAGCGTCGGTCGTAGTCGTCGTGGCGGTCGAGGAGCTGGGAGACACGGTGTGTCGTCGTCCAGCGGAGACGCCATCTTCTTCCCTCGCAGTAGTTTGTCGATGGCTGATTCTTTGGGTCCGGTGGGCGTAAGGCTCGGTCGAGGGACCGCTGTGAGCATCGCTTGCGTAAGCGGGCGATGACGGGTCCAGTCGACGGCTTACGGTGACGGGTCGGCGAGCGGAAGCATCATCTTCTCTCTTGCGGGGTCGTCGTCGATTAGTCTTCGCTGTAGTCCGGCAGCCGTGTGCCGTGGTGGACGTCTTGTCTTCTGTCTGGTTCGAAGTGAATACCTCGGAGTCTTGATTGGAATTGAATCTTCCGGCTCAGTGCAACGCTCTTTTTATAGTCGCCGAGAGCGCTGTGGTAGAGAGCGGCTACTGGCTTGGCCTTGATGACAAAGGTCTCTGTCGGTGCGGAGCCGAAAGGTTTGTCGGTGCGCCGACAAAGGCCGGGAGAACTATTGAAGGCCGGTAACACAGTAAATGATTAATTATAGTTCAGCCGTTCTTAGTTTGCTCCTAGCGTCAACAAACAAACGCCACCTACTACAGGGTGCACTCTAGAGTCCACCACTTTACGGATGTCGTATTCCTATTAACTATTTTTTACTTTCTCTTGCCTATATGAATATATAGGAAGGAAAGTATTGTTTTCATGTCGATTTTTCAAAATCGAGTTTTCACCGGATCTATACGTTTTCAGACCCCCTGAATCCAAAAAAAACATATTTTTAGCGATTGGTCTGTGTATGTGTGTGTGTGAACAGAATATCTCAAGAACGGAACAACGTTCGAACTTCAAACTTGAAACTTAAGTTACATACCACTACCGGACCCGACACGAACATTTTCATCAAAATCGGTCAACCGGAAGTAGTAGTTTATTCGTGTAATTTTTCACATTTTTGCGATTTTCCCAAAAACTGGTCCTACGATTTTTTTAAAAATCGCCTGGTTTACTCAATTTTTTATTCTCTACAAGATAGGGTAGACGCCATGTTTGCTGAAATTCTTGGTGAGGGTGTTTTTACGTAAAAACATAGTTTTTTTTAAGATTTCGGCTTTAATATGCAATTTAGCGCAAAAATGTATATAATAAAAGTTGTAGAGAATTAAAAAGCCTACAACCTTTATTTATAGCATTTTTCGCTACAGAGCCTAGTTTAGCGTGAAAGAGTGATTTTCCGTATTTTTAAGTCAAACAGTTCGATTTTCATTGTTTTTGAGGTTAGTTTTTTGTTTATTTCTAATGTTTTATTGCTAAAATTAGGTTATATTGTTAATCATTTGCATTGGCATGAGAAAGTTGTGTGAGTGTTTCACACCAGATTTTTTTAAATTATAAGCACTTAAAGTATTTAAAACATCAGTCGTGATATGATGTAGACCTAACAATTTCATTTATAAAAATACTTCTAAAAGTATTTTGTATTTAAATACTTTTCAAAGTATTTTGTTGTTACTTTTTAATCATAGTGTACACATTTTGATATAATGCGCATGCTCAGTGACGTCATTATTTGTTTACATTAGGAGCAAACTAAGAGAGGCTGGTCTGTAGAAGAGCTGGCGGTGACAATTGAAAAAATATTTATTGTATTTTTTTTTTTGCATCACCTACATCAATAAACGTGTGATATTTAAAATTGCAACTGACATCTCTCTGTTTTAACATGTCCATTTTGGCTGAAAATGATTAACTGAATAAAATCTGTAAAGGGTTTAACTTAAAACTGTACCCAGGTGTTACATTTTATAACTGTCGTAAATACGATTTATAAAATGTCAAGAAAGTTGTAATACCCTACCCTTCTGTATGGGCTGGTTGTTGGTTCCTCTATTAATTATAGCAGACTACCATTGTACCATCTGACAATTTTATTTATACATGGTTAAAAAGATTATAAAAACAAATCCGATGTGAAATACTCACCCAACTTTCTCTTACCAATGCAAATAATGAACAATATAACTTAACTTTAGTAATAAAACATTAGAAATAACCAAAAAAGTATCTTATTTCAAAAAACATAACCTAATTTTAATCATGAGTGAATGATGAAAAATGAAAACCAACCTCAGTTTGGTTTAAAAATCACGCTAAACTAGGCTCTGTAGAGAAAATGTTTTTAAATAAAAGTTATAGATCTTTTAATTTACTATAAATTTGATTATACACACTTTTTTTAGTAAATTTTTTTTTCTTGCATCCAGAAGACTCCAAAGGCGTATAGCACATATCAAGAAATGCATAGTAAGGCCGAAGTCTTAAAAAAAAATATCGATTTTTTTTACACATTTCGTGAAAATAAAAACAAAAAATCGCTAAACTAAGCGTTATACAAAAACATTTTTGAAATAAAAATTGTAGGTTTTTAAATTCTCTACAACTTTTTTTATACATTTTTGCGCTAAAGTGCATATTAAAGCCGCAATCTGATAAAAAAAAAATTTTCTATGAGAGTAGAGTCTTTTCAAGAATTTTACCAGACATCTAAATTCCAGTATGACCCACTTATCAAAATTTAGAGTTGCCACATTTTTATTCCGCCCTGTATTCCTCTTATATACCCATGCCCCTTCCTTCATCTACTTGTATGACTCACGCCCCCCCCCCCCCCCAGTTGGTAGTTGTCCCCATGTTCCTATGCATAATCACTCCACTACGGTGAAAAGAGCCGCCATTTTAAATTATTAAACATTTAGAAAATAAAAGGCCGGTGATTATGCCAAACTCTACCCTTTCCGTCTCCCCTAAAATCATAAACTAACCCCTACCTAAAATTGTACCATTTGTCCACGTTAAGTACGGTGCGTGCCTTCCCCTCCACAAGACAATAAAACTCCCACATAACTGAAAAAGGCCACTGAAAAACAAAATAAAAGAAAAGAGCCGCTCTTAAACCCACTTGTCCCTTAATATAAATTTTCATCCACGAGTAACTTCTTAAAACACATTACCTCCTTTGAAGTCCCAGTCCCAATCCCGCAAGAGCCAGAATCCTATTTCCTAATTTGAAACTATAAAATTCCCCCTAAATTTCATGAGGTTGCAATTATTCGGTAAAATTGTTCCCCGAGCGACCAGGTGTTCCTTAACACGATGTCGCCATCATAGGGCTTCTCAGCCCTCTCAAACAGGATTCAGGATTCAGGACTCTCTTGCCTATATAAATAATATATAGGAAGGAAAGTATTGTTTTCATATCGATTTTTCGAAATCGAGTTTTCACCGGATCTACACGTTTTCAGACCCCCTGAACCCACACAAACATGTTTTTAGCGATTGGTGTGTGTGTGCGCGCGCGTGTGTGTGTGTTACAATCTGTGTGTAAAATCTGGTGTGAAACACTCACACAACTTTCTCTTGCCAATGCAAATAATTAACAATACAGCTAACATTATTAATAAAACATTACAAATAAACAAAAAACTAACCTCAATATACATAACCTAATTTTAATCATATATGAAAGACGCAAAATGAAAATCAACCTCAATTTGGCTTAAAGATACGGAAAATCACTCTTTCACGCTAAACTAGGCTCTATAGAGAAAAATGCTCTAATTAAAGTTGTAGACCTTTTAATTTTCTATAAATTTTATTATAAACACTTTTGTCATAAAATGCATAGGCCTACTAAGGCCGAAATCTTTAAAAAATCGATTTTTCACACGTTTTCGTGAGAAAAAACAGAAAATTGCTATTTACTGCTAAACTAAGCGTTATACAAAAGTTTGAAATAAAAGTTGTAGAATTTTAAATTCTCTACATGTTATATTATATAAATTTTTGCGCTATAATACATAGATAGACTATTAAAGCCGTAATTAAAAAAAAATACTTTTTTTACGTGAAAACAGCCTCACCAAGAATTTCAGCAGACATGGGCACCTTGAGTGGGTTGGTTATTAGGGCGGGAACACAACACAGCGATGTCTCTCTCAATGCGCACAGCTATGCGCCGCCGTCCAGTATACAAACAAGTACCGGGTGATTTTTTTACTCCTGTTACCCAATTGTTAATGTCTGGTAATTTTTTTCTAAGAAAGGGATATTTTGTTTTGTGACACAAAGTTGGTAGCCCTACTCCACCGGTATATATGACAGTTTCAGTTGATTCTCCTTGAGTTGCGTAAAATTTTGTGCTGTTTCCAGTTGTGTTACGAACAGAATGTCTTTTACCCTAGAACAACGGGTTTTTATTCTTGAACAATATTTTGCTACAAAATCGTATGCGAGTGTAAAAGAATCATTTCAAATTAAATTTTTTGGTGTTCCTCCACTCTATTCTAGTCAATTTCTAGGCTAACTAACTGATTTTTAGAGGCAGGTATTGTTTGCACCAGAAAACGTAGTGGTCGACCAACTCTCTTGACAGATGACGTTAAGAGAATGTGAAAACAAGATTGCTCAATTCTCCATGGAAAAGTTTACAAAAACTTTCCTCGCATGTTGATTTGTCATGTTGGAGTGCTCAGAAACCTGCTAAAAAATAGAAATTGTATCCGTATCACATACGATTAGTTCTAGAGGTTCAGCCTCCAGATTTAAACAAGAGGTTGTTTCAGGATAAAAGACATTCTGTTCGTAGCACGACCGGAAATGGCACAAAATTTTACACAGCTCAAGGTGAATCAACTCACACTGCCATATCCATACTGGTTGAGTAGGGCTACCAACTTAGTATCACAAAACAAAATTTATTTTTTTTAGAAAAATATTACCAGACATTAACAATTGGGTAACAGGAGTAAAAAATCACTCTGTATAAACGTCGAACGGTGTTCTAATATTTAGTTACAAAGTCAAAGTTTACATCGTACGTAAGCTATATAATTTGCGTTTATTTTGCTGTTTTGTCAACGCATTCCTTATGTATACCTTTATTTTCTTCGGACGTTTCTATTATATTTTTACTTTCTCTTGCCTATATGAGTATATAGGAAGGAAAGTATTGTTTTCATGTCGATTTTAAGAAATTGAGTTTTCACCAGATCTACACGTTTTCAGACCTCTTGAACCCAACAAAACATGTTTTTAGCGATTGGTTTGTGTGTGTGAACAGAATATCTCAAGAACGGAACATCGTACGAACTAAAAATTTGAAACTTAAGTTACTACCGCTACACGTAAAAAAATTATTTTTTTAAGATTGCGGCTTTAATATAAATTTTAGCAGAAAAATTTTTATAATAAAAGTTGTAGAGAATTTAAAATTCTACAACTTTTATTTTGAACATTTTTTTGTTTAACGCTTAGTTTAGCGGTAATTAGCGATTTTCTGTTTTTTCTCATGTAAACGTGTGAAAAATCGATTGTTTTAAGATTTCAGCATTAGAATGCATTTAACGACAAAAGTGTATATCACGATTCCTCAGTTCCACATGGTCATGTCCCCACTCACCCCTTCGTCCGCGGGTGTACCTCAGGGCTCGGTCCTTGGGCCCATCCTCTATCTTATGTACACCTTCGATTTCCCTGTCCGTGATTCAATCCAATTCGGACTGTTTGCCGATGACGCTATTCTGTACCGTCACGGCAGATGACTCCGCCTCAATTGCCGCGCGCTTCAAACTCAACTTTTAGACGTCACGAGCTGGTGTCGTGTCTGGAGACTGTCACTTAACCCCACCAAATGCGAAGCAATCCATTTTACATTAAAACGCAACGTTCCTCCGCCTCTACGATTGGAAGGGGAACTCCTCCCATGGCAGAACAGCGTCAGATATCTAGGGGTTGACCTAGATAAACGACTGACACTTCGGCAGCACATTGACAACAAGCTTAGCAAGGGTAGGGCCCTGTTCTCTTTACTCGTCCCTTTGTTCATTTCTACTGCATACTCCTCAAAACTTAAACTTCTGATTTACTCCTCCATTCTATGTCCTTTCCTTTTGTACGGGTCGCCGGTATGGTGGCCCTTTCTCTCCAAGACCAACAAAAAACGTACTTCAGCATACCAGAACAAAGTCCTCCGGTGCATCACAAAGTTTCACTATCTTATCTCCAATCGGATCGTACACGAACACCTTCTCTTCCACTCTATGGAGGACTTTATTTACAATACCTCGAAACGGCTCCACGACGCCGGGAAAACTGACGGACCCCAGATCATTCAGGACTTGTACCGACGCCCACATCCACCCGAAGTCTTTATGTCATTACCATTCCACGACTTTATCTAAATTCCAGTATGACCCACTTATCAAAATTTAGAGTTGCCACAGTTTTATTCCGCCCTGTATTCCTCTTATATACCCATGCCCCTTCATCTACTTGTATGACTCACGCCCCCCAGTTGGTAGTTCTCCCCATGTTTCTATGCATAATCACTCCACTACGGTGAAAAGAGCCGCCATTTTAAATTATTAAACACTTAGAAAATAAAAGGCCGGTGATTATGCCAAACTCTACCCTTTCCGTCTCCCCTAAAATCATAAACTAACTCCTACCTAAAATTGTACCATTTGTCCACGTTAAGTACGGTGCGTGCCTTTCCCTCCCCAAGACAATAAAACTCCCACATAACTGAAAAAGGCCACTGAAAAATAAAATAACAGAAAAGAGCCGCTCTTAAACCCACTTGTCCCTTAATATAAATTTTCATCCACGAGTAACTTCTTAAAATACATTACCTCCTTTGAAGTCCCAGTCCCAATCCCGCAAGAGCCAGAATCCTATTTCCTAATTTTAAACTATAAAATTCCCCCTAAATTTCATGAGGTTGCAATTATTCGGTAAAATTGTTCCCCGAGCGACCAGGTGTTCCTTAACACGATGTCGCCATCATAGGGCTTCTCAGCCCTCTCAACCAGGATTCAGGATTCAGGATTTGTATATAGCCCTAATTAATTTTATAGAAAATAAAAACATCTACAACTTTTATTTAGAGCATTTTTCTCTACAGAGTCTAGTTTAGCGTGAAAGAGTGATTATCCGTATTTTTAAGCCAAACTAAGGCGATTTTCATTTTGCGTCTTTCACTCATGATTAGAATAAGGTAAGGTTTATTGAGGTTAGTTATTTGTTTATTTCTAATGTTTTATTACTAATGTTTGGTATATTGTTAATTATTTGCATTGGCAAGAGAAAGTTGTGTGAGTGTTTTACACCAGATTTTTTAATTTTAAAGTCAAAGTTTATATCGTACGTAAGCTATAGGCCTATAATTTGCATTTATTTTGCTGTATTGTCAACGCATTCCTTATTTATACCTTTATTTTCTTCGGACGTTTCTATTTTATTTTTACTTTCTCTTGCCAACTATATGAATATATAGGAAGGAAAGTATTGTTTTCATGTCGATTTTTCGAAATCGAGTTTTCACCGGATCTATACGTTTTCAGACCCCCTGAACCCAAAAAACATGTTTTTAGCGATTGGTCTGTGTGTGTGTCGGTGTGTGTGTGTGTGTGTGTATACAAAATATCTCAAGAACGGAACATTGTACGAACTTGAAACTTGAAACTTAAGTTACATACCACTACCGGACCCGACACGAACATTTTCATCAAAATCGGTCAACCAGAAGTAGTAGTTTATTCGTGTTATTTTTCACTTTTTTGCGATTTTCTCAAAAACTGGTCATACGATTTTTTTTTTAAATCACCTCATTTACTCAATTTTTTATTCTCTACAAGATAGGGTAGGCGCCATGTTTGCTGAAATTCTGGGTGAGGCTGTTTTCACCTAAAAACATTTTCTTTTTAAGATTGCGGCTTTAATATACATTTTAGCGCAAAACGTTATATAGTAAAAGTTGTAGAGAATATAAAATTCTACAACTTTAATTCAAACATTTTTTTGTATAACGCTTAGTTTAGTGGTAATTAGCGATTTTTTGTTATTTTCTCACGAAAACTTGTGAAAAATCGATTTTTTTAAGATTTCGGCCTTAGAATGCATTTTACCACAAAAGTGTGTATAATAAAATTTGTAGAAAATTAAAAGATCTACAACTTTTATTTAAAGCTTTTTTTTGTACAGTGCCTAGTTTAGCGTGTAGGAGCGATTTTCCGTATTTTTAAGCCAAACTGAGGTCGATTTTAATTTTGCATATTTCACTAATGTTTTTTGAGGTTAGTTTTTTGTTTATTTCTAATATTTTATTACTAATGTTAGGTTTATTGTTAATTTTTTGCATTGGCAAGAGAAAGTTGTGTGAGAGTTTCACACCAGATTTTTCATGTTGAATTTCGTTATGTTTTTATATTCATGATGTGGTTACGTAGGTACTAGTTAGGTGATATTTTTTACTCTCTCTTGCCTATATGAATATATAGGAAGGAAAGTATTGTTGTCATGCCGATTTTTCGAAATCGAGTTTTCACCGGATCTATACGTTTTCAGACCCCCTGAACCCAAAAAACTTGTTTTTAGCGATTGGTCTGTGTGTGTGTGTGTGTGTGTGTGTGTGTGTGTGCGTGTGTGTGTGTGTGTGTGTGTGTGTGTGTATGTGAACAGAATATCTCAAGAACGGAACATCGTACGAACTTGAAACTTGAAACTTAAGTTACATACCACTACCGGACGCGACACGAACATTTTCATCAAAATCGGTCAACCGGAAGTAGTAGTTTATTCGTATAATTTTTCACTTTTTTGCGATTTTCTCAAAAACTGGTCCTACGATTTTTTTTAAAATCGCCTATTTTACTCAATTTTTTATTCTCTACAAGATAGGGTAGGCGCTATGTTTGCTGAAATTCTCGGTGAGGCTGTTTTCACGTAAAAACGTTGTTTTTTTAAGATTACGGCTTTAATATGCAATTTAGCGCAAAAACTTATATAATAAAAGTTGTAAAGAATTTAAAAACCTACAACTTCTGTTTCAAACATTTTTTTGTATGACGCTTAGTTTAGCAGTAATTAGCGATTTTCTGATTTTTTTCTCCCGAAAACGTGTGAAAAATCGTTTTTTTTTAAGATTTTGGCCTTAGTATGCATTTTACGACAAAAGTGTATATAACCAAATTTATAGGAAATTTAAAGATCTACAACTTTTATTTAACGTATTTTTCTCTACAGAGCCTATTTTAGCGTGAACGAGTGATTTTCCGTATTTTTAAGCCAGACTGAGGTTGATTTTCATTTTGAGTGTTTCACTCATGATTAAAATAAGGTTATGTTTATTGAGGTTAGTTTTTTTGTTTATTTCTAATATTTTATTACTAATGTTAAATTATATTGTAAATTATTTGCATTGGCAAGAGAAAGTTGTGTGAGTGTTTCACAACAGATTTTTTATATTTCAAATCTTTACTGTTCCGGTTTAGTATCAGCACAAGCAGCACGTGTATTTTTTGTGTTACTAATTTTGTTTTTAGTAGAAAACTGGCTGAAGGACTGGAAAATGAAGGTGAATCTGGCGAAGTCTGTTCACATTACATTCACTCTAAATAAACAACCGGTGCCGTCGCTGTTCTTAAATAATGCACTTATCCCAAAAAATTCTACTGTTCGCTATCTTGGACTTCATTTCGATCAACGCATGACCTGGAAACACCACATTAAGACAAAACGACTTCAACTAAACTTACGTTTGAAACAACTGTACGGGTTTGTTCACACTAAATCACCCATACGTCTCAAACAGAAATTATTACTCTACAATTCTCTCTTAAAACCTATCTGGATGTACGGTATTCAAATTTTTGGTTGCGCAAAGCTGAGTAATTTAAAAACTATTCAAGCATTCCAGTCTAATTTTCTCCGTATAATTACCGGTTCACCATACTATGTCTCAAATTACACACTTCACAACGATTTAAAAACACCATTCATTTGCGACATCGTCAAAAATAGTTATACTAAATTCTACTCAAAATTACCAATCCATAATAATCCACTTATCAGTGATATGGCAAATCCACCAGGCTTCATTAGAAGATTAAAATGAAGATGGAGCAGAGATCTTCTTTAATTCTTTCTGCATGTTTATGTTGAAAAAAAAAATTAATGTGAAATATTTGTAATTTTCGTTTTGTTTTAAATGTTTTATTACTCTTGATAATAACTTTTCCGTGACAAAATGAACTTTTTTGGTTTTTTTTTCATACTTTTGTATATTATTTATGTTTATTGTTATTCCAAATTTAACATTGCTGAATGTTGAATTTTATTTCCTGTCTGTTCTTGTCTGTAATTTAATATCGATGTTTTCTCATCTTTTGGTTGTTCTGTATAGTACAGTTAAAGATTCAAAATAAAGAATAAAAAAAAATCAAAAAAATCTTTACTTTCTCTTAAATTTACCAACCTACCACTGTATTTTCTCTTTTAAAATTTCTCTCGTATCTTAGTTATGCAAACTTAGGCGAAGTGTTGTTTACGTGAACGACGTGTTTTATCACTTACTTCATTTTGCACATCTTGATGTGCACATTTATATTTTTGTACGTACACGTCTATCTTTTTACTTTCTCTTGCTTATATGAATATTTAGGAAGGAAAGTATTGTCTTCATGTCGATTTTTCTAAACAAGTTTTCACCGGATTTACACGTTTTCAGATTCCCTGAACCCAAAAAACATGTTTTTTGCGATTGGTCTGTGTGTGTGTGTGTGTGTGTGTGCGCGCGCGCGCGTGTGAACATATCTTAAGAACGGAACATCATACGAACTTGAAACTTAAGTTACAAACTTGAAACTTCGTACGAACTTGAAACTTGAAACTTAAGTTACATACCACTACCGGACCCGACACGAACATTTTCATCAAAATCGGTCATCCGGAAGTAGTAGTTTATTCGTGTCATTTTTCACTTTTTTGCGATTTTCTCAAAAACTGGTTCTACGATTTTTTTGAAAATCGCCTGGTTTACTAATTTTTTTATTCTCTACAAGATAGGGTAGGCGCCATTTTTGCTGAAATTCTTAGTGAGGCTGTTTTTCACGTGAAAAGTGTTTTATTAAGATGACGGCTTTAATGTATTATAGCGCAAAAATTTATATAATAAAAAATGTAGAGAATGTAAAATTTTACAACTTTCATTTCAAAAATTTTTTTGTATAACTTTTAGTTTAGCGGTAATTAGTGATTTTCTGTTTTTTTCTCACGAAAACGTGTGAAAAATCGATATTTTGTAAGATTTCAGCCTTAGTATGCATTTTACGACAAATATGTATAAAATAAAATTAATAGGAAATTAAAAGATCTACGACTATTATTTAGAGCATTTTTCTTTACAGAGCCTAGTTTAGCGTGAAAGAGTGATTTTCCGTATTTTTTAAGCCAAACTGAGGTTGATTTTAATTTTGCGTCTTTCACTCATGATTAAAATTAGGTTGTGTTTATTGAGTTTAGTGTTTTGTTTATTTCTATTGTTTTATTACTAATGTTAGATTATATTGTTAATTATTTGCATTGGCAAGAGAAAGTCGTGTGAGTGTTTCACACCAGATTTTGTTTTTTTAATAGTTGTTAATGTGGTTTAACCATATAAGTTATACATTGGCTTTAATAATATTATTAATTAAAATTTTCGGGTTGTTGGAAAATGCATAAAGTGTGACGTATTGTTTTCTGGGGGAGAAGTTTGTTTGTATGTATAAGAAGTGAAGTGGTGTGAAGTGAAAGAACAAAGGAATTATTTATATAAAGTGTGAAAACAGAAGCGGAGAAGAAATTGAAAGAGCAGTGATGTGTGCGAAAATGAGTTAGTAAAGTGTGAAAAGCAAAGTTGTGATTTTTGAACTTAAAAGTGTCATCAGTTATTGTTCACCCTCTTGAAATCAAACTACACGGCTATAAAAAATCATAATAGTATGAGATTCCCTTTTAACTCGTTCTATTTCTCTCTTCTTCTAATCAACTCTGCTCATTTGTACATTTTATAAATATTTTCAACTCTTCCTGAAATGTTTTCCTCATCTATATACAGAGTGATTCAATAAGATGGAAACAATTTCAATAAGCTGTATTTCCTGAACTACATGTTATATTTTAATTCTGTAAATTACATTTGAAAGAGAAAGTTTTAAATTTTAATTTACATACATGAAAGTTTATAGATGTTCAAAGTGTCCTCCTCCGGCTGCACGTACAACATCTAGACGGTAACTGAACTAATCCCAAACTCTCTGACGCATGTCTTGGGTCACTGAGTTGACTGCAGCTGTGATACGATTCCTTAGTTCATTCAAATTGGTGGGAAGAGGTGGTATGTAAACTGCACTTTTCACGAATCCCCACAAGAAAAAGTCACAGGGTGTGAGATCTGGAGACCTCGGTGGCCAAAACTGAAGTGCAGAGTCGTCATTCGCCATGCGACCTATCCATCGCTGACGTATGGATTCATTTAGGAAACGCCGAACATTGCGATACCAAGGGGGTGGATTTCCTCAAATGAATGAAGATTCAGGAGATTACATTTTCCAGCAGGACGGAGCTCCACCCCATTGGCATCGCAATGTTCGGCGTTTCCTAAATGAATCCATACGTCAACGATGGATAGGTCGCATGGCGAATGACGACTCTGCACTTCAGTTGCAGTTTGGCCACCGAGGTCTCCAGATCTCACACCCTGTGACTTTTTCTTGTGGGGGTTCGTGAAAAGTGCAGTTTACATACCACCTCTTCCCACCAATTTGAATGAACTAAGGAATCGTATCACAGCTGCAGTCAACTCAGTGACCCAAGACATGCGTCAGAGAGTTTGGGATGAGTTCAGTTACCGTTTAGATGTTGTACGTGCAGCCGGAGGAGGACACATTGAACATCTATAAACGTTCATGTATGTAAATTAAAATTTAAAACTTTCTCTTTCAAATGTAATTTACAGAATTAAAATATAACATGTAGTTCAGGAAATACAGCTTATTGAAATTGTTTCCATCTTATTGAATCACTCTGTATATATATATATATATATATATATACTATACAGTAAAACCTCACTTATTCGGATTTCACTAATTCGGAATTCGCGATATTTCGGACTACTCCAAGGAGAGCAGCTTTTTAAATTTTTTTAGAAGATTTTTAGTTAAAAATTAATAAAGTGCTACTTCAAAAATTAATAGCTTTTAACTGTCTAATAAAAATTGTTTCATCCTGTAATACATTATTGGTTACTCAGTGAAGAAAACGTTCCACAATTTAAGCTAGTGAAGTGAGAAACCACATAGACGAACTTATTGAATTTGCAGACTTCAATCCGGAATTCAATGACTATTATCTTGTCCTAAGAGAGATGCGCCAACAAGTTAAAGAAAACAGTGTAGCAAAGAATCACAGAAAAAAAACAAGTTTTTTTTCTAAGCAACCTCAAATGATCTCTGAGGATATTTGTCAACCCTGTACTTGAACAAGTGCCAAATAATCGGTACGTAAGTACAGTGTTTTAATTAAATATCATTTTACACTGGACATTTATTATTTAACAATATTTTTACTGCCGTAAATATTTTTATTTCTATACTTTCAACTTCGTTGTTTTTTCAATATACTGTATTGTAAATTCATTAAACATCGATATTTCAGACAAGTAATGTTTATTTTTACTTTCTCTTGCCTATATGAATATATAGGAAGGAAAGTATTGTTTTCATGTCGATTTTTCGAAATCGAGTTTTCACCGGATCTATACGTTTTCAGACCCCCTGAACCCAAAAAACATGTTTTTAGCGATTGGTGTGTATGTGTGTCTGTGTGTGTGTGTTTGTTTTTTTTCTTTTGGTTTAACGTCCGACTGTTTTGCAAATTGCTGCTACTGCAGACGGTGAAGGATGAAATGAATTTTTTTGTAACGTATGAAAAAATGCCATGCCCGAGTGGGATTCGAACCCAAGACCGTGTGTGTTTGTGGTGCGTGCGTGCGTGTGAACAGAATATCTCAAGAATGGAACATCGTACGGACTTGAAACTTGAAAGTTAAATTACACACCACTACCGGACCCGACATGAACATTTTCATCAAAATCGGTCAACCGGAAGTAGTAGTTTATTCGTGTAATTTTTCACTTATTTGCGATTTTCTCAAAAACTGTTCTTCCGTTTTTTTTAAAAATCACACCTGGTCAACTAAATTTTTTTATGCTCTACAAAATAGAGTAGGCGCCATGTTACTGAAATTCTTGGTGAGGATGTTTTCATGTAAAGAAATTGTCTTTTTAAGATTGCGGCTTTATTATGCATTGTAGCGCAAAAATTTATATAATAAAAAAAATGTAGAGAATTTAAATTTCTACAATTAAGATGTCAAACATTTTTTTGTATACGTTTAGTTTAGATATAATTAGCGATTTTCTGTTTTTTTCTCACGAAAACGTGCGAAAAATCGATTTTTTTTAAAAGATTTCGGCCGTAGTATACATTTTACGACAAAAGTGTATACATACAACTATATTGGAAATTAAAATATCTAGAACTTTTTTTTAAGCATTTTTCTTTACAGAGCCTAGTTTAGTGTGAAAGAGTGATTTTCCGTATTTTTAAGCCAAACTGAGGTCGATTTTCATTTTGCGTCTTTCACTTATGATTAAAATAAGGTTTTGTTTTTTGAGGTTAGTTTTTTGTTTATTTCTAATGTTTTATTACTAATGTTAGATTATAGTATTGGTCATTATTTGCATTGGCAAAGGAAAGTTGTGTGAGTGTTTCGCACCAGATATTTTGTATAAATTTAATTTTATAAAAAGTTTATTTCGTGAGACTACGCATCTCATGGGTGGTGCCAATTCTTAAAAATCTGGTGTGAAACACTCACACAACTTTCTCTTGCCAATGCAAATAATTAACAATAAACCTAACATTAGTATTAAAACATCCTAACATTAGTATTAAAACATTAGAAATGAACAAAAACTAACCTCAAAAACATAACCTTATTTTAATCATGAGTGAATGACGCAAAATGACAATCGAACTCAGTTTGGCTTAAAAATACGGAAAATCACGCTTTCACGCTAAACTAGGCTCTGTAGAGAAAAATGCTCTAAACAAAAGTTGTAGATCTTTTAATTTTCTATAAATTTAATTATATACACTTTTGTCGTAAAATGCATACTAAGACCGAAATGTTAAAAAAATCGATTTTTCTCACGTTTTCGTGAGAAAAAAATCAGAAAATCACTAATTACTGCTAAACTAAGCGTCGTACAAAAAAATGTTTGAAACAGAAGTTGTAGGTTTTTAAATTCTCTACAACTTTTATTATATAAGTTTTTGCGCTAAAATTTATATTAAAGCCGTAATCTTAAAAAAACAACGTTTTTACGTGATAACAGCCTCACCGAGAATTTCAGCAAACATGGCGCCTACCCTATCTTGTAGAGAATAAAAAATTGAGTAAAATAGGCGATTTTAAAAAAATCGTAGGACCAGTTTTTGAGAAAATTGCAAAAAACTGAAAAATTATACGAATAAACTACTACTTCCAGTTGACCGATTTTGATGAAAATGTTCGTGTCGCGTCCGGTAGTGGTATGTAACTTAAGTTTCAAGTTTCAAGTTCGTACGATGTTCCGTTCTTGAGATATTCTGTTCACACACAGACACACTGACACACAGACACACACACAGACCAATCGCTAAAAACATGTTTTTTGGGTTCAGGGGGTCTGAAAACGTATAGATCCGGTGAAAACTCGATTTCGAAAAATCGACATGAAAACAATACTTTCCTTCCTATATATTCATATAGGCAAGAGAAAGTAAAAGGCTTACCTTTGATTTATGGCAAAAACCATTAAAGATTTCTAAATCTACTTTTTAAAAGGAATCGAATGACACTAATTTTGTTTCCAAATTCCGACTTTGATTTCTTCGATTCCGGTTTTCGGCTACTTCCGGTCAACACCTGAACTTTTTTTTTCTTAATTCCTAATAATTAGTGTACGTTGCAATCTGTTCAATTGAGAACAATTGGCCTCCGGGGCAGCCCAGTCTGTCAGCTGGTAGAAAGTCGCTATTATTTGTTAAGTAACACCGGTTGGGCAAGTGACTTTGTATGGTGACCAGCTGATAGCCATCCATGAACAAACTCTACTGGGAGTCTCTGTTCAAACTCATGTCTAATTCACTTCAAAAATACACCGATCAGATTGGGTAGTTGTCAACAATGTACAGTTCCCGATAACAAATAAAAGCTAAAAAAAAAAAAAAAAAAAAAATAATTGAGAACAATAAGCAACCCTATGACCCAATCAGATGAGGATTATGTGTATGACGTGTAAATGAGACTGTGTAGTCTTCTTCAGACTCAAGTCGACCATTCCTGAGAGAGTATGGTTAATTGAACCCCAACCATCAAAGTACACCGGTAACCACTCTTCTTCTTCTTCTTCTTATTGCGCCATCTCCCTTCGAAGGTTGGCGATCCAATTGGCTGTAATCACTCGAGATGTGACGGCTCTGAAGATCTCGGATGACGTTCTGCCGAGCCATCGGCGTACGTCCCTGAGCCAAGAATTCTGGTAACCACTGTCTAGTATTTAAATCCGTATAAAAGTAACTACCTTCACTAGGATTTGAACCAGGAACCTTCGTCTCCGAAAATCAGGTGTTAAACAGCTGATTTTGGCGATGACTTTACCTCTAGACCAACCCGGTGGGTTGGAGTACTCTTAAAGATGAATAAACTGTCACTACTTTTGTTTCTGAATTCCGACTAAATATATTTTAATGTGATTTTCCTTTGATAAATTTGACTTTGTGATAAATTATTTATTGATGAGATGTGAACAGTGTTTAGTTTGATTTTACTTTATATGTAGCTGTCTTGTGCATAGCTAGAGTGAATTTAATTAATCTTGAGAGGATTGTGGTCGTATCTCACTTACCAACACATTTATTTCCCCCTCCAATATCTTCATCACGCTTCCTCTTTTTACATCCCCCCCACCCTTCCTTTTAACCCACGCTGTTTTCTGTGCCTCTAATTTTATGGTTGGTGATTGCAAAGGCTCTAGTATTTGCATATATGTATGTGATATAATCTGCCTTCATTTCTGAATTTTAATCAAATATTACTCCATTTAATAAAATATTTTGACTTGAAATTAATGTTTAACGTACATATTTCATCCACTTTGCCTTCTCGTTAACTTCAACATATTATATTCTATAAAAATTCTGTTCTTTTTAATCCCGTTTTACTTTCTCTTGCTTATATGAAATATAGGAAGGAAAGTAGGCCTATTGTTTTCATGTCGATTTTTCGAAATCGAGTTTTCACCGGATCTATACGTTTTCAGACCCCCTGAACCCAAAAAACGTGTTTTTAGGAATTAGTCTGTGTGTGTGTGTGTGCGCGCGCGCGCGCGCGCGTGTGTGTGTGTGTGCGCGCGCGCGCGCGTGTGCGCGCGCGTGCGTGCGTGTGCGTGTATGTGTATGTGTATGTATGTGTGTGTGTGTGTGTGTGTGTATGTGTGTGCGTGCGTGCGTGCGCGAGTGCGTGTGTGTTTGTGTGTGTGTGTGTGTGTGTGTGTGTGTGCGTGTGCGTGTGTGTGCAGAATATCTCAAGAACGGAACATCGTACGAACTTGAAACTTGAAACTTAAGTTACATACCACTACCGGACCCGACACGAACATTTTCATCAAAATCGGTCAACCGGAAGTAGTAGTTTATTCGTATAATTTTTCAATTTTTTGCGATTTTCTCAAAAACTGGTCCTACGATTTTTTTTAAAAATCGCCTGGTTTACTCATTTTCTTATGCTCTACAAGATAGGGTAGGCGTCATGTTTCCTGAAATTCTCGGTGAGGCTGTTTTCATATAAAGAAATAGTTTTTTTAAGATTACGGCTTCATTATAAATTTTAGCCCAAAAATTTATATAACAAATGATGTAGAGAATTTAAAAACATACAACTCTTATTTCAAAGATTTTTTTGTATAACGCTTAGTTGCAGCAGTAATTAGCGATTTTCTGTTTTTTCTCACAAAAACGTGTGAAAAATCTATTTTTTTTAAGATTTCGGCCTTAGTGTGCATTTTACGACAAAAGTGTATATAACTAATTTTATAGGTAATAAAAAGATCTACAACTTTTATTTTAAGCATTTTGCTCTACAGAGCCTAGTTTAGTGTGAAAGAATGATTTTCCGTATTTTTAAGCCGAACTGAGTTTGATTTTCATTTTGCGTCTTTCAGTCATGATTAAAATAAGGTTATATTTTTGGAGGTTAGTTTTTCGTTTATTTCTAATGTTTTATTACTAATGTTAGGTTATATTGTTAATATTTGCATTGGCAAGAGAAAGTTGTGTGAGTGTTTCACACCAGATTTTATGGTTAGTGATTGCATATATGTATGTGATATAATCTGCCTTCATTTCAGTATTTTAATCAAATATTACTCCATTTAATATAATATTTTGACTTTAAATTAATGTTTAACAAACATATTTCATCCACTTTGCCTTCTCGTTAATTTCAACATATTATATTCTATAAAAATTCTGTTCCTTTTAATCCCTTTTTTTTGTTTTTCCTTTGTAAAATAAATCTTTGAGAATGTTTTTTAATCTAATTTCCGCCTTTTTATATTTCATATACCGGGTGATTCAAAACTATTCGGCAATCTCTTGGGATCTCATTCTATAACTAAAAATAAGAAAAAAAGTTCATATAAATATATGCCTGAAAACGCTTAGTTAGCGAGTTACGGGTAGCGAAAAATTTCACCTACAACTCTGTACCCTTGGTGAAGTAAGACCGTATAAAAATGTTAAAGGTAGTTACAAACATACAAATGCGATTGTTTCTTATGTTTTTTAATCTGAAAAATTGAATAAAATTGGTTCTAGAGCTGTTAATGCAATACTTTCAGAGATATCTTACGTAAAACACAAGCATTGGTGCAAAGAAACAACACATTTTTGTGTTTAACGTAAGATTACTTTCATAAATGGTAAATAAAGGTGTATTTTTTCTTAAATAAATTTGTAGAAAATTTAATTCTGAAAAGATTCATGTAAATTACTCAGGAAAAAAATGAATAATAGATATTGAAATTTCGCTTTATATAAAATAAAAACAGACGCACATAAAACGCACATTCTTATCTGCATAAAATATTACTTAATATTTTATGCAGATAAGATAAACACAAAAATGTGTTATTTCTTTGCACCAATTCTTGTGTTTTATGTAAGATATATCTGAAAGTATTGCATTTAAAGTTCTGGAACCAATTTTATTCAATTTTTCAGATTAAAAAACATAAGAAACAATAGTATTTTTATCTTTGTAAGTACCTTTAACATTTTTATACGGCCTTACTTCACCGAGGGTACAGAGTTCTTGGTGAAATTTTTCGCTAGCCGAAATCGCTAACTAAGCGTTTTCAGGCATATATTTATATGAACTATTTTTTTTTCTTATTTTTAGCTATAGAATGAGATCACAAGAGATTGCCGTATAGTTTTGAATCACCTGGTATAATCAAATTTGTAGGAAATTAAAAGATCTACAACTTTTATATTGAGTATTTTTCTCTACAGAGCCTAGTTTAGCGTGAAAGAGTAATTTTCCGTATTTTAAAGCCAAATTGAGGTCGATTTTCATTTTGCGTATTTCACCTCAGATAAAAATAAGGTTATTTTTTTGAGGTTAGTTTTTGTTTATTTCTAATGTTAGGTTATATTGGTCATTATTTGCATTGGCAAGAGAAAGTTGTGTGAGTTTTTCACACCAGATTTTTTTGTTTAACGTCCGACTGTACTGAAATTGCTACTAATGCAGACGGTGAAGGATGAAATGAGTTTTTGTAACGTATGAAAATATGCCGTGCCTGAATGGGATTCGAACCCAAGACCGGATGATGAGAGGCTAGCACGTAGCTACTTGATTGTAGCCTACTTGATTTTTTTACGGTAAAGTTTGTTATTTTGTGATAGACTTTATTAGCCGATATTTTATGATTGATTCGGTATGAAACGTTGTTTGTTTTTATTTAAATTGTTGGTAAATTCCGTGAATTGCTTTGCTTTAAACGTTTAATAATTTATCTTTTGTAGTCATTTTTTCATTGTCATTTTCTTTGGTTAGGTTTTCTTGTTAAATCCTTGTTTATCAATAATAATATGTTAAATTAATGAAATTAAAGTTTATAATTTTACTTTACCACAAGGAGTTATAACAATAAAATAATTTCGAATTAGAAAGCCGACATGAAAACAATACTTTCCTTCCCTATAGGCCTATATTCGTAGAAAGGGAAAGTGAAAATAATAAATTAAACTTGTGTTGCATATAGTAATTAAAATTTGTTAAATATTAAATAATTATTTGTAAAATAGTTAAAAAATTATAATTTTTTTGGCTGGTGGAAGTTATCAAAATGAGGTTGATTTTTATTTAGCGTCATTCAATGAAAATTAAAATTAGGTCTAAATGTTTTTCTTATTACATTGTGTCATTGTGTTACTCATGATGAAAAATAGGTTATGTTGTTCATTATTTACATTGGTAAGATAATGTCGTGTGAGTGTTTTTCACCAAATCAAAAACAATTTCGATTTGGAAAAGTCGACATGAAAACAATACTTTCTTTCCGTATATGTTCATTAAGGTAAAGTGCAAATAACAAATTATACTTGTACAGCATTTTATAGAAATTTTAACTAGAAAATTTTAGAAAAGTGAAAATTCTGTTACATAATATAATTTTTTTGGCTGGTGGAAGTTATCTAAAAGAGGTTGATTTTTATTTAGCGTCATCCAATCAAGATTAATATTAGGTAATGTTTTTTTAATAATATTGGTAAGAGAATGTCGTGAGAGTGTTTCACACCAAATCAAAAAACAATTTCCATTAGGAAAAGTCGACATGAAAACAATACTTTCCTTCCGTATATCATCATAAAGGGGAAGTGAAAATAAAATATTATACTTGTATAGCATTTTATAGAAATTAGAACTAGATAATTTTAGAAAATTGAAAATTTGTTACATAATATAATTTTTTTGGCTGGTGGAAGTTATCAAAATGAGGTTGATTTTTATTTAGCGTCATTAAATCAAAATGAAAATTAGGTAAATGTTTTTCTTGTGTAGCCTACCCATGATAGAGATAGGTTATGTTGTTCCTTATTTACATTGGTAATATAATGTCGTGTGAGTGTTTCACACCAAATCAACAAAAAACAATATCGATTTGAAAAAGTTGACATGAAAACAATACTCTCCTTCCATATATATTCATAAAAGGGAAGTGAAAATAAAAAATTATACTACTTGTATTGCATTTTATAGAAATTAGAAATAGACAATTTTAGAAAAGTGAAATTTTGTTACATAATATAATTTTTTTTTGGCTAGTGGGCATTATCAAACAGAGGTTGATTTTTATTAAGCGTCATTCAATCGAGATTAAAGTTAGGTGATGTTTTTCGTATTACATTGGTAAGAGAATGTCGTGTGAGTGTTACACATCAAATCAACATGAAAACAATTTCGATTTGGAAAAGTCGACATGAAAACAATACTTTCCTTCCGTATATATTCATAAAGAGGAAGTGAAAATAAAAAATTATACTTGTATAGCATTTTATAGAAATTAGAAATAAACAATTTTAGAAAAGTGAAATTTTGTTACATAATATAATTTTTTTGGCTAGTGGGCATTATCAAACAGAGGTTGAGTTTTATTAAGCGTCATTCAATCAAGATTAAAGTTAGGTAATGTTTTTCGTATTGCATTGGTAAGAGAATGTCGTGTGAGTGTTACACATCAAATCAACATGAAAACAATTTCGATTTGGAAAATTCGACATAGAAACAGTACTTTTCTGTCATGTGTATTCATAAAGGGCAAGAGAAAGTAAACAATTAAACAGGTTAACATTTACAATAATTAAAACTAGACAATTTTAAAACGCGAAAATTTATTACATATATACAATTTTTTTGGCTAGTGGGCATCATCGAACAGAGATTGATTTTTTATTAAGCGTCATTCAATCAAGATTAACGTTAGGTAATGTTTTTCGTATTACATTGGTAAGAGAATATCATGTAAAAGTGTTACACATCAAATCAACATAGAAACAATTTCGAATTTGAAAAATCGTCAAGAAAACAATAATTCCCTTCCTATATTTTCATTAAGCGAAAGAGAAAGTAAAATTAAACAGGTATTACATTATAGTAATTGGAACAAGGTAATTTTAAAATGCGAAAATTTGTTACATATAATTTTAACTAATGTAGGTAATTTTTTTGGCTAGTGGAAGTTATGAATGTATACTTGTGTTACTAATTCTGGTTACCTGTAGTGATTTTTCACGATACCGTACTTTTAATATTAGTAAATATGAAATTTAATTAGGCGAAGAGGAATATGAAAATTTATTATAAAACAAAAAATTAAATGAAATAATATTACTGTACACATTTTAAAGATTATGTTATAAAATAATTTAATATAGTTTTTTCCTTGTTGAATATTCGGGTTGTTGAGTAACAGAAGTTAATGAATTGTAGGTATGGTGGATATAGAGAAGTCCCCCTCCGTTTTCTTAGTTTGATTGAGGAGAGGCAGTGTGCATGTTTATACTTGTTTGTGATCGCCCAACTTTAAAAAAATGACAATCTATGACGTAACAATCTATCGTATCGTCTTTCTTCGGTCAGTTTAACTTCTTGCGCGGCCCGGCTAACTTGGTTATTTTTGTATCGGAGAACTTTCGCTTTATTACTGCTACGATTTTTGTTTTATTAACGTGTTCGAGTGTGCTTTATTGAACTAGAATTATTTATTTCTTTAATGAATATTTCGTCGTTGAAAAAAAGGTTAGTTTTATATTAATTTTTGTAATTAATATTTATAATCCAGGGCCCGTTACCAGTTGTAATAATTTTGCACTTTTTTATATTGAACACTATTTCTCATTGCTTTCTAATAATCATATTCTTACTGAGTAGAAAATAATTAAATAAAATAACTAAATATTACATCATTAATGGCATTTAATGTTAACTCATACAGTGCCAGGAGAATATTATTAGTTCCAATCGAAAAATGCCACGTTTTTTACTTTCTCTTGCCTATATGAATATATAGGAAGGAAAGTATTGTTTTCATGTCGATTTTTCGAAATGGAGTTTTCACCGGATCTATACGTTTTCAGACCCCCTGAACCCAAAAAACATGTTTTTAGCGATTGGTCTGTGTGTGTGTCTGTCTGTGTGTGTGTGTGTGTGTGTGTGTGTGTGTGTGTGTGTGTGTGTGTGTGTGTGTCTGTGTGTGTGTGTGTGTGTGTGTGTGTGAACAGAATATCTCAAGAACGGAACGTCGTACGAACTTGAAACTTGAAACTTAAGTTACATACCACTACCGGACGCGACACGAACATTTTCATCAAAATCGGTCAACCGGAAGTAGTAGTTTATTCGTATAATTTTTCAGTTTTTTGCGATTTTCTCAAAAACTGGTCCTACGATTTTTTTTGAAAATCGCCTATTTTACTCAATTTTTTATTCTCTACAAGATAGGGTAGGCGCCATGTTTGCTGAAATTCTCGGTGAGGCTGTTTTCACGTAAAAACGTTGTTTTTTTAAGATTACGGCTTTAATATAAATTTTAGCGCAAAAACTTATATAATAAAAGTTGTAGAGAATTTAAAAACCTACAACTTTTATTTCAAACATTTTTTTGTATAACGCTTAGTTTAGCGGTAATTTGCGATTTTCTGTTTTTTTTTTCTCACGAAAACGTGAGAAAAATCGATTTTTTTAACATTTCGGCCTTAGTATGCATTTTACGACAAAAGTGTATATAATTAAATTTATAGAAAATTAAAAGATCTACAACTTTTATTTAAAGCATTTTTCTCTACAGAGCCTAGTTTAGAGAGAAAGAGTGATTTTCCGTATTTCTAAGATAAACTGAGGTTGATTTTCATTTTGCGTCTTTCACTCATGATTAAAATTAGGTTATGTTTGTTGAGGTTAGTTTTTTGTTTATTTCTTATGTTTTATTACTAATGTTAGGTTTATTGTTAATTATTTGCACTGGCAAGAGAAAGTTGTGTGAGTGTTTCACACCAGATTTTTCCTCTAAGTACTTGTTAAAAATGCCACCATATTTTTGTGCGATTGAATCATTTTATAAAAATAAAATCTATCCTTAACTTTACTATTTTTCAAGATATTTTAATGATTTATTTTTGTTTTGTTCATAATGAATAATTAAATTTGTAATGACATTTAGGTCTAAGTTGTTACACATTGCTTACGATTTACAAAGAATTAAAGTTTCTAATTAAACATTTGTTTTGTGGAAATTTCCCTAATAATTTTAACAAATCACACTAAAAAAATGATGTTACCCAACTTCACACTTATACAACTTTAAATACAGTTTCATTATGTAGTCACCATTAACTTATGTATTGTAAAAAAATCTGGTGTGAAACACTCACACAACTTTCTCTTGCCAATGCTAATAATTAACAATGTACCAAACATTAGTAATAAAACATTAGGAATAAATAAAAAAACTGTTGTTGTTGTTTAGGTCAACAGCCGAAAGGCTGGTTTGAACCTCTAGAGGTTTTACCAAGTAAAACGAGGAGTGAGGTGGTTTACCATTGCCACAACTCACTGAGTGGAAAAGTACGCTTATCAGCATGCCGGGCCCTCTGAAAAGCACATATTTTCCACTCTGTAAATGACACCTTCACTTCATTCACCACAGGGTCTGGCTGTATAATGAAATCCATTACTTTCAGACGAGATAACTCTGATTAGTGTCTTTTACACCTCTACCTCTTCTGTCCTTAAATGATTCAGTCATTTAATTGACTGACCATGTGATAAGAAACAGAACTATTTATTTTAGCCCTGCAACGAACAGATTGAGTGTAAAAAATTATACACTCCAACTGTCTGTTATGGGCAGATAAAAAAAACTAACCTCAACAACAATTTCGAAATCGAGTTTTCACCGGATCTATACGTTTTCAGACCCCCTGAACCCAAAAAACATGTTTTTAGCGATTGGTCTGTGTGTGTGTGTGTGTGTGTGTGTGTGTGTGTGTGTGTGTGTGTGTGTGTGTGTGTGTGTGTGTGTGTGTGTGTGTGTGTGTGCGTGTGTGTGTGTGTGTATGTGTGTGTATGTGTTTGTGTGTGTGTGCGTGTGTGTGTGTGTGTGTGTGTGTGTGTGTGTGTGTGTGTGTGTGCGTGTGTGAGTGTGTGTGTGTGCGCGCGTGCGTGCGTGTGTGAACAGAATATCTCAAGAACGGAACATCGTACGAACTTGAAACTTAAGTTACATACCACTACCGGACGCGACACGAACATTTTCATCAAAATCGGTCAACCGGAAGTAGTAGTTTATTCGTATAATTTTTCAGTTTTTTGCGATTTTCTCAAAAACTGGTCCTACGATTTTTTTTAAAATCGCCTATTTTACTCAATTTTTTATTCTCTACAAGATAGGGTAGGCGCCATGTTTGCTGAAATTCTCGGTGAGGCTGTTTTCACGTAAAAACGTTGTTTTTTTAAGATTACGGCTTTAATATAAATTTTAGCGCAAAAACTTATATAATAAAAGTTGTAGAGAATTTAAAAACCTACAACTTCTGTTTCAAACATTTTTTTGTATGACGCTTAGTTTAGCAGTAATTAGCGATTTTCTGATTTTTTCTCACGAAAACGTGTGAAAAATCGATTTTTTAAAGATTTTGGCCTTAGTATGCATTTTACGACAAAACTGTATATAACCAAATTTATAGTAAATTTAAAGATCTACAATTTTTATTTAAAGCATTTTTCTCTACAGAGCCTAGTTTAGCGTGAAATAGTGATTTTCCGTATTTTTAAGCCAGACTGAGGTTGATTTTCATTTTGAGTGTTTCACTCATGATTAAAATAAGGTTATGTTTATTGAGGTTAGTTTTTTTGTTTATTTCTAATATTTTATTACTAATGTTAAATTATATTGTAAATTATTTGCATTGGCAAGAGAAAGTTGTGTGAGTGTTTCACACCAGATTTTTTTGTAAACGTACTAAAATTGGGACGCAACGCTGACATTATTCAGTGAAAATCGTGGCACTCTAATGTTATGACACTGGCACTGCAAGGGTTAATTAAATATTTAATTACAAAAATTTCATTTATTCTATTTTAAATATTATAAAATTTTGAATTATGATAATAGGCATACAGACTTTAAATCTAAATTTGTTCTATTGTGGTTATTTTACTTTTTGATATTATCTTTTATTTTCTAAATTATTTAATATTCAAATTTTAAAAGAATCTTACTAATAACTTTCTCTTGCCTATATGAATACACATGAAAAGAAAGTATTGTTTTCATGTCGATTTTTCGAAATCGAGTTTTCACCGGATTTACACGTTTTCAGACCTGAACCCAAAAAGACATGTTATTAGCGATTGGTGTCTGTCTGTGTGTGTGTGTGTGTGTGTGTGTGTGCGCGCGCGCGTGTGTGAACAGAATATCTCAAGAACATCGTACGAACTTAAAACTTAAGTTACATACCGCTACCGGACCCGACATGAACATTTTCATCAAAATCGGTCAACCGATTACGTGTGAATTTTACGTGTGATTACGTGTGTATTTCTAATGCGTGTGTGATTAAACGCGTGAAAATGTGTGGGAAGTAGTAGTTTATTCGTGTAATTTTTTACTTTTTTGCAATATTCTCAAAAACTCGTCGTACGATTTTTTTTTTAAATCGACACGTTTACTAAGTTTTTTATGCTCTACAAGATGGGTAGGCGCCTTGTTTGCTGAAATTCTTGGTAAGGATTTTTCCACGTAAAAAAATAGTATTTTTAAGATTACGGCTTTGTAGGAGTGTTATCAGAGTGCGGGGTGTGTAACAGATGAGACCCACAATTTTTAATTTTTACTTTCTCTTGCCTATATGAATATATAGGAAAGAAAATTTTGTTTTCAAGTCGATTTTAACAAATCGGGTTTTCACCGCATCTACACGTTTTAGACAGACCACCTGAATCCAAAAAACATGTTTTTAGCGATTGTTCTGTGTGTGTGTGTTTATGTGTGCGCGCGCGCGTGTGCAGAATATCTCAAGAACAGAACATCGTGCGAGTTTAAAACTTGAAACAAGTTACACACCACTACCGGACCCGACACGAACATTTTTATCAAAATCGGTCGACCGGAAGTAGTAGTTTATTCGTGTCACTTTTTTGCAATTTTCTCAAAAACTGGTACTACGATTTTTTTTTTAAATCGCCTGGTTTACTAAATTTTTGATGCTCTACAAGATAGGGTATAGGCGCCATGTTTGCTGAAATTCTTGGGTGAGGCTGTTTTCACGTAAAAAAAATTGTTTTTCTTTAAAATTACGGCTTAAATATACATTTAGCGCAACAATTTATATAATAAAAAATCTGGTGTGAAACACTCACACAACTTTTCCCTTGCCAATGCAAATAATGACCAAAATAACCTAACATTAGTAATAGAACATTAGAAATAAACAAAAAACTTACCTCAAAAAACATAACCTAGTTTTAACATAAGAATGATGCAAAATGAAAATCGACCTCAGTTTGGCTTAAAAATACGGAAAATCACTCTTTCACGCTAAACTAGGCTCTGTAGAAAAAAAAGCTCTGAATAAAAGTTTTATATCTTTTAATTTTCTATAAAATAGATTACGTAGGTACACTTTTGTCGTAAAATGCATGCTGAGGCTGAAATCTTAAAAAAATTATTTTTTACACGTTTTCGTGAGAAAAAAAACAGAAAATCTGTAATTACCACTAAACTGAGCGTTACACAAAAAAAGTTTAAATAAAAGTTGTAAGATTTTAAATTCTCTACATGTTTTAGTATATAAATTTTTACGCTAAAATGCATATTGAAGCCGTAATCTAAAAAAAAAACACTTTTTTACGTGAAAACAGCCTCACCAAGAATTTCAGCAAACCAGGCGATTTTTTAAAAAAACGTAGGCCCAGTTTTTGAGAAAATCGCAAAAAAGTGAAAAAAACACGAATAAAGTACTACTTCTGGTTGAGCGATTATGATGAAAATGTTAATATCGGGTCCGATAGTGGTATGTAACTTACGTTTCAAGTTCAAGTTCGTACGATGTTCCGTTCTTGAGATATTCTGTTCACACACACGCACTCAGACACACACACAGACCAATCGCTAAAAACATTTTTTTTTTGGTTCAGGGGGTCTGAAAACGTGTAGATCCGGTGAAAACTCGATTTCCAAAAATCGACATGAAAACAATACTTTCCTTCCTATACATTCATATAGGCAAGAGAAAGTAAAAATTAAAATACTGCTGTAAAAGTTTTGAAAATCCAATTATTTAGATTTTTAAAAATTGTAGACACGCCTCATCTATTTTAGAACATTCCGTTTACTAATTACATTAAACGTTTGTAAGTTAAAAATTTATGTAACCTCCTATAGTACCATAAACAGAAGAAACTCTGCAATAAAATGCCAAAGCATTTTGGCCAGTGCAGGTATTAAAGCATTTTGGCCAAAGCAGCCAATTTCATGCCAAAGCAGGTGTTAGATTGTTGGCCGTGAGTACACTGTTGCCAACATACCGATTGGGGGATAGAAAATTTACCCCGATGTATTACTTCTGTCTTCTTATAATCAGGGTTGCGTCCTTAATAAAACACCTGTTACTTCAGTCGTATTATAATTGGGTGACCATGTGTTAAGAAACAGAATTATTTTTGTAGCCCTAGAAATAGCAGATGGAGTACAAAAATGATTTTACATTCCACCAGCCCTTTCCTGTTGTCAGCAAATAACTAGGATAACAAGTAATATTTAACTATTGCATTTTAAAACATCTAAATTATTAAACGTTCAGTACATAAAATAAAAAATAAAACTATTAACGTGAAACGAGAAATGGGCGGGGGTCGTTAGTTATTTTATAAATTTGTCTCTCTCTTCTGTTTTATATTTTATAGAGTTTAAATGATTTTTTTGTCATTTTGTAAAAGAATACTATTACCGTTCCGGTTTAATACAGTTTAAACAAATAGCTACATTTCATTTAAACATAAAATGCAAATAAAATAAATATTAATATTGCTTTGATGATTGAATTTCAATTCTATGTTGCTTGGATATTGTTCACAACTAAATTTATTGTTTTAATTTAAATTTATCCTCAAGAGCTTAATTCTTGATATCAAATCAAAAACAATTAATAATAAATGAATAGATTGCGCCCGCACTGTGCGTCACGTTATTGCTACCATATAAGGGGGTTTTCACCGGGAATCATACTGCATTGACAACCAAAAAAAAATTTTTTTTTAATTTATTTATTTAACGTCGCATCAACTACAACGGTCATTAGCGACGACGTTGGGGTGGAACTTTTGTGTACAATGGAGGATGAAATGATGTGACGTTGGGGTGGAACTTTTGTGTACAATGGAGGATGAAATGATGTGACGTTGGGGTGGAACTTTTGTGTACAATGGAGGATGAAATGATGTGACGTTGGGGTGGAACTTTTGTGTACAATGGAGGATGAAATGATGTGACGTTGGGGTGGAACTTTTGTGTACAATGGAGGATGAAATGATGTGACGTTGGGGTGGAACTTTTGTGTACAATGGAGGATGAAATGATGTGACGTTGGGGTGGAACTTTTGTGTTCAATGGAGGATGAAATGATGTGACGTTGGGGTGGAACTTTTGTGTACAATGGAGGATGAAATGATGTGACGTTGGGGTGGAACTTTTGTGTACAATGGAGGATGAAATGATGTGACGTTGGGGTGGAACTTTTGTGTACAATGGAGGATGAAATGATGTGACGTTGGGGTGGAACTTTTGTGTACAATGGAGGATGAAATGATGTGACGTTGGGGTGGAACTTTTGTGTACAATGGAGGATGAAATGATGTTTTGTAACGTATGAAAATATCCTGTCCCTGAGTGGGATTCGAACCCAGGACCGCATGATGAGAGGCGAGTATGTTACAAACTACGCCAGTGCGGCCGGCGACTAAATTTTATTGAATACATTATTAGGTATAACAATAATAATAATAATTAATAAAAATACTTTATTTCCAACAAACTAATACAATTTTTACTTTCTCTTGCCTATATGAATATATATGTGTAGGAAGGAAGTATTGTTTTCATGTCGATTTTAACAAATTGAGTTTTCACCGGATCTACACGTTTTCAGACCCCCTGAACCCAACAAAACATGTTTTTAGCGATTGGTCTGTGTGTCTTGTCTGTGTGTGTATGTGTGAACAGAATATCTAAAGAACGGAACATCGTACGAACTTAAAACTTGAAACTTAAGTTACATACCACTACCGGACCCGACACGAAATTTTTTTATCAAAATCGCTCAACCGGAAGTAAAAGTTAAATCGTGTAATTTTCCACTTTTTTGCGATTTTCTCAAAAACTGGTCCTACGATTTTTTTTAAAATTACCTGATTTACTAAAATTTTTTATGCTTTACAAGATAGGGTAGGCGCCATGTTTGCTGAAATTCTTGGTGAGTCCGTTTTCACGTAAAAAAATTGTTTTTTAAGACTACGGCTTTAATATGCATTTTAGCGCAAAAAATTATATAATAGGAAATGTTGAGAATTTAAAATCCTACAATTTTTATTTCAAACATTTTTTTGTATAACGCTTAGTTTAGCGGTAGGCCTAATTAGCGATTTTCTGTTTTTTTCTCACGATAACGTGTTAAAAATCGATTTTTTTAAGATCTCGGCCTTAGTATGCATTTTACGACAAAAGTGTATATAATAAAATTTATAGAAATTTAAAAGATCTACAACTTTTATATAAGCATTTTTTTTTGTACAGTGTTTAGCGTGAAAGAGCGATTTTCCGTATTTTTAAGTCAAACTGAGGTCGATTTTCATTTTGCGTCTTCCACTCATGATTTAATTATGGTTATGCTTTTTAGGTTAGTTTTTTGTTTATTTTTCATGTTTTATTACTAATGTTAGGTTATATTGGTCATTATTTGCGTTGGCAAGAGAAAGTTGTGTGACTGTCTAACACCAAATTTTTTAACTACTTACCACAAAAAAAATACGGTAAGTGAGCTGACAGTTGAGTTTGTGTTTTACCTAGCATCACGCCCGTGTTTTCTCTTCCATTATTCATTACCATTTCTTAATTTCATTTTGTTCACTACACATTCATTATTTGATAGCATATTGCACTGAACCCAATTTGCAAATCAAACACGAATGAAATTTTGTAATGTTCTGTCGCAGTATTCAGTATTTGTTCATCAAGTAAATTGTTTGCATTTACGTCCGTTCTTATTAATTAGTTAATTAAATAATGCGAATCGAAATTGTTAACCTCGTAACACCCTGAACCTTCAATAGTGATTTCACAAGTGTTTTTTTGTGTTACTTTTTGTCTGTGTGTATCATTTTTATTTTCTCTTGCCTATTTGAATATATAGGAACGAAAGTATCGGTTTCATTTCGATTTTAAGAAATTGAATTTTCACCGGATCTACACGTATTCAAACCTCTGAAGCCAAAATATATGTTCCTACCGATTAGAAAAATTTTGGTTAAATTTTTGAAAAACGTAATATCGTATGAAACTTAAAACTTAAGTTAGGTACTTTTAGAGGACCCGACACGTACATTTTCATCAAAATCGGTCAACCGGAAGTAGTAGTTTATTCGTGTAATTTTTCACTTTTTTGCGATTTTCTCAAAAACTGGTCTTACGATTTTTTTTAAATCGCCTAGTTTACTAAATTTTTATGCTTTACAAGATTAGGGTAGGCGCCATGTTTACTTAAATTTTGGTTAGACTGTTTACACGTAAAACAATTGTTTTTTTTTTAAGATTACGGCTTTAATATGCATTTTAGTGCAAAAAATTATATAATGGAAAATTTGGAGAATTTAAAACCCCATTAGCCTACTTTTATTTCAAAAATTTTTTGTATAACGGTTCGTTTTAGCGGTAATTAAAAATTCTGTTTATTTCTCACGAAAACGTGTAAAAAATTGATCTTTTCAAGATTCAGGCCTTATTATGTATTTTACGACAAAAGTGTACATAACTAAATTTATGGGTAATTAAAAAAGCTCTACAACTTTTAGTTGTTGCATTTTCTCCTCATTTTTTCAGTTTAGCGTGCAACAGTGATTTTCCGTATTTTTAAGCCAAACTGAGGTCGATTTTATTTTTGCGTCTTTCACTCATGATTAAAATTAGGTTATATTTATTGAGGTTAGTTTTTTGCTTATTTCTAACGTTTTATTACAAATGTGTTACCTTTATTGTTAATTATTTGCATTGGCAAGAGAAAGTCGTGTGAGTGGTTCACACGAGGTTTTTTTACTTTCTCTTGCCTATATGAATATATAGGAAGGAAAGTATTGTTTTCATGTCGATTTTTCGAAATCGAGTTTTCACCGGATCTATACGTTTTCAGACCCCCTGAATCCAAAAAACATGTTTTTAGCGATTGGTCTGTGTGTGTGTCTGTGTGTCTGTGTGTGTGTGTGTGAACAGAATATCTCAAGAACGGAACGTCGTACGAACTTGAAACTTGAAACTTAAGTTACATACCACTACCGGACGCGACACGAACATTTTCATCAAAATCGGTCAACCGGAAGTAGTAGTTTATTCGTATAATTTTTCACTTTTTTGCGATTTTCTCAAAAACTGGTCCTACGATTTTTTTTAAAATCGCCTATTTTACTCAATTTTTTATTCTCTACAAGATAGGGTAGGCGCCATGTTTGCTGAAATTCTCGGTGAGGCTCTTTTCACGTAAAAACGTTGTTTGTTTTAAGATTACGGCTTTAATATAAATTTTAGCGCAAAACGTTATATAATAAAAGTTGTAGAGAATTTAAAAACCTACAACTTATGTTTCAAACATTTTTTTGTATGACGCTTAGTTTAGCGGTAATTTGCGATTTTCTGTTTTTTTCTCACGAAAACGTGAGAAAAATCGATTTTTTTAATATTTCGGTCTTAGTATGCATTTTACGACAAAAGTGTATATAATAAAAGTTATAGAAAATTAAAAGATCTACAACTTTTGTTTAGAGAATTTTTCTCTACAGAGCCTAGTTTAGCGTGAAAGTGTGATTTTCCGTTTTTTTTTTAAGCCAAATTGAGTTCGATTTTCATTTTGCGTCTTCCACTCATGATTAAAATAAGGTTATGTTTTTGAGGTTAGTTTTTGTTCATTTCTAATGTTTTAATACTAATGTTAGGTTTATTGTTAATTATTTGCATTGGCAAGAGAAAGTTGTGTGAGTGTTTCACACCAGATATTTTAATAATTTATTTATGTAATAAATCGTTTTTTCCTGTTGAGGAATATATTTGTAACAGTTGATCTCATTACTACCTCCCTCTTATGTTTGTTTTAAAATGTTCCACCTCAATTTACTGTTGTCACGCCCACCCTTCTATTTGTTTTCTTAAATGTAGAAATTTGTAAATGTCTTAACACATTTATTCATATACTTTAGCCGGTTGTAAATTTTAAGCCACGATGAATTGCATTTGTCGGATTAAATGAAGCAAAACTTTGGTACATTCAAACATTTTTGGTATATTTCAAACATTTATTTTGTATAACGCTTAGTTTAGTGGTAATTAGCGATTTTCTGGTTTTTTCTCTCACGAAAACGTGTAAAAAATCGATTCGTTTAAGATTTTGGCCTTGGTATGTATTTTACGACAAAAGTGTAGCTATATAACTAAATTTATGGGAAATGAAAAGGTCTACAACTTTTAGTTGAAGTATTTTTCTCTAGAGAGCCTAGTTTAGCGTGGAAGAGTGATTTTCCATATTTTTAAGCCAAACTGAGGTCGGTTTTTATTTTGCGTCTTTCACTCATGATTTAAATTAGGTTATACTTATTGAGATTAGTTTTTTGCTTATTTTTAATTTTTTATTAATAATGTTAAGGTTTATTGTTAATTATTTTTATTGGCAACAGAAAATTGTGTGAGTGTTTCACACCAGTTTTTTTAATAATTTATTTATGTAATATAAATCGGTTTTTTTTAATAATTTGTTTATGTAATAAATAGGTTTTTTCATCTCATTACTACCTCCCTCTTATATTTGTTTTAAAAGGTTCTACCTCAATTTACTGTTGTCACGCCCACCTTTCTATTTGTTTTCTTAAATGTAGAAATTTGTAAATGTCTAACACATTCATTCATATACTTTAGCTGGGTTGTAAATTTTAAGCCACGGTGAGTTGCATTTGTCGGATTAAATGAAGCAGAATTTTGGTACATTTTCTATTTCCGTATTAGAATAGTCTCTTGTATTAGTCGTTTATGAATGATTAATACCGCATGAATGTTGTTCTACCTAATATACAACTTAAGTCATGTGTTGTTCATGTGTAGCCTACACATATGTGGAAGAGGGTTTAGCCAGTCGAGAAGTTTTGAATTGCCAATCCTATGGTAGTATTACATTAGCTTGTATCTCCCTCTCACTGCTCTTTCTCTTATTCTCCTCTAATCTGTCACACCGTTTGTTGTTGTGAATTAAATCGTAGGCTATGTACAGGGTGTCTCATCAATAAAATAAACAAAACAATATTTATGTTTATCATACAGTAGGCCTACCCTTTGAACTACGGTTTTTTACTTTCTCTTGCCTATATGAATATATACTGCCCATAACAGACAGGTGGAGTGTCAAGTTATTTACACTCAATCTGTTAGTTGCAGGGCTAAAATAAATAGTTCTGTTTCTTATCACATGGTCAGCCAATTATTAAATGACTGAATCATTTAAGGACAGAAGAGGTAGAGGTGTAAAAGACACTAATCAGAGTTATCTCGTCTGAAAGTAATGGATTTCATTATACAGCCAGACCCTGTGGTGAATGAAGTGAAGGTGTCATTTACAGATTGGAAAATATGTGCTTTTCAGAGGGCCCGGTATGCTGATAAGCGTACTTTTCCACTCAGTGAGTTGTGGCAATGGTAAACCACCTCACTCCTCGTTTTACTTAGTAAAACGTCGAGAGGTTCAAACCAGCCTTTCGGCTATTGACCTAAACAACATATGAATATATAGGAAGGAAAGTATTGTTTTCATGTCGATTTTTTAACAAATACACAAATCCAAACCGGATCTACACGTTTTCAGGCCCCCTGAATCCAAAAAAAAACTTTTTTTTAGCGATTGATCTGTGCGTCCGTGTGTGTGTGTGTGTGTGTCTGCGTGCGCGCGTGTGTGTGTGAACAGAATATCTTAAGAACGGAACATCGTACGAACTTAAACCTTTAAACTTAAGTTGCATACCATTACCGGACCCGACACGAAAATTTTCATTAAAATCGGTCAACCGATTTGGTTGTAGTTTATTCGTGTAAGTTTTCACTTTTTTGCGATTTTTTTTCAAAATCGCATGGTTTACTAAATTTTTATGCTCTACAAGATAGGGTAGGCGCTATGTGTGCTGAAATTCTTGGTGACGTTGTTTTCACGTAAAAAAAATTTTTTTTTTAAATATTACGGCTTTAATATGCATTTTAGCGCAAAAATTTGTATAATAAAAGTTTTAGAGAATTTAAAACTCTACAACTTTTATTTCAAACATTTTTATGTATAACGTCTAGTTTAGCGATAATTAGCGATTTTCTGTTTTTTTTCTCACACTGCAAATGATACCTTGACTTCATTCACGACAGGTTCTGGCTGTATAGCGAAATTCATTACGTTTTAAGACGTTAACTGTGACTAGTGTAATGACACAAAATTGATGCACACCTGGAGTTGTTTATTTTTGAGTCTATTGAAATAAAAAAAAATCTGGTGTGAAACACTCACACAACATTCTCTTGCCAATGCAAATAATTAACAATAAACCTAACATTAGTATTAAAACATTAGAAATGAACAAAAACTAACCTCAAAAACATAACCTTATTTTAATCATGAGTGAATGACGCAAAATGACAATCGAACTCAGTTTGGCTTAAAAATACGGAAAATCACGCTTTCACACTAAACTAGGCTCTGTAGAAAAAAATGCTCTAAACAAAAATTGTAGATCTTTTAATTTCCTGTAGATATTCTGTTCACACACACACACACACACACACACACACACACCAATCGCTAAAAACATGTTTTTGGGTTCAGGGGGTCTGAAAACGTATAGATCCGGTGAAAACTCGATTTCGAAAAATCGACATGAAAACAATACTTTCCTTCGTATATATTCATATAGGCAAGAGAAAGTAATAGATATCTCCAGCTGATTAAAATAAATACTTTAAAAATTATTTTATTTACATTAACAGAATATGGTTACTAGGCAACTAAGAAGAGGATAAAAATTATTTTATTTACATTAACAGAATATGGTTACTAGGCAACTAAGAAGAGGAAGAAAAGAGAATTGTAAATTATTTTAATGGGGGACTGGAGGCCAAACCAAACGAGTGGGTCCCTCATTCAGTCTTAAAAAATAGTGATTAAAATATAATAAATAGTAAAATCGGATGAGAATTGGTGTATTATAAAGTGTTTACCATATAATATTGATAATGGACAGATAACTGAGATGTGAATATAAAACATAAAACCCAAAATAAACTAAACAGTGAGTGCATAAAAATTGAAAGATATATTCATAACATAACGAATATTGTAAAAATAAAGTATTAATTGTTTACTAATTTAATTATTTCACAACAAAATTGGCATTCTCTTGTGACGAGTGAATTAAGTCCTCTTCAAATTATTTAGTTGCTTACACCTCTACCTCTTCTGTTCCTAAATAGTTTAGTTGATTCACTGACCATTTATTAGTAGGCCTGCTAAGAGCGATTGTTCTTAATATTTTACCTCGATAAAAGAAATTTCGTTTAAGCACAGGATATTTGCCCGTAACAGACAGGTGGAGTGTCAAATTATTTACACTCAATCTGTTAGTTGCAGGGCTAAAATAAATAGTTCTGTTCCTTATCACGTGGTCAGCCAATTAAATGACTGAATCATTTAAGAACAGAAGAGGTAGAGGTGTAAAAGACACTTAATCAAGAGTTATCTCCTCTGAAAGTAATGAATTTCATTGTACAGCCAGACCCTGTGGTGAATAAAGTGAAGGTGTCATTTGCAGAGTGGAAAATATATGCTTTTCAGAGGGCCCGGAATGCTGATAAGTGTACTTTTCCATTCATTGAGGAAGGCAATGGTAAACCACCTCACTCCTCGTTTTACTTAGTAAAACCTCTACGGTTCAAACCAGCCTTTCGGCTGATGACCTTAACAACAACACAGGATATGTGTGCTACAAGTATAATATTCAAATGAACTGCAGTCCCCTAGCCGTGGGAGTGAGAGAATGCATAACGCTCTCACTCGCACAACCCATACGCGCCTACCCAATAACATTGTCGTATAATTTCACTCATTGTTGTGAGCAAGCGTTTATGCACACAGTAAACTAACAAGCTAGATAACGACTGTAGTATGTTTTCAGATTTGGATTACAACGGTGAAGACCTTTGAGCGCATGCGTAGTTATGCCACATATCTCCCTCTCTCACTCGCTCAGCTATGAGACATTAGCTCGTCTGGTACCTATAGCTACATCTGTTTTTCTTTTAAAATATCGTAAGAATGTTTAAAATGTATTATCCTCACCAGTGAGTCTATAGTAAATGTTTGAAATCTCATATTTTTCAGTCGGAATTTCATTATCTTTTTGAAAATAATTTAAAATCTGGTGTGAAACACTCACACAACTTTCTCTTGCCAATGCAAATAATTAACAATATAACCTAAGATTAGTTATAAAACATTAGAAATAAACAAAAAACTAACCTCTAAAAATATAACCTTATTTTAATCATGACTGAAAGACGCAAAATGAAAATCGAACTCAGTTCGGCTTAAAAGTACGGGAAATCATCCTTTCAAACTAAACTAGGCTCTGTAGAGAAAATGCTTTAAATAAAAGTTGTATATCTTTATATTTACTATAAAATTTATTATATACACTTTTGTCGTAAATGCATACTAAGGCCGAAATGTTAAAAAAAATCGATTTTTCACTCGTTTTCGTGAGAAAAAGCAGAAAATCGCTAATTACTGCTAAAGTAAGCGTTATACAAAAAATGTTTGAAATAAAAGTTGTAGGTTTTTAAATTCTCTACAACTTTTATTGCCCTATATAAATTTTTGCGCTAAAATTTATATTAAAGCCGTAATCATAAAAAAACAATTGTTTTACGTAAAAACAGCCTCACCGAGAATTTCAGCAAACATGGCGCCTCTATCTTGTAGAGAATAAAAATTTGTATAAACCAGGCGATTTATAAAAAAAATCGTAGGACCAGTTTTTGAGAAAATCGCAGAAAAGTGAAAAATTATACGAATAAACTACTTCTTCCGGTTGACCGATTTTGATGAAAATGTTCGTGTCGGGCCCGGCAGTGGTATGTAACTTAAGTTTCAAGTTTCAAATTTGTACGATGTTCCGTTCTTAAGATATTTTGTATACACAGAGACCAGTCGCTAAAAAACACGTGTGTGTGGGTTCAGGTGGTTTGAGAACGTGTAGATCCGTTGAAAACTCGATTTCGAAAAATGGAGATGAAAACAATTCTTTCCTTCCTATATATTCTAATAGGCAAGAGAAAGTAATAAAAATGAGGGTATATTTTTGATCCACCCAGTACTTACATGTGTCGATCCTTGTTCGTCCTGTCCCCCGTCCTTCATTTTCTGAATGTCCCTTGTCCAGTTATACATTATTCTGGACCGGAATAATCCTGTAATTCGAATTCAGAACTACTACCATATTCAACCCGGTTATGAATAGGATAATAGGCCTACGTCGTGAATTGATTCGGCCATTTAATGTCGCTCGGGATTCGTATTCGTATTCATGTAGGCTACAACTTAATTACAACTTATTCCTAAATCTAAAATTTAAATTTTATCCTAACTAATCTATTATTGGCTTCAGGTTAGTTTAGTTTGTTACAGAAACTGAACTTTATCCATCATTAATTTCATCCTTAATTTCGGCCGCGTTGGCGATGTTGGTAACGTGCTCGCCTCTCATCACGCGGTCTTGGGTTCGAATCCCACTCGGGCATGGCATTTTTTCATACGTTACAAAAAATTCATTTCATCCTTCACCGTCTGCATTAGCAGCAATTTGCAAAACAGTCGGACGTTAAACCAAAAAAAAAAAAAAAAAAAAAATTAATTTTCCCGTTTATCTTATTTAACATTTTTTTTTCATTCCTAATTTGTGTACGTTGCAATCTGTTCAATTTAGAACAATAAGCAACCCCATGACCCAATGAGATGAGGATGGTGTGTTGTATGACGTGTAAATGAGGTGTAGTCTTGTACAGACCCAGGCCGACCATTCCTGAGATGGTATGGATAATTGATCCCCAACCATCGAAGTACACCGGTAACCACTGTTGTCTAGTATTCAAATCCGTATAAAATTAACTACTTTTACTAGGAATTGAACCAGGAATTTTCGCCTCCGAAAATCAGGTGTTAAACAGCTGAATTTTTTTCAGGTGTTAAACAGCTGATTTTGGCGACGACTTTACCTCTAGACCAACTATAGTCTGTCTACTGTAAGAGATACAATACTTTCCTTCATATATATTCATACTCAATCTGTTCGTTGCTGGGCTAAAATAAATAGTTCTGTTTCTTTTCACATGTTCAGCCAATTAAATGACTGAATCATTTAAGAACAGAAGAGGTAGAGGTGTACTGTGACACTAATCAGAGTTACCTCCTCTGAAAGTAATGAATTTCATTATACAGCCAGACCCTGTGATGAATGAAATGAAGGTGTCATTTACAGAGCGGAAAATATGTGCTTTTCAGAGGGCCCGGCATGCTGATAAGCATACTTTTCCACTCAGTGAGGAAGGCAATGGTAAACCACCTCACTCCTCGTTTTACTTAGTAAAACCTCTACAGGTTCAAACCAGCCTTTTGGCTGATGACCTAAACAACAACATATTCATATAGGCAAGAGAAAGTAAAAATCGACCTTATTGCCAGTGGTAAGTATACTTGTCCCTAGCACACACTTACAAAGGGTTAAGTGTTTTTAGACACCCGTTGTTGGATTGAATTATCATAGAGTATGTCTGTTTTTACTTTCTCTTGCCTACATGAATATATAGGAAGGAAAGTATTGTTTTCATGTCGTTCTCAACAAATCGAGTTTCCACCGGATCTATACGTTTTCAGACCCCCTGAACCCAAAAAAAAGTTTTTAGCGATTGGTCTGCGTGTGTGAACAGGATATCTCAAGAACGGAACATTGTATGAACTTGAAACTTGAAACTTAAGTTACATACCACTACCGGACCCGACACGAACATTTTCATCAAAATCGGTCACCCTGAAGTAGTGGTTTAGTCGTGTCATTTTTCACTTTTTTGCGATTTTCTCAAAAACTGGGTACTACGATTTTTTTTAAAAATCGCCTGGTTTACTCAATTTTTTTATTCTCTACAAGATAGGGTAGGCGCAATGTTTGCTGAAATTCTTGGTGAGGCTGTTTTTTACGTAAAAAAGTGTTTTTTTTTTCTTAAGATTACGGCTTTAAATATGTATTATAGCGCAAAAAATGTATAGGGCTATATTAAAAACTTGTAGAGAATTTAAAATTCTACAACTTTTTTTTCTGTATAACGCTTAGTTTTAGCGGTAATTAGCAATTTTCTGTTTTTTTCTCACGAAAACGTGTGAAAAATATTTTTTTTAAGATTTTCGGCCTTAGAATGCAATTTTACGACAAAAGTGTAATTATATAATAAAATTTATAGCAAATTAAGAGATCTACAACTTTTATTTAAAGTATTTTTCTCTACAGAGCCTAGTTTAGCTTGAAAGAGTGATTTCCATATTTTTAAGCCAAACAGGTCGATTTTCATTTTCCGTCTTTCACTCATGATTAAAATTAGGTTATTTTTATTAAGTTTAGTTTTTTGTTTATTTCTAATGTTTTATTACTAATGTTAGGTTTATTGTTAATTATTTGCTTTGGCAAGAGAAAGTTGTGTGAGTGTTTCACACCAGATTTTTTGTTGTTTTGAATTGTTTTTGTTTTTTATTTTATGTTTGATACTTGACTGAATTTGAAGTTCGTATGTTTTTATTCTTTTAAAAAAAAGTGAATAAAAACTGTACTGAACAGACTTTGAGATGACAGCTCTCTTATTCTTACTTCGTTTTACTTTCTCTTGCCTATATGAATATATAGGAAGGAAAGTATTGTTTTCATGTCCATTTTAAGAAATCGAGTTTTCACCGGATCTATACTTACGTTTTCAGACCCCCTGAATCCAAAAAACATGTTTTTAGCGATTGGTCTGTGTGTGTATGTGTGTGTGTCTCTGTATACAAAATATCTCAAGAATGGAACATTGTACGAACTTGTAACTTGAAACTTAAGTTACATACCACTACCGGACCCGACACGAACATTATTTTCATCAAAATTGGTCAACCGGAAGTAGTAGTTTATTCGTGTAATTTTTCACTTTTTCCGATTTTTTCAAAAACTGGTCCTACGACTTTTTTTTAAATCGCCTGATTTACTCAATTTTTTATTCCCTACAAGATAGGGTAGGCGCCATGTTTGCTAAAATTCTCGGTGAGGGCGTTATTTACGTAAAAAAGTGTTTTTTTAAGATTACGGCTTTAATACGTATTATAGCGCAAAACGTTATATATTAAAAGTTGTATAGAATGTAAAATTCTACAACTTTTATTTCGAACATTTTTTTGTATAACGCTTAGTTTATCGGTAATTAGTGATTTTCTGTTTTTTTTTCTCACGAAAACGTGTGGAAAATCGATTTTTTAAACATTTCAGCCTTTCTACTCATTTTACGACATAAGTGTATACAACAAAATTTATAGAAAATTAAAAGATCTACAACTTTCATTTAGTGCATTTTATTCTACAGAGCCTAGTTTAGCGTGAAAGAGTGATTTTCCGTATTTTTAAGACTAACTGAGATCGATTTTCGTTTTGCGTCTTTCATGTATGATTAAAATTAGGTTAAGTTTATTGAGTTTAGTTTTTTGTTTATTTCTAATATTTTATTACTATTGTCAGGTTATATTGTTAATTATTTGCTTTGGCAAGAGAAAGTTGTGTGAGTGTTTCACACCAGATTTTTTGTTGTTTTGAATTGTTTTTGTTTTTTATTTTATGTTGGATACGTGACTGTATTTGAACTTGGTATGTTTTTATATCTTTTAAAAAGTGAATAAAAACTGTACTGAACAGACATTGACATGACAGCTCTCTTGTTCTTTACTTTTTTTTACATTTTGTAAAAAATATTGCGAATATTAATCTATAGCTTTTTAATAATTTACTAATGTGAAGCATATTGTTGCAAAATCTCCATTATTCTTATTGAATTGAATGCTTTAAAAATGTATTCTGTTTACACTGTATTGATCGTGTTAATTTTTTAACAATTTTTACATTGATACATTTTTAACGTTGAATAGAATGTATTCAATTAAGTAGTTCGATTGAAATTTAACAAGGGAATTTTATGAAACGTAAAAATCTATTGTGAAACACTTATACAACTCTCTATTTCCAATGCAAATAATGAACAATATAACCTTAAATTTAAGTCCGGTTCATGAAAGAAAACAGCTGTTTTTAAACAGCAATATCTTTTGAACCGTTTTGTGTAAAAACAAATACGATTCATCAACTTTTTTTTTATTCCTAATTTGTGTACGTTGCAATCTGTTCAATTTAGAACAGTAAGCAATGAGATGACCTAATGAGATGAGGATGATGTGTATGACGTGTATATGAGACTGTGTAGTCTTGTACAAACTCACGTTGACCATTCCTGAGAGAGTATGGTTAATTGAACCCCAACCATCTAACTACACCCACAACCACTGTCTACTATTCAAATCCGTATAAAAGTAACTACCTTTACTAGAATTTGAACCAGGAACCTTCGTCTTCGAAAATCAGCTGATTTTGGCGACGACTTTACCTCTATTGACCAACCCGGTGGTTGGTCATCAACTTAAAGCTTGTTTTATTACCGAGTACAGGATATACATTAACATTTTTGGAAATTTTTTTAAATTTTACTTTCTCTTGCCTATATGAATATATAGGAAGGAAAGTATTGTTTTCATGTCCATTTTAAGAAATCGAGTTTTCACCGGATCTATACTTACGTTTTCAGACCCCCTGAACCCAAAAAACATGTTTTTAGCGATTGGTCTGTGTGTGAACAGAATATCTCAAGAACGGAACGTCGTACGAACTTGAAACTTGAAACTTAAGTTACATACCACTACCGGGCGCGACACGAACATTTTCATCAAAATCGGTCAAACGGAAGTAGTAGTTTATTCGTATAATTTTTCAGTTTTTTGCGATTTTCTCAAAAACTGGTCCTACGATTTTTTTTAAAATCGCATATTTTACTCAATTTTTTATTCTCTACAAGATAGGGTAGGCGCCATGTTTGCTGAAATTCTCGGTGAGGCTGTTTTCACGTAAAAACGTTGTTTTTTTAAGATTACGGCTTTAATATAAATTTCAGCGCAAAAACTTATATAATAAAAGTTGTAGAGAATTTAAAAACCTACAACTTTTGTTTCAAACATTTTTTTGTATAACGCTTAGTTTAGCGGTAATTTGCGATTTTCTGTTTTTTTTCTCACGAAAACGTGAGAAAAATCGATTTTTTTAACATTTCGGTCTTAGTATGCATTTTACGACAAAAGTGTATATAATAAAAGTTATAGAAAATTAAAAGATCTACAACTTTTGTTTAGAGCATTTTTCTCTACAGAGCCTAGTTTAGCGTGAAAGCGTGATTTTCCGTATTTGTAAGCCAAACTGAGTTCGATTGTCATTTTGCGTCATTCACTCATGATTAAAATAAAGTTATGTTTTTGAGGTTAGTTTTTGTTTATTTCTAATATTTTAATAATAATGTTAGGTTTATTATTAATTATTTGCATTGGCAAGAGAAAGTTGTGTGAGTGTTTCACACCAGATTTTTTCCAGTATTATACCCAAATTCAAGGTTAAAATGTATAAGGCTACAAAGTATTATAAGTTAACGTAATCCTGTAACAGACAATAAAACGAGCTTTAATTTGATGTGTATTGTAAGTGTTTTTACATACAACGGTTCAAAAGATAGTGTTGTTTTAAAAACAACGTTTTCTTTGGTGAATCGTACTATAGTAATAAAACATTAGAAATAAACAAAAATCTGGTGTTAAACACTCACACAACTTTCTCTTGCCAATGCAAATAATTAATAAGAAACCTAACATTATTAATAAAATATTAGAAATAAACAAAAACTAACCTTGAAAACATAACCTTATTTTAATCATGAGTGAATGACGCAAAATGACAATCGAACTCAGTTTGGCTTAAAAATACGGAAAATCACGCTTTCACGCTAAACTAGGCTCTGTAGAGACAAATGCTCTAAATAAAAGTTGTAGATCTTTTAATTTTCTATAAATTTAATTATATACACTTTTGTCGTAAAATGCATACTAAGACCGAAATGTTAAAAAAATCGATTTTTCTCACGTTTTCGTGAGAAAAAAAACAGAAAATCGCAAATTACCGCTAAACTAAGCGTTATACAAAAAAATGTTTGAAATAAAAGTTGTAGAATTTTACATTCTCTACAACTTTTATTATATAACGTTTTGCGCTAAAATGCATATTAAAGCCGCAATCTTAAAAAGAAAATGTTTTTACGTAAAAACAGCCTCAAGCAGAATTTCAGCAAACATGGCGCCTACCCTATATTGTAGAGCATAAAAAATGTAGTAAACCAGTTGATTTTTTAAAAAATCGTACGACTAGTTTTTGAGAAAATCGCAAAAAAGTGAAAAATTATACGAATAAACTACTACTTCCGGTTGACCGATTTTGATGAAAATGTTCGTGTCGGGTCCGGTAGTGATATGTAACTTAAATTTCAAGTTTCAAGTTCGTACGATGTTCCGTTCTTGAGATATTCTGTTCACACACACACACACACACACACACACACACACACACACACACACACACACACACACACACACACACACACACACACACACACACACACACACACCAATCGCTAAAAATAAGTTTTTTGGGTTCAGGGGGTCTGAAAACGTATAGATACGGTGAAAACTCGATTTCGAAAAATCAACATGAAAACAATACTTTCCTTCCTATAGGCTATATTCATATAGGCAAGAGAAAGTAAAAACAATGACCTCAAAAACATAACCTAATTTTGTTTAGTTTATTTAAATTCGCATCAACATCGTGGTCATTAGCGACTTTAAACCCACCGGGTTGGTCTAGAAGTAAAGTCGTCGCCAAAATCAGATGTTTAACAGCTGATTTTCGGAGACGAAGGTTCCCGGTTCAAATCCTAGTAAAGGTAGTTACTTTTATACGGATTTGAATACTAGACAGTGGTTGTGGGTGTACTTTGATGGTTGGGGTTCAATTAACCATACTTTCTCAGGAGTGGTCGACCTGGGTCTGTAGAAGACTACACAGTCTCATTTCCACGTCATACATATCATCCTCATCTCATTGGGTCATGGGGTTACTTATTGTTCTGAATTAAACAGATTGCAACGTACACAAATTAGGGATTATAAATAATCAGCGACTATATTGAGTGAGTTGTCTCTTGTTGTAATTTCCAGACCCTAGCCGGAAATCGAACCCGGAACTGCCGCGTGGTAGGCAGCACGCTACCACTATGCTATGGAGGCGGCCATAACTTTATTGTAATCATGAGTGAATGACGCAAAATGAAAATCAACCTTAGTTTGGCTTTGGCTTTAAAATACGGAAAATAACTATATCACGCTAAACTAGGATCTGTAGAGAAAAATTATTCTTAAATAAAAGTTGTAGATCTTTTAATTTCCTATAAATTTCATTATATATTCTTTTTTTGTCGTAAAATGCATAGACTACTACGGCTGAAATCGTAAAAAAATCAATTTTTTTACAGATATTCATGAAGAAACCAGAAAATCACTAATTGCCGTTAAGCTAAGCGTTTTACAAAAAATGTTTGAAAAAGAATTTGTAGATTTTTAAATGGTGTACTTACATTGGTGTATTACATTCACTTTTCCCCTAAAATTCTTATTATGGCTGCAATCTTAAAAAATTGTAAGAGTCGTTTTTAAAAAAATCGCGAATAGGTGAAGAATGACACGAATAAACTACTACTTCCGGTTGACCGATTTTGATGACAATGTTCGTGTCGGGCTCTCTAGCTGTATCTAACTTAAGTTTCAAGTTCGTACGATTTTCCGTTTTTGAGATATTTTGTGCGCGCGCGCACACACACACACACACACACACACACATGTTTTCATGAAGTCATTATTGTTGGTTTCAGGGGTTCTGAAAACGTGTATATTCGGTGAAAACTTTGTTTCTAAAAATCGACATGATAACAATACTTCCTTTCCTATGTATTCATATAGGCCAGAGAAAGTAAAAATGTTGGTGTCGGGTCCTGTAGTGGGTATTCAAGTTTACTTCCAAGTTTCATCTTTGTACGATATTGAATTTTTGAAATACTTTGTTCACCCACACACTTACTTGTTTTTTTTTTTGGGTTTTGGGCACCTCAAGTCGTGTATTTCTAAATCGACGTGAAACGAAAGGTTTTTTTGTTTCTCTATGTATTCATTTTTTTTGTCATCAGTCCTTCGACTGGTTTGATGCAGTTCTCCAACGTGTTCTAAATTACTTATTTTGTCCACCCATCTAATCTTTAACATTTTCCTATAACACCACATTTTCAAAAGCTTCTATCCTCTTCTTTTCTACAGCCCCTATCACCCACGTTTCACTCCCGTATAATGCTACACTCCAAACATAATGTTTTAAGAAATTTTTCCTAATCTGTAAATCAATGTTTGTAGTCAGTAAGCTTTATATTTCATATAGTAGGCCTATTCATGTTGTTGTTTAGGTAAACAGCCGAAAAAGGCTGGTTTGAACTTCTAGAGGTTTTACTAAGTAAAAACTAGGAGTAAGGTGGTTTACCATTGCCACAACTCACTGAGTCAGCATGCCAGGCCCTCCGAAAAGCACTCACTTTCCACCCTGCAAATGACAACTTCACTTCATTCACCACAGGGTCTGGCTGCATAGTGAAATTCATTACTCTGAGAGGAGATAACTCTGACTAGTGTCAGAGTACACCTCTACCTCTTCTGTTCTTAAATAGTTCAGTCATATAAGTGGCTGACTATGTGATAAGAAACAGAACTATTTGTTTTTAGCCCTGGACCAAACAGATAGAGTGCAATTAAAATAACACTTTTTGCTTTTTTTTGGAATTTTTTTTGCTTTTTTTGGATTTTTTTGCTTTTTTTTTGTATTTTTTTTGAACACTCCACCTGCTCGTTTTGAGCATAATAGTATTCATATAGGACAAAAAATAATAATAATAGCTTAGGTTTATTTGTAATTCAAATAGAAATGTTTTTATCATTGTATCGAGATACAATCAGTTACACAAACATATCGATTCGTGGGTAATTTAGGTTATCAATAATTTTTGATTTAATTGATAACAGAAACTGTTTTCAGGAAAAGATAATTATTTCACATGTTTTTTAACTTTTTAGTTCGTTTCTGATAAAAATCTGTTGTAGTTGTTTTAAATATTTACTTTCTCTTGCCTATATAAATATATAAGAAGGAAAGTATTGTTTTCATGTCATTTTTTCGAAATCGAGTTTTCACCGGATCTATACGTTTTCAGACCCCCTGAACCCAAAAAACATGATTTAGCGATTGGTCTGTGTGTGTGTGTGTGTGTACACAAAATATCTCAAGAACGGAACGTCGTACGAACTTGAAACTTAAGTTACATACCCTTACCGGACCCGACACGAACATTTTCATCAAAATCGGTCAACCGGAAGTAGTAGTTTATTCGTGTAATTTTTCACTTTTTTGTGATTTTCTCAAAAACTGGTCCTACGATTTTTTTAAAAATCGCCTGGTTTACTCAATTTTTTATTCTCTACAAGATAGGGTAGGCGTCATTTGTGCTGAAATTCTTGGTGAGGGTGTTTTCTCGTAAAAACGTTGTTTTTTTTAAGATTACGGCTTTAATATGCATTTTAGCGCAAAACTTTATATAATAAAAATTGTAGAGACTTTTAAATCCTACAACTTTAATTCAAACATTTTTTTGTATAACGCTTAGTTTAGCGGTAATTTGCGATTTTCTGTTTTTTCTCACGAAAATATGTGAAAAATTGATTTTTTTTAAGATTTCGGCCTTAGTATGCATTTTACAACAAAAGTGTATATAATTAAATTTATAGAAAATTAAAAGATCTACAACTTTTATTTAGAGCATTTTTCTCTACACAGCCTAGTTTAGAGAGAAATAGTGATTTTCCGTATTTCTAAGCCAAACTGAGGTTGATTTTCATTTTGCGTCTTTCACTCATGATTAAAATTAGGTTATGTTTATTGAGGTTAATTTTTTTGTTTATTTTTTATGTTTTATTACTAATGTCAGGTTTATTGTTAATTATTTGCACTGGCAAGAGAAAGTCGTGTGAGTGTTTCACACCAGATTTTTAACTTTTTAGTTTGTTTCTGATAAAAATCTGTTTTAGTTGTTTTAAATTTTTTATAACCATTTTCTGTCAAAGTCTATCGCACAAAAGTTCACTACTGATATAATAGTTGAATTGCGTGGAATATAAACGTAAGTATAGGGTGATTCAAAAAGAGCGCCGGTTTTGATATATCAAATTAAGAGATTTATTTTATTGAAAAACTGAAAATAAATACATCAACAAGTTCATCTTACTTTCCGATTTCATGTATGAAAAATGATGTCATGCATGTGTCCTCCTCTACTGCGCTGGCACGCATCAACTCTGTCCATGAAATTGGATATCACTGCACGACAAGTTTCGACTTCCATTTGCCCGATAACCCGTCGAATTTCCTCCTTCAAGTTATTGATGTTTCGGGGTTTATTGGCATACACCAATGACTTCAGATGACCCCAAAGATGAAAGTCACAAGGCGTCAAGTCACACGACCTTGGTGGCCATTGATGGTCGGAATTACGAGAAATGATGCGATCCTGGAACCGTTCACGGAGCAACAACATTGTTTCTCGTGCAGCAACTGAATTTTATACGGGTGATATTGGAGATCGTACCGAAGAATTCTCTGTACAGAAGAACATCGTAAAACCAATTGTTGAGAACGGCGACGTATTGATTTTGCTGGGCTAACAGCCACACTGTCACGAACCAACGCAACGTTCTGCTCAGTTCGGCCAGAACGACGACGTTCACAACTTTTAAGGTCGACTGTTGAACCCGTCTCAAAAAAGTTTTTCATGAGCCTGCGAACTGCTGATTCATTCGGTGCTTCATTACGTCCTAGAGTACCGCGAAGTCGCCTGACAGTAGCCGCATAACTCTCTCCACTCTGGTAAAATGTTTTGACGATTAACACTCGTTGTGGAATAGTAAACTTCTCCATGGTTAGACACAGACTGCGAGAGTACTACACTGCGAACAAGAGAAACTACAACTGAATCGTCAATCGGAATGTTCTCCGAAATAGAAATGAGGTCTAACAATGTTGCCAACCCATAAACAAAAATTTACCAGCCGTTTAAAAACCGGCGCTCTTTTTGAATCACCCGTTATTATTAAACCAGACAGACACTCTGCCCGGCATAACAATCTGGAATGTTAAATTATTTGCCACCGGGTTGGTCTAGAGCAGTGTTGGCTCCCTGGTGATTTTTTAAGGTTACGGCGGCGCCCCTCTACCTTGCTCAGTGGCGGCTGGTGAGGTATTTCCATGGGGGTTCACACCTTCCAGGGGGTGTAAGCTAGGGGGTATGGAATTTTTGAAAATTAAACATTCAAACAGCATTTTAATCATTTTTAGGCAAAAATTCAAGCTTCAAATAATATGTATTTTCTAGGAAAAACTGCTATTTTATAAGCTCTTGGCAGATTTAAAGAATATTATAATTATAAAAACTATGTTATAATTATTATTAAAGACAAGTTGGCAGAGGAGAGTAAATATATTCGAAAAACCACAGGCAAGTTTTATGTTGTTGTTGTTGTTGTTTAGGTCATCAGCCAAAAGGCTGGTTTGAACCTGTAGAGGTTTTACTAAGTAAAACGAGTAGTGAGGTGGTTTACCGTTGCCTTCCTCACTGAGTGGAAAAGTACGCTTATCAGCATGCCGGGCCCTCTGAAAAACACATATTTTCCATTCTGCAAACGACACCTTCACTTCATTTACCACAGGGTCTGGCTGTATAATGAAATTCATTACTTTCAGAGGAGATAACTCTGATTAGTGTCACAGTACACCTCTACCTCTTCTGTTCTTAAATGATTCAGTCATTTAATTGGCTGACCATGTGATAAGAAACATAACTATTTATTTTAGCCCTGCAACGAACAGATTGAGTGTAAATAATTTGACACTCCACCTGTCCGTCATGGGCAAAAGTTTTATGTATGAAATTTTAATATGATGTCTTATAAATAATTACAATTCAAACAAAAAATTATTTCATATACATTTTTAAATCCGTGGCCTGCAGCGCCCCTGGAAAGGTTCGCGGCGCACACTTTGGGAAACACAGATCTAGAGGTAAAGTCGTCGCCAAAATCAGCTGTTTAACAGCTGATTTTAAGAGACGAAGGTTCCTGGTTCAAATCCTAGTAAAAGTAGTTATTTTTATACGGATTTGAATACTAGACAGTGGTTACCGGTGTACTTTGGTGGTTAAAGTTCAATTAACCATACTCAGTGAGTGTGTCTGTATAAGACTACACAGTCTCATTTACACGTCATACACATCATCCTCATCTCATTGGGTCATGGGGTTGCTTATTGTTCTATATTGAACAGATTGCAACGTACACAAATTAGGAATTTAAAAAAAAAATTATTTGCACATGGTTTGCTTGTTCCAGGGCTACAAAATATAGTTCGTTTTCTTATCAAACAGTCAGTTAATTATATGACTGAAATATTTAAGAACAGAAAAGGTAAAGGTGTAAAAGATACTATGAGTCGGATTTCAATATACTTTACATCAAATTTTAGCTCATTTTATTCTGCGTTTACCTATAATAGTCCTATATTTTTACTTTCTCTTGCCTATATAAATATATAGGAAGGAAGTATTGATTTCATGTGGATTTTTCGAAATCGAGTTTTCACCGGATCTATACGTTTTCAGACCCCCTGAACCCACACAAACATGTTTTTAGCGATTGGTCTGTGTGTGTGCCTGTGTGTGTGTGTGTGTGTGTGTGTGTGTGTGCGCCTGTGTGTGTGTGTGTGTGTGTGCGTGCGTGCGTGCGTGCGTGTGTGTGTGTGTGTGTGTGTGTGTATGTGAACAGAATATCTCAAGAACGGAACATCGTACGAACTTGAAACTTGAAACTTAAGTTACGTACCACTACCGGACTCGACACGAACATTTTCATCAAAATCGGTCAACCGGAAGTGGTAGTTTATTCGTGTAATTTTTCACTTTTTTGCGATTTTCTCAAAAACTGGTCCTACGATTTTTTTTTAAAATCGCCTCATTTACTCAATTTTTTATTCTCTACAAGATAGGGTAGGCGTCATGTTTGCTGAAATTCTGGGTGAGGTTGTTTTCACGTAAAAACGTTGTTTTTTAAGATTACAGCTTTAATATGCATTTTAGCGCAAAACTTTATATAATAAAAGTTGTAGAGAATTAAAAATTCTACAACTTTTATTTCAAACAATTTTTTGTATAACGCTTAGTTTAGCGGTAATTTGCGATTTTCTGTTTTTTTTCTCACGAAAATGTGTGAAAAATCGATTTTTTTAAGATTTCGGCCTTAGTATGCATTTTACGACAAAAGTGTATATAATTTAATTTATAGAAAATTAAAAGATCTACAACTTTTATTTAAAGCATTTTTCTCTACAGAGCCTAGTTTAGAGAGAAAGAGTGATTTTCCGTATTTCTAAGCCAAACTGAGGTTGATTTTCATTTTGCATCATTCACTCATGATTAAAATAAGGTTATGTTTTTGAGGTTAGTGTTTTGTTTATTTCTAATATTTTATTAATAATGTTAGGTTTATTATTAATTATTTGCATTGGCAAGAGAAAGTTGTGTGAGTGTTTCACACCAGATTTTTAATGTTGTCTAAAACTTGCCATATCGAGGTTGGAAGATAAAAATACCCGGTTTTTTTCTACCGCAACAAATTTAATGCGTTTAGAGGCGTGTAACTAGATAATTATTCAACCGAAAAGTTTGAAATTTTAACACAACATAGACAATTATATTCTTACAGCGTGTACGAAATTTCAAAATCGTAAGTTATTTAAATTTTGTGTTGACAATATTGTGAACCCTTGCTATCTCGGTAACCGCTCGATCGTTCGGCACGGGCAAACTAACGTTTTATTCAGCGTAAAAAAACTTAGTACAGATATGTTAATAATATGAAATATTGATCGGCCAATGTTGTGGTAGAATTTTTAAAATTTTGAAAAATAGAGTGGGTAGGCGGGGGGCGGGCACTACTATCCATGTTGCCTAAATCTGACTGTCTACTTGGATTGACTATCCAGTCTGTCAATTCAGGTAGTCAGTCAGACAGGATGTCACGTACGCAAACTGGCAACATGGATAGTAGTGCCCGCCCCCCGCATTACCCAGTCTATTTTTCAAAATTTAAAAAATTCTACCACAACATTGGCCGATCAATATTTCATATTATTAACATATCTGTACTAAGTTTTTTTACGCTGAATAAAACGATAGTTTGCCCGTGCCGAACGATCGAGCGGTTACCGAGATAGCAAGGGTTCACAATATTGTCAATAACACAAAATTTAAATAACTTACGATTTTGAAATTTCGTACACGCTGTAAGAATATAATTGATTATGTTGTGTTAAAATTTCAAACTTATCGGTCAAATAATTATCGAGTTACACGCCTCTAAACGCATTAAATTTGTTACGGTAGCAAAATACCAGGTCTTTTTGTCTTCCAACCTCGATATGGCAATTTTTAAACAACATTAAAAATAGACAAGGAGATAACTCTGATTAGTGTCTTTTACACCTCTACCTCTTCTGTTGTTAAATGATTCACTCATTTAAGTGGGTGACCATGTGATAAGAAACACAACTATTTATTTTAGCCCGGCAACTAACAGATTGAGTGTAAATAATTTGATACTCCACCTGCCTGTTATGTCCATATTCTTCTTCTTGAGGTGGCTTCTCCATTAGGAAGGTTGGCTATAATCATGGTCAGTCGTACCTTGTCCACTGCTGCTCTAAGAAGGTCATGCGACGACCACCAGTTAAACGCTTCTCTCACGTTTATTAACCACTGCGTCCCACCGAGCGTTTACCAACGAGTTTCCCTTTGAATTATGAGATGCAGAATCTCGTATTTAGGCCTCCTCATAATGTGTCCTGTGTGTGGATGTATCGTAGGATACTGAGGGTATCGTGGACAGAGAGAGTGACAAACGTGGAGGTTTTGAGAAGGATGCAAAAGGAGAAAGAATTGATACTAACGATTAAGAAGCGCAAATTGCAGTATTTGGGACATGTTGTGAGGGGAGATAAATACCAGTTGTTGCAACTTATTATCCAGGGAAAAATAATTGGCACAAGATCCATAGGCAGAAGAAGGAATTCATGGTTGAAGAACTTAAGAGAATGGTTCAATTGCAACAACTGCCAACTGTTTAGATCTGCAGTATCAAGAATACGCATAGCTTTGATGATAGCCAAACTTCGGAACGAAGACGGCACCTAAAGAAGAAGATAATGTGTCCAAGGTATGTCAGTTTTCTTATCTTTATACTCTGCAGGATTTCCAGCTCTTTCCCCGTTCTTCTGAGGACCTCCATATTTGTGACCCTGTCCGTCCACGGTATTCGAAGCATTCTCCGGTAGGTCCATATTTCAAACGCTTGTAGACGAGTCTCACATTCTTTGACGAGTGTCCACGCCTTTACCCCATACAAGAGGATGGGAAAGACGTAGCACTTCAAGAGGCAGGTCCTGGTTTCGAGGCTCAGGTCGCGGGCCGATAGAAGAGGTCTCATTTTTAGGAATGCTGCTGTGACCTTTTTTCAATTCTGATCTTTATTTCTGGCAGGTGGCTTGCGCTGCAATTGACTCGGGTTCCCACATAATTATCGCTATATGGGTCGTTATGTGCATGAAGACCCTTTATAAATAAGTATACTTTTATTGTTACTATTGCCCTATTGTTACTTTTTACTTTCTCTTGCCTATATGAATATATAGGAAAGAAAGTATTGTTTTCATGTCGATTTTTCGAAATCGAGTTTTCACCGGATCTATACGTTTTCAGACCCCCTGAACCCAAAAAACATGGTTTTAGCGATTGGTCTGTGTGTGTGTGTGTGTGTGTGTGTGTGGGTGTGTGTGTGTGTGTGTGAACAGAATATCTCAAGAACGGAACATCGTACGAACTTGAAACTTAAGTTACATACCACTACCGGACCCGACACGAACATTTTCATCAAAATCGGTCAACCGGAAGTAGTAGTTTATTCGTATAATTTTTCAGTTTTTTTTTCGATTTTCTCAAAAACTGGTCCTACGATTTTTTTTAAAATCGCCTATTTTACTCAATTTTTTATTCTCTACAAGATAGGGTAGGCGCCATGTTTGCTGAAATTCTCGGTGAGGCTGTTTTCACGTAAAAACGTTGTTTTTTTAAGATTACGGCTTTAATATAAATTTTAGCGCAAAAACTTATATAATAAAAGTTGTAGAGAATTTAAAAACCTACAACTTCTGTTTCAAACATTTTTTTGTATAACGCTTAGTTTAGCGGTAATTTGCGATTTTCTGTTTTTTTCTCACGAAAACGTGAGAAAAATCGATTTTTTTAACATTTCGGTCTTAGTATGCATTTTACGACAAAAGTGTATATAATTAAATTTATAGAAAATTAAAAGATCTACAACTTTTGTTTAGAGCATTTTTCTCTACAGAGCCTAGTTTAGCGTGAAAGCGTGATTTTCCGTATTTTTAAGCCAAACTGAGTTCGATTGTCATTTTGCGTCATTCACTCATGATTAAAATAAGGTTATGTTTTTGAGGTTAGTTTTTGTTCATTTCTAATGTTTTAATACTAATGTTAGGTTTATTGTTAATTATTTGCATTGGCAAGAGAAAGTTGTGTGAGTGTTTCACACCAGATTTTTCACTCTATTATCTACTCTTTACCATTTTATGAATGAAGTACTAGAAATTTCTCGAACCATACTCTTCTTCGATATTGTCACAGTATTGATAACTGTCTGATTTTAATAGCTACAAATTTTACTGAACTTACATCTTAAGAAAACGTTAACTGGTAAAAAGTTGCAATGGGTATCGTTTGAGATAAACTTTATCTTGATTAAACGTAATAAGTAAGAAGGTTGTCTTTCAACTTCAAAACTGTTTTTATATCAAAAATTACAGTAAACTTTCTTTACCTCTCTTTAGTTTTCCAACCAACTATTTCTGTTCTCTTATTTTTAGTTTTCAAGTTTGTTTTGTTACCAGTCCGGTCTGACTCATCGTTGTAGGTCATGTGTTATTATAACTTTCACGTCTGTAACTTTTCTATATTAAACTTTTATACGTTGTTCTTGTAGTTACATTTAACATTTTTCATATTGCAAGTTACAGTTACAAATTAAAACAATGCTACCGATTTTATTTCTTATGTCACCAACAGTAGAATTTTTACTTCCTCTTGCCTGTATGAATATAAGTTAGGTCTCGAAAACAATCGAAACACTTTTTAAAAAACAATTTTATTTAATTCCACATACATGGGAATCGAACAAAAGACTTTTACATATACTCTGTAAAAACATACATGTATGCGGTTGAGTAGGCTACAAGACTGAACTATTGTTCTATTAACATAAAGAAAATTATAATAAAGAATTCTTAGAACTAAAGCCTAAACTATCAACTTACAGTAGTATCTTATTCTATAACTTGTGTTGTTGTTGTTTAGGTCATCAGCCAAAAGGCTGGTTTGAACCTGTAGAGGTTTTACTAAGTATATCGAGGAGTGAGGTGGTTTACCATTGCCACAATTCACCGAATGGAAAAGTACACTTATCAGCATGCCAGGCCCTCTGAAAAGCACATATTTTCCACTCTGCAAATGACACTTTCACTTCATTCACCACAGGGTCTGGCTGTATAATGAAATCCATTACTTTCAGACGAGATAACTCTGACTAGTGTCACAGTACACCTCTACCTCTTCTGTTCTTAAATGATTCAGTAATTTAATTGGCTGACCATGTGATAAGAAACAGAACTATTTATTTTAGCCCTGCAACTAACAGAATGAGTGTAAATAATTTGACACTCCACCTGTCTGTTATGGGCAACTATAACTTATAGCGTATAGAAAGGAAAGTATTGTTTTCATGTCGATTTCTCGAAATCAAGTTTTTACCGGATCTACACGTTTTCAGACCCCCTGAACCCACACAAACATGTTTTTAGCGATTGGTCTGTGTGTGTGTGTGTGTGTGTGTGTGTGCGTGCGTGCGTGCGTGCGCGTGTGTATACCAAATATCTCAAGAACGGAACATCGTACGAACTTGAAACTTGAAACTTAAGTTACATACCACTACCGGACCCGACACGAACATTTTCATCAAAATTAGTCAACCGGAAGTAGTAGTTTATTCGTGTAATTTTTCACTTTTTTGCGATTTTCTCAAAAACTGGTCCTACGATTTTTTTAAAATCATCTCATTTACTTAATTTTTTATGCTTTACAAGATAGGGTAGGCGCCAAGTTTGCTGGAACTCATGGTGAGGCTGTTTTCACGTAAAAAAATTGTTTTTTTTTAAGATTTCGGTTTTATTATGCATTTCACCGCAAAAATGTACTATATAATTAAAGTTGTAGAGAATTTAAAATCCTACAACTTTTATTTCAAACGTTTTATTGTATAACGCTTAGTTTAGCGGTAATTAGCAATTTTATGTTTTTTTCCCACGAAAACGTGCGAAAAATCTATTTTTTTAAGATTTCGGCCTTAGTATGCATTTTACGACAAAAAGTGTAATGAAATTTAGCCTATAGGAAATTAAAAGATCTACAACTTTTGTTTTAAGCATTTTTCTTTACAGATCCTAGTTTAGCGTGAAAGAGTGATTTTCCGTATTATTAACCCAAACTAAGGTTGGTTTTCATTTTGCATCTTTCACTCATGATTAAAATTAGGTTATGTTTTTGATGTTAGTTTTTTATTTATTTCAAATGTTAGGTTATATTGGTCATTATTTGTAGCTATTGACAAAAGAAAGTCTTGTGAGTGTTTCACACCAGATTTTTTTGAAATTGATTTATTTAGTGTTTTTGCAATTACTGCTAATTCAGACGATGAGAAGGATGACAGATGAAGATGAGTGATGAAAAAATGTCACACCTGACCGGGAATTGAACCCGGGACCCCGGGGTAGAAGCCAGTTGCGCTAACCACTACACCAACGGGCCGGCCATGACCGAATGAGATGAGGATGATAATGTGTATGATGTGTAAATGAGGTGTAGTCTTCTAGAGACACTCACAGAGTATGGTTACCATCTAACTACACCCACAACCACTGTCTAGTATTCGAATCGGGTAGTAAAAATAAAGTAAAAAAAAATTGTTATGAAACATTCACACGACTTTCACTTGCCAATGTAAATAATCAACCTCGGTTCCACTAAATCGCTAATTAATGCTAAACTATAAAACTGTTGTGTAGAAAAAATTCTTGAATTAAAAATTGTAGGTTTTTTATATGCTATAATTTTACTACACGTTTGTCGTAAAATGGCCGCAATATTAAAAAAATCTGGTGTGAAACAATCACACAACTTTCTCTCGCCAGTGCAAATAATGACAAATATAACCTAACATTAGTAATGAAACATTAGAAATAAACAAAAAACTAACCTCAAAAAACATAACCTTATTTTAATCATGAGAATGGTGCAAAATGAAAATCAACAGTTTGGGTTAAAAATACGGAAAAATCACTCTTTCACGCTAAACTAGGCTCTGTAGAGAAAAATACTATGAATAAAAATTGTAGATCTTTTAATTTCCTATAAAGTTGATTGCAGACATTTACGTCGTAAAATGTATACTAAGGCCGAAATCTTAAACAAGTCGATTTATCACACGTTTTCGTGAGAAAAAAACAGAAAATTGTTAATTACCGCTAAACTAAGCGTTATACAAAAAAATCTTGGAAATAAAAGTTGTAGGATTTTAAATTCTCTACATTTTTTATGATAAACATTTTTGCGGTAAAATGCATTTTAAAGCCGTAATCTTAAAAAAACAACCTTTTTACGTGAAAACAGCCTCACCAAGAATTTCAGCAAACATAGCGCTTACCCTATCTTGTAGAGCATAAAAAGATTACGGCATTTTAAAGCCGTAATCTTAAAAAAAACAACCTTTTTACGTGAAAACAGCCTCACCAAGAATTTCAGCAAACATAGCGCTTACCCTATCTTGTAGACCATAAAAAATTTAGTAAACCAGGGGATTTAAAAAAAAATCGTATGACCAGTTTTTGAGAAAATCGCAAAAAAGTGAAAAATTATACGAATAAACTACTATTTCCGGTTGACCGATTTTGATGAAAATGTTCTTGTCGGGTCCGGTAGTAGTATGTAACTTAAGTTTCAAGTTCGTACAATGTTCCGTTCTTGAGATATTTTGTATATACACACACACCCACACACAGACACACAGACCAATCGCTAAAAACATGTTTTTTTGGTTCAGGTGGTCTGAAAACGTGTAGATCTGCTGAAGAGTGTATTTGTTAAAATCAACATGAAAACAATACTTTCCTTTCTATATATTCATATAGGCAAGAGAAAGTAAAAATTAACTTCAAAACAACCTTTGTTTCTCTATATATTTATATAGAACATAAGAAATTAAAGAAGTTAATGTATTATTATAAACTTTGGGGTTGTATATTTTTGTGTAAATATAAATTACATAAAATATTTCCGAGGAAATATTTAATTTTTCATTTGTTTGTTGACAGGCAACCATTCAAGTATAGTTGTGCCTCCATCATGGATTGTAAAGCTACCAAGAAAAGGAAGTTTTAAATCGAGTCTTAGAAAATCACCTAAGAAGAAACCTTCAAGTAAAAAACGTAGCAAAGAAAAGGTATTTGTTGTTAGCTTTTAAGTTGTATACATCTTTTGAAAAGTATTTGAAATTTGGTTACGAAAAGCATTCGTGTTTTAGAATCTACTATACGTTAGAATGGTCATGTACTTTTACACCCCTCTTTCTATTGTATGTCTGTAATTTATTTCTATTTTTATTGTAACGGGTGTTTTTTTAGAGGTATAGAACTTTAAGTTGGCAGTACTGATTTCCATGGCGGCCATTTTAAAAACTGTTTCGTAATTTATGTTCAGTTTGGTTTGCCATTTTATAGTGAATAGACTGACGCCGGAACAACGCTTGCAAATTGTGCAGATTTATTTTGAAAATTATAGTTCGGTTCGTGGAACTTATCGTGCATTTGGAGAATGAGCCCAAAACATGATTGCTGTTGATCCCGATTTTCACATGAAAATTTTGTTCAGTGATGAAGCCCATTTTTGGTTGAATGGCTACGTGAATAAACAAAATTGCCGTATTTGGAGTGAAGGTAATCCTCGATATATTGCTAAGAAGCCTTTACATCCAGAAAAAGTGACTGTTTGGTGTACGTTATGGGCTGGTGGAGTCATTGGTCCTTATTTCTTCAAAAATGATGCCGGGCAGAATGTTACAGTCAATGGTAACCGCTACAGAGCCATGATCAATGACATTTTTGTTCCTGAATTGAATCGCCTTAATTTTGGAGAGCTGTGATTTCAACAAGATGGTGCAACATGTCACACAGCGTGTGCCACAATCGATTTACTGAAGGAAACGTTTAGTGAACGCATAATTTCACGTTCGGGACCTGTAAATTGGCCTCCAAGGTCGTGCGATTTAACACGGCTGGACTATTTTCTGTGGGGGTATGTGAAGTCGCTAGACAATGCCAATAAGCGACAGACAATTGACGACTTGGAAGGCAACATTCGCTGTGTTATTACCAATATACGGCCCAAAATGCTGCAAAAAGTGGTCACAAATTGGATGTCTTGATTGGACCACGTCCGAGCCTAGCCGCGATGGCCACATGCCGGAAATTATTTTAAAATAAAAATGGCAAATAATTATCTTTAAAATAAAACCAATTCCATGTCAATTGGTCAATTATTCTGTGTTTTATTTCATTTTAAAGTTCTATACCTCTAAAAAAAAACACCCTTTAGTTTCTATTTCATATAATGAATTAATATAATAATTTCACTAACCTTCTTTTTAAACTGCGTCACCTTTATTTTATTCCTACTTACACGTGTTTCGGTGGATCCACCATCATCAGAGTAAATGAAAAATTGAAACTAAAAATTTTTTTCATTTATTTAAAATTTACAGAAGATGATACATCTTCAGTCACTTGTATAAAACTGATTTAAAATTAATTTATTTTAATTTATCCCTTCTCATATTTACTGTAGATAGCAGCAGCAGTCAATATCACTTCATCATTCCTAAATTTTATCTGTTCATTCAAAATGTCCTGCTTTTGCTCTTTTCAAAAGAATTTAGCACTTTTTGCAACAGATAAAATTTATTTGCTCTTTTGAAAAGAGCAAAAGCAGAACATTTTGAATGAACAGATATAATTTAGGAATGATGAAGTGATATTGACTGCTGCTGCTATCTACAGTAAATATGAGAAGGGATAAATTAAAATAAATTAATTTTAAATCAGTTTTATACAAGTGACTGAAGATGTATCATCTGTAAATTTTAAATAAATGAAAAAAATTTTTAGTTTCAATTTTTTATTTACTCTGATGATGGTGGATCCACCGAAACACGTGTAAGTAGAAATTACAATAAAGGTGACAGTGCAGTTTAAAAAGAAGGTTAGTGAAATTATTATATTAATTCATTATATGGAATAGAAATATTTCAAACTGCAGGATGCATTATAAAGATTTACCCTTTAGTTTGTTTGTTTTCTATACATGCAAAAGTGTATCAATTGCGATAGATATTCTCTAGTTATAATTTAAGGGGAGTTCATCGCGCGTATCCCGCCAATGTTAAATTAGCAAAATTTGAAACCCATTATTTAGTATTTATTAACTATTAATATTTGAAAGGTGTAACTTTAAGGGATTATTTTTATGGATACAAGAAGAGGCTACTACTGATCCTCACACATTAAAATATAACAACTTTTAAAAAGTTGTTGTTGTTTAGGTCATCAGCCAAAAGGCTGGTTTGAACCTGTAGAGGTTTTACTAAGTAAAACGAGGAGTGAGGTGGTTTACAATTGCCACAACTCACTGAGTGGAAAAGTACGCTTATCAGCATGCCGGGCCCTCTGAAAAGCACATATTTTCCACTCTGCAAATGACACTTTCACTTCCTTCACCACAGGGTCTGGCTGTATAATGAAATTCATTACTTTCAGAGGAGATAACTCTGATTAGTGTCACAGTACACCTCTACCTCTTCTGTTCTTAAACGATTCAGTCATTTAATTGGCTGACCATGTGATAAGAAACAGAACTATTTATTTTAGCCCTTCAACGAACAGATTGAGTGTAAATAATTTGACACTCCACCTGTCTGTTATGGGCAGCTTTTAAAAAGTTATGAATTCTTTTGACGGGGCCAATTTTTTTAAAAATATTTTTGCAATTTAATAAAATATTTTGCAATTTAATAATATTTTTACAATGCTGAAAGAGGATCCAGAGTACCACTATAAACTACTAAAGACACAGTAAAAAATTCATTTCTTTATGTTTTGTGGTTTCTGAGAAAATGGGTCTTTTGTAAGAAAACACATGTTTACAAATTAAAATAAATAATATTCAGATGTAATAAACACAGAAATAACACCAGAAAAAACTAACTTTTCTCTTTTCAACTACTATACAAAAATGCATATACATTATGTATACCGTATTAAACAGAAAATTACAAATATTAATATACAATAAAATTCAAAAAATTGATTACGGAATCGAATTTATGGAATGAACTCCCCTTAAAAAACTAAGGGATGGATTTTTGTCAAATCTCGATACCACCAGTACTTGAAAAAAATAATCGATATTTACCATCGACTCTCTAGTTTTCCAACTGTTGCAAAAAAATATTAATAAATACACAAAGAAAAACCGTGAATTCAAACTGCAGTAACTTAATTTGTAATCGAGATAATATTTTGACGTACTTTCACCATTCGTAGTAAAGCCTACCGCGTTATGTTTAGTGAAATTTGTATTTCTTGATGTGGTAGCACTGTCCACTAGCACTTTTTTTTTATTCCTAATTTGTGTACATTGCAATCTGTTCAATTCAGAACAATAAGCATCCCCATGACCCAATGAGATAAGGATGATGTGTATGACATGTAAATGAGACTGTGAAGTCTTCTACAGACACACTCACTGAGTATGGTTAATTTAACCCCAACCATCAAAGTACACCGGTAACCACTATCTAGTATCCAAATCCGTATAAAAGTAACTACCTTTACTAGGATTTGAACCAGGAAACTTCGTCTCCGAAAATCAGCTGCTAAACAGCTGATTTTGGCGACGACTTTACCTCTAGACCAACCCGGTGGGTTAATCTTTTTTTTTATTATTTCTAATTTGTGTACGTTGCAATCTGTTCAATTCAGAACAATAAGCAACCCCATGACCCAATGAGATGAGGATGATGTGTATGACGTGTAAATGAGACTGTGTAGTCTTGTGCAGACCCAGGCCGACCATTCCTGAGAAAGTATGGTTAATTGAACCCCAACCATCAAAGTACACCGGTGGTAACCACTGTCTAGCATTCAAATCCGTATAAAAGTAACTACCTTTACTAGGATTTGAACCAGGAAACTTCGTCTCCGAAAATCAGCTGTTAAACAGCTGATTTTGGCGACGACTTTACCTCTAGACCAACCCGGTGGGTTAATCTTTTTGTTTTATTATTTCTAATTTGTGTACGTTGCAATCTGTTCAATTGAGAACAATAAGCAACCCCATGACCCAATGAGATGAGGATGATGTGTATGACGTGTAAATGAGACTGTGTAGTCTTGTACAGATCCAGGCCGACCATTCCTTAGAGAGTATGGTTAATTGAACCCCAACCATCAAAGTACACCGGTAACCACTGTTTAGTATTCAAATCCGTATAAAAGTAACTAACTTTACTAGGATTTGAACCAGGAATCTTCGTCTCCGAAAATCAGGTGCTAAACAGCTGATTTTGGCGACGACTTTACCTCTAGACCAACCCGGTGGGATGGTTAATCTTTTAATAAATCTTTATTTATCTATTTTAATGAATGTGTTATTGTTAATTTAGTCTGAGAAAGAGCAACGCACGTTCGTAATTAAGCCAATACCGACTGCAAACGTCCATCCGGTGATTGTGTTCATTAATCCAAAATCTGGCGGCAACCAGGGGACCAAATTATTACAAAAATTTCAATGGCTTCTTAATCCAAGACAGGTTTTCGATTTAACTCAGGGTGGACCTAAAATGGGGTAAGTTAATTTTTATAATTATTATTTATTGTTACGTTGATATTATATACGAGGGTGGTCTGAAAAGTTTCCGACCTCAACGTGAAGATGGCAGCACTCGTAAATAAAAGCTTGTGAATTTTGTTGTTCATCTGCTGACAGTTACTCACCAAAGTTTCAGTCATTTTGGACGCGCAGTTGTTCTGTAACAGTTGTTTGAGTGAGTTGATGTGAGTGTTTTTGTGAAAATGGACAAAATCGAGTATCAAGCTGTCATTAAATATTTGTTTTTGAAAGGCAGTACGCCGACGCAAATCAAAGATGAGTTGGATTCTGTGTGTGGGGACTCTGGACCATCATTTACCACAGTGGAATTTTGGGCAGCTGAATTTAAATGTGGCCGCAAGAGCTTGGCAGATGATGAACGTTCAAGACGTCCAAAAACTGCAACTACCGACGAAAACATCACCAAAGTTTACAAAATGGTGCTAGACGACCGCCGAATTAAAGTGAGAGAAATAGCAGAGGTTATGAACATGTCAAAAGAATGTGTTTGTCACGTATTAAATCAACATTTAGGCATGAAAAAGCTGTCTGCGCGTTGGGTGCCATGTTTGCTCGCGTTAGACCAAAAACGTGTTCGAATGAACATTTCCAACACTTTGTTGGCGCAGTTTAGGTGCAATAAATCCGAGTTTAGGCGCTGATTAATTACTGTAGATGAAACTTGGATACACCATTATACGCTTGAAACAAAAATACAGTCCAAACAGTGAACTGCAAAGGGGGAACCAGCTCCAAAAAAAGCAAAAACTGTTTTTTCGGCTGGGAAAGTGATGGCGACTGTTTTTTTGTGACAGTCATGGAGTTCTTTTAATCGATTATCTTCAAAAAGGAAAAACGATAACAGGAGCATACTGCGCATCATTACTTGATAAGCTAAAGACAGAACTTGCGGAAAAACGGCCACTTTCGCAGAAAAAGAAAATCCTGTTTCACCAAGACAACGCACCGTCTCACACCTCAGCAGTTGCTTTGGCGAAAATCTTTTGAATTATGGTTTGAACTGCTTGATCATCCGCCTTACTCACCAGATCTAGCCCCAAGTGACGTCTTTTTGTTGTCTCGGAGGACAGAGATTTTCGTCAAATGAAGAGGCAATCATTTTCGTGAACAACAATTTTGCAGAGAAAAATGCCGATTACTATTTGGACGGGTTACAGAGATGAGAGCATTGCTGGGAGAAGTGGGCAGAGTTACAAGGAGACTATGTTGAGAAATTTAAAAAAAATTTCGGAAAAAATGTCTTGTATCTTTGTTAGGTCGGAAACTTTTCAGACCACCCTCGTAAGTATCTAATCAATGTGTTTAAATTGATCGTTGAGTCAATGTTTTTGTGAGTGCGCGCGCGCATGTGTGTTTGTGTGTGTGTGTGTGTTTACAGAATAATTCAAGAATGGAAAATTGTATGAAATAGAAACTTGAAGCTTAAGTTAGGTACAAATAGAGGACCCAACACGAACAGTTTCATCAAAATTGGTCAATTGGAAGTAGTAGTTTATTCATGTCTATTTTCACTTTTTTGTGATTTTCTCAAAAAAGGCTCGTACAATTTTTTAATAAATCGTCTTATTTACTACATTTTTATGATCTACAATAGTCTTGGGACAGCACAGGGAAATAATTGAACTAGCACACCCCGCTCTGCACACTTGAGTGAAAGGCACACAGCATGCCGTACAATTGAAGGATGAGATGGCGTGAACTGTGGCAGTGAGCTAGTAGATTCTAATACGTACACCACTCAGCTCACCTATCTGCTGAATAAACAGACAGTGAATCAAGCCGAGGGTGACTTTCACTCACTCCTTCGCACGCAGCACATTGTGTTTGCGCATGCGTCAACCTGAACGTTCATGTATCCCTTTCCACAAACAAATTTTTATCATGAGTCTTATCTTTGTTTCGTACGCACATGGTAAAATTGTTACAGTACAGTACAATGATATGTTTTACAACCACTTGTCTCAGGGTTGTTGTAGTATAGTATGAATGAATAATGACCCCCTCTCCGCACGCTCACAAACAGAGGCAGATCATTGGCAGGATCTGGGGGGGGCAAGGGGGGGGGCACTTGCCCCCCCAATATTCTACTGGTATACATTTTTAACCAAGTTAGTGTATCACTTACACTCTATCTGTACAGGGGTTTTTTAAGCATCAATTCAGATGTTCTTCTTATAAGCTGTTCTTAGTGGAGATTTATTTAAACTTAAAATTAATTAATCAAATGGTCCAATAAAAATGTGTTAATGGTTAAATAAGTTAATACTATTTTTTAACATTTAAAAACATTGTTATTGGACCATTTTAGATCAATTTTAGGTTTACATCAATTGGGAGTTAAAATGACGTTTGAACGTTAAAATCCCAACAAAATTTACTTTTTAATTTAGCCAAAAAACAGCCCTAAAATTGAGTTGAAGGCAATAAAAATCTCAAAATTTTCCGGGGGAGGTCCCCCGGACCCCCCTTGTGCTGGGGGGTATGGAATACCCCCCAGACCCCCCGGTATTTGCCCCCCCAATGACTCCCGCCAAATCCCGCCAATGGCCCTTGCTATGATGCGACTAGAGAAAAGTGGGTTAGTCGTGGAGGGGAGGGGATGTACAAGTCAGCTCAATGCGGAGAGAGTGCTGCGTGGAGAGAAATGCTCGGTGTGGTGGTCGTTCAAAATAAAAGAGGTGGTAGTAGCTCACCGCTCAGTTAAAAGAACTAGTTCTTTTGTGCGACTCTTTCATGAGTATCACATCACTAGTCTTTCCTTTCCTTTCCTTTTTTTAGGCCCTCATTGGAGCAAAATTAATCGATTTATAGAAGATCGCTAGTTATTCTTCTTATTCGCCCAGTAGTTCTTCATCCTCTGCGACACTCTCGCCCTATCCTCCACAGTCCAATGTCTGTTTGTCTGCCTTTTAGGTACTTCTGGAAATTTCGTGTTTGGATTTTTGATCTTATATCCTTCTTCTCTGTTCAAAATCTGTGTCTCTGAGATATCCAGGTCCTGCAGATCCTGTTGAACTTCCTCAAACCAGGCGTACTTGACTTTGGTTTTCAAAAAGAAATCCAGTACCTGTCTGGTAAATCTGGATTCTGGCAGTCTCCTAAGATGTCCAAAGAACCCAACTCTTCTCTTCCTCATTATCTCGGAAATTTCCTCATTTTCCCTGTATAGAACCGAATTTGGCAACAACCTATACTCATTGTCTACTCTGTGCTTTTTGTTTATTATTACATCACTAGTCTACAATATAGGGTAGGCGCTATGTCTGCTGAAATTCTAGGGGAGGGTGTTCTCTAAAAAAAAATTGTTTTTTTTTTAAGATTGCAGCCTTAATATGCATTTTAGCGCAAAAGTGTATGTAATAAAAGTTGTAGACAATTTTAAAGACCTAGAACTTTTATTCCAAACATTTCATTGTATAACTCTTAGTTTAGCGGTAATTAGTGATTTTGTATTTTTTTGTCATGAAAATTTGTAAAAATAATATTTTTTTCAAAGATTTCGGCCTTAGTATGAATTTTACGACAAAATTGTACACAATCAAATTTATAGTAAATTAAAAGATCTACAACTTTTATGTTAAGCATTTTTCACTACTGAGCCTAGTTTAGCGTGAAAGAGTGATTTTCCTTATTATCAACCCAAACTGATGTCTGTTTTAATTTTGCATCGTTCACTCATGATTAAAATTAGGTTATGTTTTGTTCTATTTTATATAATGAATTTCTATAATAAATTTTACTAACCTTCTTTTTAAACTGCGTCAACTTTTATCTTTACTCACACGTGTATAAAATAGTTTTATTATACAAATGACTGAAAATGTATCATATAATAAATCATCAATAATAAAAGTTTTTAGTTTCAATTATGTTATTTCTATTTTATATAATGAATTAATATAATAATTTCACTAACCTTCTTTTTAAACTGCGTCACCTTTATTGTAATTTCTACTTACACGTGTTTCGGTGGATCCACCATCATCAGAGTAAATAAAAAATTGAAAGTAAAATTTTTTTTCACATTTATTTAAAATTTACAGAAGATGGTACATCTTCAGTCACTTGTATAAAAGTTTTATACAAGTGACTGAAGATGTACCATCTTCTGTAAATTTTAAATAAATGTGAAAAAATTTTTTACTTTCAATTTTTTATTTACTCTGATGATTGTGGATCCACCGAAACACGTGTAAGTAGAAATTACAATAAAGGTGACGCAGTTTAAAAAGAAGGTTAGTGAAATTATTATATTAATTCATTATATAAAATAGAAATAATTTCAAACTGCAGGATGCATTATAAAGATTTATTTTTCAATTATGTTATTTACTCTAATGGATGATGGATCCACTGAAACACGTAAGTAAAGATAAAAGTTGACGCAGTTTAAAAAGAAGGTTGGTGAAATTTATTATATAAATTCATTATATAGGGTGGAGCGCGGTAATTTGCTAATTTGGGAGTGAAATAAAAAAATAATGAACTTTTAAAAACTTTATTTTATATTTTACTTAACATTGAACAGTAATGGAATTTACAAATTACTTGGTTTTAAATATTGTATCTGGCAAATGTTGACCTTCACTATCCACACACTGCTGGATACGTTTTCTGAAGTTCTCATGCACTCTTTCAAGCATGTCGACTGGTATTCTGGCAATCTCAGCGTCAATATTGTTCCTTAGGTCTTCCAGGGTGTTGGGACAGTTGCAATACACCTTAGACTTCAGGTAACATCAAAGGAAAAAATCACATGGGGCTAAGTCTGGTGAGTGTGCCGGCCAGTTCAGATCACCCCTCAGAGAGATAAGCCATTCAGGAAACATTTGCCTCAAAAACTTCATGGTAACTCTCGCTCTGTGTGCAGTGGCTCCATCTTGTTGAAACCACGTATCCTCTAATTGCATTGCCTCAAGAGCCGGCTGGAAAAAATCCTGCAGTATCGTTAAGTAATGTTCCGAATTCACAGTTGCCTGAAAAAAGTAAAGGCCAATGATGCCTACTCGTGATAAGGCGCACCACATAGTGACGCAGTCCGAATGCAGAGGTCTCTGGTGAACCTGTCTGGGGTTTGTTTCGCTTCAGTACCGCATGTTTTGTTTGTTTACACACCCACTGAGGTAAAAATGTGCCTCATCAGAAAATAACACCATTGCGTCACAGAGTCTGGTTGCAACCATGTCTTCACAAGATGTTTGTTGTGTTAAATAATCCTGTGCTGACAGTTGTTGGACCACCCACATTTTATACGGGTGAAAATTCAGTTCACTATGAAGAATCCGGTGGAGAGAATGTCTGGAAATCCCAAGAGCAAGTACTTGCTTCCAAGCAGAGCGTTTCGGAGATTGCAATACTGCTGCTCTAACTCGTTCGATGTTTTGTGGTGGTGTAACACTTCTCTCAGGTTCTCTTCGTACAGATGACACATTTCCTGCTGTTCTGAATGCATTTACCCAATTTACAACTGATTGCCGTCCAGGAACACGTCCGTGTGGGAGAACCCACAGAAATCCACGCGAATCGCAAACGAGAAGCACATTGCACTGCAATGATCGAGTGGTTATTTGAAAAAAACGCTTCAACACAAAATGAGCGCTCCTCAAGTGTTCACTGCATGAACACTTGAAAAGCATGGCTACTGAAAAGCAGCTGAAGACAAACTTCCCGTCAGCCACTATAAACAACGCTCACTCTCCTCTTTCTTCGACCAACAGCGCTGCCACAACCTGCAACTCAAAAAAGCAATTTACCGCGCTCCACCCTGGAATGGCGAAAGGGAATGTGTCATCTGTACGAAGAGAACCTGAGAGAAGTGTTACAACACCACAAAACATCGAACAAGTTAGAGCAGCAGTATTGCAATCTCCGAAACGCTCTGTTCGGAACCAAGCACTTGCTCTCGGCATTTCAAGACATTCTCTCCACCGGATTCTTCATAGTGAACTGAATTTTCATCCGTATAAAATGTGTGTGGTCCAACAATTGTCAGCACAGGATTATTTAACACAACAAACATCTTGTGAAGACATGGTTGCAACCAGACTCTGTGACGCAATGGTGTTATTTTCTGATGAGGCACATTTTCACCTCAGTGGGTGTGTATTAAATAGAATTAATTTCAAACTGCAGGATGCATTATAAAGATTTATTTTTGTTTTGTTGTTTATTTCTAATGTAAGGTTATATTGTTAATAATTAGCATCGGCAAGAGAAAGTCGATGTGAGTGTTTCCGACTCTTTAGATTTTTACGTTACTGTTTTGTTTGTTGTTTGTTGTAGGTTGGAATTATTCAGAAAGGTTCCTAACTTGCGAGTGTTGGCGTGTGGTGGTGATGGTACAGTAGGCTGGGTGTTGTCCGTGTTGGATCAGTTGAATGTACAACCGCCTCCAGCTGTTGGTGTTTTGCCTCTTGGCACGGGAAATGATCTGGCTCGTGCGTTGGGTTGGGGTGGAGTAAGTATACAATCGGTTATTTACACTATCCTAATTTATTTATTTTATACATGCGTTCTGAAAGTCGCTGTGCACCAAGTGACATGACAGGGAATAATTTCATGGCTAGGTTGGTAGCTCTGTGCTGTTCAATTGTTGCCGAACACGTCGAGGCCTGTCAGTCATTGAGTTGAAGTTGTATATGTTTCATTTATTGCAGTTCTGTTGCACGTTTTTTGTTGTTGAACGCAATGGTTCTTTCAGTAGAGGAGCGCATTTTCCTCGTTGAATACGTATTTCGCGAAGGTGACAAGTACAGTGATTTAGTGAAGCGCAAATTTTCTGAAAAGTTTCCAGATTCAATTATTCCTCACCGTAATGCAGTACGAACACTGATAGAAAAATTTCGGGCAACTGGCTCTGTTGAGGACGCTGAACGTAGTGGTAGGCCCCCTAAGCTAGACGAACAAAAGCTGCTGGATATTTCTGATTCTATGGCACAAAGTCCAAAAAAATCAATGCGTAAGTTAGCACAACAGCATAATATCGGACTTGCTACCGCACATAAAGCTGTCAGACAAGAACTTAAACTATTCCCATACAAAGTGAGGTGTGTTCAAGAGCTGAAACCTTCAGATAATGACAAGAGACTAAATTATTGTCATTGGTTTCAACGTTTCATCAACCAAAATTCCGAAGACATCCTTGACGTAACGTTTTATACAGATGAAGCGTGCTTTCACTTGGGAGGGTATATAAGTTCACAAAATACTCGAGTATGGTCGACAACTAACCCTTGCGCTTTACATGAACAGTCCTTACACGAAGCAAAAATTGGAGTCTGGGTTGCTGTGAGTAGAGCACGTATTGTTGGACCAATTTTTTTTGCAAACACAATCAATAGTGAACGTTATTGTTCTGATATTTTAGAGAACTTTACGCATCAAATAACACAAGTGGAAATGAATAATGGTTGGTTCCAACAAGACGGGGCAACAGCACATACATCTAACATCTCAATGGCTTTCCTGCGCAACGTGTTTGGTGAACGAATAATTTCAAAGAATTTGTGGCCTGCAAGATCTCCTGATCTGACTCCCCCCGATTTCTTTTTATGGGGTGCGGCGAAACAAACTGTGTATCGGAACAGACCACACACGATTGACGAACTTAAAGCCGCAATAACGGCATACATTCAAGGAATCACTGTTCTTCAGTTGCGAAAGGTGTTTGCAAACAAAATGAAACGAGTGCAATGCTGTATTGATGCCAATGGAGGTCATTTCGAACACCTTCTATAAACAATGTAATCACGGTTTAACAATGTAATTAAGGTATTGAATAAATTTTTTTCCAAAATGCTTAGTCATTTCTTTATATATATTTTCATAAATCCATAGTCACAATTCCAGTGCACAGCGACTTTCCGAACGCACGGTATATATATAGTATATAGTGGCGACTATTTACAACACTATGGGTCGTTTGTCGCAGTCGAAACGCCATTTTTGCCTGTCTTGCCATGACTCCTCCTCCATGTTTCTTCTCCCCATGGCTCTGTCAATACCTTCCATCCATCTCCCTCTCGGTCTTCCTCTTTTTCTATTTCGCTGCGGTCTCCAGTTCCACGCCTTCAGTGGGATTCGTACGTTGCTCATTCTTTGCATGTGACCATACCAGTGCAGTTGTTTTCTCTCAATACGGTCTATTATTGAGTCTTCAATGCCCATTATCTCCCTTATTTTATTTTTATTCATTTATTTAAACATACCGTATTATTCCGAAAACAAGCCGCACCCAAATTTAAGCCGCATCAAAAAAATTACGATCAAAACTAGGAAATAAATTTCAAGTACAGTACTTGTATGTTTTTGAAAGTATTTTATTTTTTAAGAAGAAAATACCGTACAAACAAATACACATACTACTTAACTAGCATTTAGAAGTTTTTTTTTATTTTCTGTTCAATGCCGAACACAAGGATTCATCTACATTATTTGTGTTTTCTTTCGGCTTCTTTGGTGGATATCTTTTCCGCGTTTTTACCCAAAAAGTAGCGCAGGACTTGGGATACCAATAATTCGAAATTGGTATCGCAAGTCGTGCGCTACTTTTTGGGTACTTGTATAGATAAAGTACTCTTAACCGATAACATCACTCATGGCAATATATAAAATACAACAAAAAACAAATGATCGGATAAAAAACAAAATAAAATATAAGAAAACTGCTACCAAACTTTATACTGTAATACCAAACTGATCAAAACGACTGTACACGCACTACGTAAGGAGTCTCTCTCTCTCTCTCTCTCTCTCTCTCTCTCTCTCTCTCTCTCTCTCTCTCTCTCTCTCTCTCTCTCTCTCTCTCTCTCTCCCCTCCCTCTCTCTCTCCCCTCCCTCTCTCTCTCCCCTCCCCCTCTCTCTCCCCTCCCTCCCTCCCCCTCCTTCTCCCCTCCCTTCCTCTCCCCTCTCCCTCTCCCTCTCTCTCTCCCCCATTTCTCTCTCTCCCTCTTCCAACCCCTTTAATATTCCAACCCCTCTTATGCTAGCAATAATATGGTCAAGTGTAGTGCAGGTACTATTGCTAGTGTCTAATTATATGAGATAGAAAAACTGGCAAATAAAATAAAGCAGATGATAGAATTGAGATTAGGAGCACAGTAAACACTGCGCCCGGTGCCCCGTGTTACGTCCCGATTTCAGTACGTACTGTGCTCCTCTCTAAATAAGTTTAAAATTCAGTATGATTATTAATTTTTTACTTTCTCTTGCCTATATGAATATATAGGAAGGAAAGACATGAAAACAATACTTGTTTTCATGTCGATTTTAACAAATACACTCTTCACTAGGTTTTTTCTTAATCGATTTTTTTTTGTTAGAAATTTTTTTTATAATTTGGTTGATTTAGGTTGATTTGAGTACTTTGTTTCGGGGGTCTTCTAGATCTATATGTAAATAGACCCCCTGAACCCAACAAAACATGTTTTTAGCAATTGGTCTGTGTGTATGTGCGTGTGTGAACGGAATGTCTCAAGGATGGAACATCGTATGAACTTGAAACTTGAAACTTAAGTTACATACCACTACCGGACCCGACAACAGTTTCATCAAAATCGGTCAACCAGAAGTAGTAGTTTATTTGTATAATTTTTCACTTTTTTGCGATTTTCTCAAAAACTGGTCCTACGATTTTTTTAAAAATCACCTGGTTTACTAAACTGTTTATGTTCTACAAGATCGGGTAGGCGCCATGTTTGTTGAAATTCTTGGTAAGGCTGTTTTCACGTAAAAAAAATTGTTTTCTTAAGATTACCGCTTCAATATGCATTTTAGCACAAAAATTTATCTAATAAAAGTTGTAGAGAATTAAAAAGCTACAACTTTAATTTTAACATTTTTTTTGTATAACCCTTAGTTTAGCGGTAATTAGCGATTTTCTGTTTTTTTCTCACGGAAGCGTGTGAAAAATCAATTTTTTTAAGATTTTGGCCTTAGTAGGGATTTTATGAGAAAAGTGTATAATCATCAAATTTATAGGAAATTAAAAGATCTACAACTTTTATTTAGAGCATTTTTCTCTACAGAGCCTAGTTTAGCGTGTAAAAGTGATTTTCCATATTTTTAAGCCAAACTGAGGTTAATTATCATTTTGCGTCTTTCACTCATGATTGAAATAAGGTTATGTTTTTTGAGGTTAGTTTTTTTGTTTATTTGTAATGTTTTATTACTAATGTTAGGTTATATTGTTTAAATTATTTGCATTGGCAAGAGAAAGTTGTGCGAGTGTTTCAAACTAAATTTTTCTTATATGTATTTTTGCAGGGTTATACTGATGAACCGATATCGAAGATTTTAGGGAACATAGGTGAAAGTGAAGTTGTTCAATTAGACAGGTGGCAGCTAACCGTTGAAAAGAATCCAGCTGCGGAAGTGAATGAGGAAGGGAAAGAGAATTTACCATTAAATGTTGTCAACAATTATTTTTCGTTAGGTGTTGATGCGCATATCGCTTTGGAATTTCATGAAGCAAGAGGTAAGAACTCATTTCCACTAGAAAATAAACAGTTTTTCCTTTTTTTTTGTCATCAGTCTCTCGACTGGTTTGATGCAGTTCTCCAAGCTGTTCTATCTTGTGCAAGTTGTTTCATATCTAGATACCTGTAACACCGTACATCTTTTGTAATTTGTTTTATATATTCTAACCTTTGCCTTCCCCTACAATTCACTCCTTCAATATTACCCTCCATTATTGATATTATGTCTTAAGTCAAAAATAAATCTTTATAATGCATCCTGCAGTTTGAAATTATTTCTATTTCATATAATGAATTAATATAATAATTTCACTAACCTTCTTTTTAAATTGCGTCACCTTTATTGTAATTTCTACTTACACGTGTTTCGGTGGATCCACCATCATCAGAGTAAATGAAAAATTGAAACTAAAATTTTTTTCACATTTATTTAAAATTTACAGAAGATGTACCATCTTAATTTTAAATAAATGTGAAAAAATTTTTAGTTTCAATTTTTCATTTACTCTGATGATGGTGGATCCACCGAAACACGTGTAAGTAGAAATTACAATAAAGGTGACGCAGTTTAAAAAGAAGGTTAGTGAAATTATTATATTAATTCATTATATGAATAGAAATTATGTCTTAAGATATGCCCCACTAGCCTATCCCTTCTTCTGGTAACATGCTTCCATATACTTCTTCTTTCATCCACTCACCTAAGAACCTCTAAATTACTTATTTTGTCCACCCACCTAATCTTTAACATTTTCCAATAACACCACATTTCAAAAGCTTCTATCCTCTTCTTTTCTACAGCCCCTATCACCCACGTTTCACTCCCATGTAATGCTACACTCCAAACATAATGTTTTAATAAATTTTTCCTAAACTGTAAATCAATGTTTGTAGTCAGTAAGCTGTTTTTCATTTCGAAGGCTTTTCTAGCTTGAGCAATTCTACTCTTGATGTCACTCGTGCTTCTACCATCCTTTGTTAATTTACTCCCTAGATAGCAGAATTCCCCAACTTCCTGTATGATCTTCCTGTATGATTTATACTTCATACTTCCTGTATGATTTACCTACTTTTAAATTTCCCATCTCTTCTAAACCACTCTTGCTGCTGCACAACACTTTCGTTTTGTTCTTATTAATTTTCATGAAGTAATCCTTTCTCTAGATATCATCCATTCCATTTAAGGCATCCTCTAGTTCTTTCTTTGTCTCGGCTAATACTACTATATCATCGGCGAATCTCAGCATTTTTATTGTTTCTCCTTGAATTTTTATTCCTGTGTCAAATTTCTCCTTCACTTCATTTATAGCCTCTTCTAAACACAAGTTAAAAAGTAGTGGTGACAAAGAACAACCTTGTCATACACCTTTTCTTACAGCAGCCTTTTTTTCATACCCCTCAATTCTCAAAACAGCCGTTTCATTCTTATACAGACTTCAGATACTTTTCCTTTCCTTGTATTTAAGTTTTACTATGTTTTTACTAAGTTAGTCTCAGTTTTTACGATGTTTTTAAAATATGTTTCGTTAGTTGGTGGCAATTTTTAAAATATTGTCATCTGTCATTTTTGTTTGTCTGTCCGTCCGTCCGTCACATCCACATCTCACAAACTGCAACAGATACCTACAAATGGTTATCACATTCATAATTTACAATAAAATTCAGTGGGCCTAAATTGGGTTTGATGTTCCAGTTTCCACTGGAATTTAAGAAATCAAAATCTGAATTTGGAAACAAAAATAGTGTCATTCGATTCCTCTTAGAGTAGATACAAAAATCATTGAGTTTGAAGTTTCAATTTTGACCGGAAGTAGCCGAAACTGAAATTCAGAAAGTACAAGAGATAGAAAAAAATAATTTTCAGGTTCATAATCTGTAAAAGCGTCCAGCGTTTCACTCGAGACTGTTAAGGAGCCAAAAACCTGGGGTTGGTGAGCAAAGAGAGCACAGCGCAAAGCCCACTAGCAAAAAAAAAAAAAAAAACAGGATGAGATAAACGAGGAAGATGAAAGAATATAAGTATCAGACAAACTAATGTCCCATAGCCGAGCGAGTGAGAGGGAGATATGTGGCATAACTACGCATGCGCTCTAAGGTCTTTACCGTTATAATCCAAATCTGAAAACATACTACAGTCGTTATCTTGCTTGTTAGTTTACTGCATGCATAAATGCTGGCTTACAACAATAAGTTAAATTATACAATGTTATTGGAACGGCGCATATGGGTTGTGCGAGTGAGAGCGTTATCCATTCTCTCACTCCCACGGCTAGGGGACTGCAGTTCATCTGAATACTGTACATCTATTACTGCTTTTAAAAAACTAAAAATCTGGTGTGAAACACTCACACAACTTTCTCTTGCCAATGCAAATGATTAATAATAAACCTAACATTATTAATAAAATATTAGAAATAAACAAAAACTAACCTCAAAAACATAACCTTATTTTAATCGTGAGTGAATGACGCAAAATGACAATCGAACTCAGTTTGGCTTAAAAATACGGAAAATCACGCTTTCACGCTAAACTAGGCTCTGTAGAGAAAAATGCTCTAAACAAAAGTTGTAGATCTTTTAATTTTCTATAAATTTAATTATATACACTTTTGTCGTAAAATGCATACTAAGACCGAAATGTTAAAAAAAATCGATTTTTCTCACGTTTTCGTGAGAAAAAAACAGAAAATCGCAAATTACCGCTAAACTAAGCGTTATACAAAAAAATGTTTGAAACAGAAGTTGTAGGTTTTTAAATTCTCTACAACTTTTATTATATAAAGTTTTGCGCTAAAATGCATATTAAAGCCGTAATCTTAAAAAAACAACGTTTTTACGTGAAAACAGCCTCACCGAGAATTTCAGCAAACATGGCGCCTACCCTATCTTGTAGAGAATAAAAAATTGAGTAAAATAGGCGATTTTAAAAAAAATCGTAGGACCAGTTTTTGAGAAAATCGCAAAAAAGTGAAAAATTATACGAATAAACTACTACTTCCGGTTGACCGATTTTGATGAAAATGTTCGTGTCGCGTCCGGTAGTGGTATGTAACTTAAGTTTCAAGTTTCAAGTTCGTACGATGTTCCGTTCTTGAGATATTCTGTTCACACACACACACACAGACACACACACACACAGACACACACACAGACCAATCGCTAAAAACATGTTTTTGGGTTCAGGGGGTCTGAAAACGTATAGATCCGGTGAAAACTCGATTTCGAAAAATCGACATGAAAACAATACTTTCCTTCCTATATATTCATATAGGCAAGAGAAAGTAAAAAGAAGTATTCTTTTTCAGTTCTTACAGTAAATAATTAAATTTTGTAATATATTCATATATATAGCGAAAATGCCCATAACTGGCAAGTGGAGTGTTAATTTAATTGCACTCGATCTGTTGGTTCCAGGGCTACAAAAATTAGTTCTGTTTCTTATCACATGGTCAGCCAATTATCTGACTGAACTTTTTGAGAACAGAAGAGGTAGAGGTGTAAAGACACTAGTCAGGGTTATCTCCTCTGAGAGTAATGAATTTCATCATTATACACCCGGACCCTGTGGTGAATAAAGTGAAGGTGTCATTTGCAGGGTGGAAAGTATATACTTTTCGGAGGGCCTGGCATGCTAGTAAGCATACTCTTTCAACTCAGTGAGGAAGGGAATGGTAAACCATCTTGCTTCTCGTTTTTACTTAGTAAAACCTCTAGAGCAGTGTTCTTCAACCCCTTATCTTAATAAAGGGCCAAATTTTTATTTTGGGTGGGCTGGAGGGCCACATTGATCTACTCATGTATCTATATTTGTATATGAATATTTGAACATTTTGTGTCAGGTTAAAAGAAATAACATGAATTTTTTTTACTTTCTCTTGCCTATATGAATATATAGGAAGGAAAGTATTGTTTTCATGTCGATTTTTCGAAATCGAGTTTTCACCGTATCTATACGTTTTCAGACCCCCTGAACCCAAAAAACATGTTTTTAGCAATTGGTCTGTGTGTGTGTGTGTGAACAGAATATCTCAAGAACGGAACATCGTACGAACTTGAAACTTGAAACTTAAGTTACATACCACTACCGGACCCGACACGAACATTTTCATCAAAATCGGTCAACCGGAAGTAGTAGTTTATTCGTATAATTTTTCACTTTTTTGCGATTTTCTCAAAAACTAGTCCTACGATTTTTTTTAAAATCAACTGGTTTACTACATTTTTTATTCTCTACAAGATAGGGTAGGCGCCATGTTTGCTGAAATTCTGCGTGAGGCTGTTTTTACGTAAAAACATTTTCTTTTTAAGATTGCGGCTTTAATATGCATTTTAGCGCAAAACGTTATATAATATAAGTTGTAGAGAATTTAAAAACCTACAACTTTTATTTCAAACATTTTTTTGTATAACGCTTAGTTTAGCGGTAATTTGCAATTTTCTGATTTTTTCTCACGAAAACGTGTGAAAAATCGATTTTTTTAACATTGCGGCCTTAGTATGCATTTTACGACAAAAGTGTATAGAATTAAATTTATAGAAAATTAAAAGATCTACAACTTTTATCTAAAGCATTTTTCTCTACAGAGCGTAGTTTAGCGTGAAAGTGTGATTTTTCGTTTTTTTATGCCAAATTGAGTTCGATATTCATTTTGCGTCATTCACTCATGATTAAAATAAGGTTATGTTTTTGAGGTTAGTGTTTTGTTTATTTCTAATATTTTATTAATAATATTAGGTTTATTATTAATTATTTGCATTGGCAAGAGAAAGTTGTGTGAGTGTTTCACACCAGATTTTTAAAGCTTATATTGGTTGAAAATGACAGTAAATAATATCAATATTGAAATGTATATTTATACTTAAACATATTGTTGTTGTTTAGGTCAACAGCCTCTAGAGGCTGGTTTGAACCTCTAGAGGTTTTACTAAGTAAAAAACGAGGAGTAAGGTGGTTTACCATTCCCTTCCTCACTGAGTTGAAAGAGTATGCTTATCAGCATGCCAGGCCCTCCGAAAAGCACTCGCTTTCCACCCTGCAAATGACACCTTCACTTCATTCACCACAGGGTCTGGCTGTATAATGAAATTCATTACTCTCAGAGGAGATAACTCTGATTAGTGTCACAGTACACCTCTACCTCTTCTGTTCTTAAATAGTTCAGTCATATAAGTAGCTGACTATGTGATAAGAAACAGAACTATTTTTTTTAGCCCTGCAACGAACAGATTGAGTGTAAATAATTTACATAATACTCCACCTGCCCGTTTTGGGCAATTAAACATATTACAAAACTCAAAACCAAACTAAAAACATCAAAATGGTGATTTTTCAGTTCAATGGAAAACTTGACATTCTTTCTCTTTCGCTAGTTTAAAAATCAACAAAATGATGCAATGTTCTAAGCTCTTTGTTCAAAAACTGAAATCGTTCTTCGGGCCGCGGGTTGAAGATCACTTCTCTAGAGGTTCAAACCAGCCTTTCGGCTGTTGAACTTAACACAATCTTTAGAAAAAGTTAGTGGGCCTGGATTGGGTTAAAAGTTTTGGTTTCCAAAAGTGACCAAAAGTGGCCTAAAACTGGAATTCTAGAAATCAAAATCTGATTTTGGAAACAAAAATAGGGTCATTCGATTCCTCTTAAAGAACAGTAGTATTTAAAATTATAATAAAAGCACTTACCTAGGTCACGGCTTTTATCTCAATAAACCACTTGCTTGTTATTTAAACCATAATATTATTGTTTACTTTTTTTTTTGTAATTTTCAGAGGCACATCCTGAAAGATTCAATTCAAGATTAAGAAATAAAATGTTTTATGGGCAAATGGGCGGAAAAGATCTACTTAGAAGAAAATGGAAAGGTTTAGCAGAATTAGTAACGTTAGAATGTGATGGAAAAGACATGACTCCAAAATTAAAGGACCATAAAGTCCATGCAATTGTGTTCCTAAATATTCCTAGGTAAGAGTACACTAATTTTTTGTACATACAGCATCACTCTCTTATTAAATAAATCTTTATAATGCATCCTGCAGTTTGAAATTATTCCTATTTCATAAATGAATTTATATAATAATTTCACCAACCTTCTTTTTAAATTACGTCATCTTTATTTTTATTCTTACACGTGTTTCGGTGGATCCACCATCATCGGAGTAAATAAAAAAATTTAAACCAAAAAAATTTTTTTTATGTCACTTATTCAAAAACCCACCGGGTTGGTCTAGAGGTAAAGTCGTCGCTGCAAGTCAGCTGTTCAACAGCTGATTTTTGGAGACGAAGGTTCCTGGTTCAAATCCTAGTAAAGGTAGTTACTTTTATACGGATTTGAATACTAGATTGTGGTTGCTGGTGTACTTTGATGGTTCGGGTTTAATTAACTATACTCTCTCAGGAATGGTCGACCTGGGTCTGTACAAGACTACACCTCATTTACACGTCATACACATCATCCTCATCTCATTGGGTAAAGGGGTTGCTTATTGTTCTGAATTGAACAGATTGCAACGTACACATATTAGGAATTAAAAAAAAAAACTTATTTAAAATTTACAGAAGATGATATATCTTCAGTCATTTGTATAAAAGAGTTTTATACAAATAACTGAAGATGTATCATCTTCTGTAAATACTGATAATAATAAGAGTATAGCATAAGAGTTTTATACAAATGACTGAAGATGTATCATCTTCTGTAAATTTTAAATAAGTGAGATAAAAATTTTTTGGTTTCAATTTTTCTATTTACTCTGATGATGGTGGATCCACCGAAACACATGTATGTAAGAATAAAAATAAAGGTGACGCAGTTTAAAAAGAAGGTTGGTGAAATTATTATATAAATTCATTTATGATATAGGAACTCTTATTAATCAAAAAAAGGGGGCGGAGGCTTTTTGGATAATCCATGGATAATATCGCTATCTATGAGGTATTATTATGGACTATTAAAACTTAAAAAAAATCATAAAAGTTAAGAGTAACAAAATGTATTTAAATTTTTTTTTGTCCTAATTAGTGTACGTTGCAATCAATTCAATTTAGAATAATAAGCAACCCCATCAGATGACCCAATCAGATGAGGATGATGTGTATGACGTGTAAATGAGACTGTGTAGTCTTCTACAGACTCAGGTTGACCATTCCTGAGTGAGTATGGTTATTGGAACCCCAACCATCAAAGTACACCGGTAACCACTGTCTAGCATTCAAATCCGTGTAAAAGTAACTACCTCTACTAGGATTTGAACCAGGAACCTTCGTCTTTGAAAATCAGCTGTTAAACAGCTGATTTTGGCGACGACATTACCTCTAGACCAACCCGGTGGGTTTATTAATGTATTTAATAAACAGCAAAATAAATTACATGCCAAAATATAAACTAAACTACAATACTAAAGAGTAAACTTTGTACGTTAGAAAATTATATTGTTAACTCAGTATGTTCATTCAAAAATAAATCTTTATAATGCATCCTGCAGTTTGAAATTATTTTTATTTCATATAATGAATTAATATAATAATTTCACTAACCTTCTTTTTAAACGTTTCGGTGATCCACCATCATCAGAGTAAATGAAAAATTGAAACTAAAAATTTTTTTCACATTTATTTAAAATTTACAGAAGATGGTACATCTTCAGTCACTTGTATAAAACTCGCAGTTTATAATAATAATAATAATAATAATAATAATAATAATATATAATAACTCGCAGTTTAAAAAGAAGGTTAGTGAAATTAATTCATTATATGAAATAAAAATAACTCAGTATGTGTTTAAATTCAGTACTCTACTATATTTTTACTTAAAAAGTCCTCGGATATGTAAGTACTCGGTTAACAAGGATATAAGATGGCGGACATGTTCTACAAGCAAGTTCTACAATTTGTATAAAACTTTTATACAAATGACTGAAGATGTATCATCTTCTGTAAATTTTGAATAAGTGAGATAAAATTTTTTTGGTTTCAATTTTTTTAATTACTCTGATGTTGGTGGATCCACTGAAACACATGTAAGTAAGAATAAAAATAAAGATGACACAGTTTAAAAAGAAGGTTTGTGAAATTATTATATAAATTCATTCTATGAAATAACGGGTGATTCAAAAAGAGCGCTGGTTTTTAAACGGCTGGTAAATTTTTGTTTATCGGTTGGCAACATTGTTAGATCTCATTTCTATTTCGGAGAACATTCCGATTGACGATTCAGTTGTAGTTTCTCTTGTTCGCAGTGTAGTACTCTCGCAGTCTGTGTCTAACCATGGAGAAGTTTACTATTGCACAACGAGTGTTAATCGTCAAAACATTTTACCAGAGTGGAGAGAGTTATGCGGCTACTGTCAGGCGACTTCGCGGTACTCTAGAACGTAATGAAGCACCGAATGAATCAACAGTTCGCAGGCTCATGAAAAAGTTTTTTGAGACGGGTTCAACAGTCGACCTTAAAAGTTCTGGACATCGTCGTTCTGGCCGAACTGGGCAGAACGTTGCGTTGGTTCGTGACCGTGTGGCTGTTAGCCCAGCAAAATCAATACGTCGCCGTTCTCAACAATTGGGTTTACGATGTTCTTCTGTACGGAGAATTCTTCGGTACGATCTCCAATATCACCCGTATAAAATTCAGTTGACGCAACATTTGAAAGTGGCAGACCACCAGAAGAGACGACAGTTTGTTGACTGGGTATTGAGAAAACGGCAGGATGATGACACCTTCGCAAACAAAATCATTTTCAGTGATGAGGCGCACTTCCACTTAAACGGTTTTGTTAATAAACAGAACTGCCGTATGTGGGGTTTAGAAAACCCTCGCATGGTTAATGAAAGGGAAATGTATGCACAGCGAGTGACAGTTTGGTGCGGCTTTTGGTCGGGCGGTGTCATCAGCCCTTACTTTTTTGAAAATCAAGAAGGACAAGCCGTGACAGTAAATGGAGACCGATACCGTACGATGATTAGGGAGTTTTTGTGGCGTCATTTGGATGGAATGGACATTGACGAGTTGTGGTTTCAGCAGGATGGTGCCACCTGTCACGCTGCACGAGAAACAATGTTGTTGCTCCGTGAACGGTTCCAGGATCGCATCATTTCTCGTAATTCCGACCATCAATGGCCACCAAGGTCGTGTGACTTGACGCCTTGTGACTTTCCTCTTTGGGGTCATCTGAATTCATTGGTGTATGCCAATAAACCCCGAAACATCAATGACTTGAAGGAGGAAATTCGACGGGTTATCGGGCAAATGGAAGTTGAAACTTGTCAGGCAGTAATATCCAATTTCATGGACAGAGTTGATGCGTGCCAGCGCAGTAGAGGAGGACACATGCATGACATCATTTTTCATTCATGAAATCGGAAGGTAAGATGAACTTGTTGATGTATTTATTTTCAGTTTTTCAATAAAATAAATCTCTTAATTTGATATATCAAAACCGGCGCTCTTTTTGAATCACCCTATAGATATATGTTTTAATTGTTTTGTTTTAGTTATGGTGGTGGTACGCATCCTTGGAATAGAGCTAGTGGCATTGAGCAAGCAACCGATGATGGACTAATAGAAGTTGTTGGCCTTACTACATATCAATTAGTAAGTAATTTTTACTTTCTCTTGCCTATATGAATATATAGGAAGGAAAGTATTGTTTTCATGTCGATTTTAAGAAATCGAGTTTTCACCGGATCTATACGTTTTCAGACCCCCTGAACCCAAAAAACATGTTTTTAGCGATTGGTCTGTGTGTGTGTGTGTGTGTGTCTGTGTGTGTGTGTCTGTGTGTGAACAGAATATCTCAAGAACGGAACATTGTACGAACTTGAAACTTGAAACTTAAGTTACATACCACTACCGGACGCGACACGAACATTTTCATCAAAATCGGTCAACCGGAAGTAGTAGTTTATTCGTATAATTTTTCAGTTTTTTGCGATTTTCTCAAAAACTGGTCTTACGATTTTTTTTAAAATCGCCTATTTTACTCAATTTTTTATTCTCTACAAGATAGGGTAGGCGCCATGTTTGCTGAAATTCTTGGTGAGGCTGTTTTCACGTAAAAACGTTGTTTTTTTAAGATTACGGCTTTAATATAAATTTTAGCGCAAAAACTTATATAATAAAAGTTGTAGAGAATTTAAAAACCTACAACTTCTGTTTCAAACATTTTTTTGTATAACGCTTAGTTTAGCGGTAATTTGCGATTTTCTGTTTTTTTTCTCACGAAAACGTGAGAAAAATCGATTTTTTTAACATTTCGGTCTTAGTATGCATTTTACGACAAAAGTGTATATAATAAAAGTTATAGAAAATTAAAAGATCTACAACTTTTGTTTAAAGCATTTTTCTTTACAGAGCCTAGTTTAGCGTGAAAGCGTGATTTTCCGTATTTTTAAGCCAAACTGAGTTCGATTGTCATTTTGCGTCATTCACTCGTGATTAAAATAAGGTTATGTTTTTGAGGTTAGTGTTTTGTTTATTTCTAATATTTTATTAATAACGTTAGGTTTATTATTAATCATTTGCATTGGCAAGAGAAAGTTGTGTGAGTGTTTCACACCGGATTTTATATTTTTAAACACAGTAGCCACAAGTCATGGGACGGCACAGTAAAGTAGGTGAGCTAGCACATCCCGCTCTGCTCCGCACACTTGAGTCAACGGCACACAGCATGCCGTACAATTGAACAATGAGACAAGGTGAACTGTGGCAGTGAGCTAGTAGATTTTAATACGTTGATACTGTACTGCTTTTACACTGGTCCGTAGTTCATATTTTGCCCACTGTTGGCGCTGTGATGGGGTTGCTGCTGCCGATAGATACTTACTTTACTACTTTACTATATGGGCGTTGAGGCCTCTGCAGCCCCTCCTCACCGCGACCTAAAAGATCTTTTGTGATTGCCCCTATTCCTTATTTATGCAAAACCCACACTTTCAATAAAGCGCAGGATCTGCCTAGGATCTAGTGCACTTACCTGAGAAGGTGTTTACACATCCTTACCCATCAGCGCTCTTCTTTTGCAGCCAACCACTTTGCAACTGCATAAAATGTGCTCAGCCTTCTCTTCTGCCTCATGACAGAATATACACAGGCTCTCTTCAGCAACTCCTATCTTGGATAAATGATACCCAAGATTACAATGACCAGTCATCAGGCCCACTACCTTCCTCAGGTCCTGTCTTCCTAGTCTATTGTATATCCCAGCCTTCCTGCTGGAATAGGCAATGAATTTCTTTGCCTGTTCACAGCCTGTCACCTTATTTTAATAGGAGGTTTTAGCCTCCTCTTCCCAGGCCCTAACTATACCTCTATAATAGCCCTCACCAATTCCACAGAATGGCTCTGGGCCTATGAAGTGAGAGGCTGCACCTTTCTTTGCTAAGGCATCCGCTCTCTCATTTCCAGGCACTCCCTGGCGCCCCGGCACCCAACGCAGCGTCACAACGTTACGCCTGGCCACGGCATTCAAAACTTCCCGACAATCATAGGCCAATCGCGACTCAAAAGTACAGGAACTCACAGCCTTGATGGCTGCCTGACTATCGGACAAAATGTAAATGTGCGACCCACTGAGGCGCCTTTCAATACACCTCTCCGCACAGACCTTAATGGCCAATATTTCAGCTTGGAAGATGGTTATGTTACACCCAAGGGCCAGGGAAATCTTTCCCCCGGTCCCCCAGGCCCCCACTCCCGCTCTTCCGCTCATCACTGAGCCGTCAGTATACCAAACGGTAGCTCTTTCCGGTATCACTGGCTGTCCCTCCGCCCACTCCTGACGATCAAAAATTTCCACCCTCAGTGTGTCGGAGAAGTCGTATGCTTTGTCCATACGGTCCCGAGGACCACCTACCACACCCATCCCCTCAATCACTTTGAAGATCTCGGTGTGGCCCATCTCCCCTGATGGGACCCCTGCCGATAGATAGCGCAGCGTTCACATCTCTCACAGTGCATCTACCAAGTGGCAACATATTGTATCTATGCACTGGTGATGCGATAGTCAAGAAGGTGACTAAACAGTATCGAGTTCTCTGTGATCGAGGATCGATACGGGGAATTGACAGCTCAACCTTGAGTCAGTTCTTCTCCGTCATCTATACCTCCCTTCCCTACCCTCACTTTACCGGCGACTGTTCCCCTTCAGAGGCAGCGGTAAGAGGTGCTCGCTGCGTCGGCGACTCGCTTCTTTTTGATTAGGCAGCGGTACAGACGACCTTGCTTCGCTTCACCAACGACTGCTCCTCTTCGGAGGCAGCGGTGAAAGGTGTTGGCTGCGTCGGCGGCTGCTCCTAATCATTTAGGCAGCGGTAAAGACGACCTCCCTCCCCCTTCGCTATAAGCATCTGGTAATTTTGAACTACGCCGCCGCATGAGCTCTACGACTGCGCTACTACAAGCCGGTGGCGACAACGTACACCACTCGGCTCACCTATCTGCTGAATAAACAGACAGTGAGTCGAGCCGAGGGTGACTTTCACTCACTCCTTCACACACAGCACGTTGTGTTTGCGTGTGCATCAACCATGCAGTTCATGCATCCCTTTCCACAAACAAACTTTTGTCATGTGTCTATCTTTGTTTCGTACGCACGTGGTAAAATTGTTACAGTACAATGATATGTTTTACAACCACTTGTCTGAGGGTTGTTGTAGTATAGTATACATTGCCTATTCCAGCAGAAAGGCTGGGATATATAATAGACTAGGAAGACAGGACTTGAGGAGGGTAGTGGGCCTGATGACTGGTCATTGTAATCTTGGGTATCATTTATCCAAGATAGGAGTTGCTGATGAGAGCCAGTGTAGATTCTGTCATGAGGCAGAGGAGAAGGCTGAGCATATTTTATGCAGTTGAAAAGTGGTTGGCTGCAAAAGAAGAGCGCTGATGGGTAAGGACGTGTTAACACCTTCTTAGGTAAGTGCACTAGATCCTAGGCAGATCCTGCGCTTTATTGAAAGTGTGGGTCTTGCATAAATAAAAAATAGGGGCAATCACAAAAGATCTTTTAGGTCGCGGTGAGGAGGGGCTGCAGAAGCCTGAACGCCCTGGTTGTAAAGAAAGAAAGAAGAAAAAGTATAGTATGAAAGAATAATGACCCCCTCACAAACAGAGGCAGAGTTTGATACGATATTTATACTTTCCGTGCAGCGTTTAGGTATAGAGGTAGCCCTTGCTATGATGTGACTATAGAAAATTGGTTTAGTCGTGGAGGGGATGTGCAGAGAGCATGCTGTGTGGGGAGAAATGCTCGGTGTGGTGGTCGTTGAAAATAAAAGAGGTGGTAGCTCACCGCTCAGTTAAAAGAACTAGTTCTTTTGTGCGACTCGCTCATGAGCATCACATTACTAGTAGCCACTGCTTATTGGTGACTATTTTAACACTTTCAGGACAGCACCCGTATACTATACGGGCACGCCATTTTGATCGGCTGGACGGCACCCGTATACGATACGGGCACCTTTTTCACTTGGTTTTATATACATTAGCTCGTATCGTATACGATTGCCGTCTATGCTGTCACTTAATTTAGTTCATTCTGAATCTAATAGAGTACTTTACTTTACTTTACTTTACTATGTGGGCGTTCAGGCTTCGGCAGCCCCTCCTCACCGCGACCTAAAAGATCTTTTGTGATTGCTCCTATTCCTTATTTAAGCAAGCCCCACACTTTCAATAAAGCGCAGGATCTGCCTAGGATCTAGTGCACTTACCTGAGTAGGTGTTAACACCTCCTTACCCATCAGCGCTCTTCTTTTGCAGCCAACCACTTTGCAACTGCATAAAATGTGCTCAGCCTTCTCCTCTGCCTCGTGACAGAATCTACACAGGCTCTCTTCAGCAACTCCTATCTTGGATAAATGATACCCAAGATTACAATGACCAGTCATCAGGCCCACTACCCTCCTCAAGTCCTGTCTTCCTAGTCTATTATATATCCCAGCCTTCCTGCTGGAATAGGCAATGAATTTCTTTGCCTGTACACAACCTGGCACCTGTTCCCAATAGGAGGTTTTAGCCTCCTCTTCCCAGGCCCTGACTATACCCCTATAATAGCCCTCACCAATTCCACAGAATGGCTCTGGGCCTATGAAGTGAGAGGCTGCACCTTTCTTTGCTAAGGCATCCGCTCTCTCATTTCCAGGCACTCCCTGGATCTAATAGAGTACACTCATAGTCCTAATGTTGTCAGATTATCGAATATATCGACTTTTACAGCATCGATTTTATTGATGTTATCGATTGTGAGCAATCGATCTGCCGGAACTTCTGCGTGTTGTTGTTAGTTATTAGTTCGTTATTATAATACTTAGTTCTTTTTTAATTTTACTTAAGAAATAAACAAGTAAATTGGTTATTAGAAATATGTAAATAGTTTGTAAGAATTTAACTCGTATAATTAATGTTATTATTCCTATTATTATCATTATACGGTGAAAAAAATTGAAATTCAAGAAAACATACCTCTCATCAGTTGAACATCTTTATCATTATAATTTAAATAATCCTAATCTTAATAAATGAAAGGTAATCTACTAATTATGATCTTTCATTTAAATTTTTATTTTTGAATTCAAGACCAATGGTTGATTTGTTACAATTTTTTTAAATTTCCCGAAAAATGGCAGTCCACGGGCAAAACTACAAAAAACGATGTCAGTCTTCAAAGTGTTAAATCCCAATTTTCATTTTCCTTTGTCCATCTGTCCGTCTGTCACATCCAGTTGTCAGAAACAACAAGAGACAGCGACAAATTGTTTTCAGAATCATAATCTTGTTGGGGAACATGAACATTATTTGTCAAAGTGTTGTTGTTTAGGTGATCAGTTGAAAGGCTGATTTAAATGTCTAAAGGCTTTACTTAGTAAAACGAGGAGTGAGGTGGTTTACAATTGCCACAACTCACTCAGTGGAAAAGTACTGGTAACGCAATATAAGTTGACGACCGTCAGCGAGAGAAAGAATGGACTATGTGAGGAGTGGAAGTGCTACTACTACATGTGCTTTTCTAAATACATCGTAGCGACACCTCTAACCATGACATCATGTTTTAGTTGTTTTACTCTTACATTGATTTATTATCTTTACAACTACGTCCTTTTATAAACATCCCATTCTATTATTTATTGATTCTTAATAATTATCCTAAATAATTAGGATAATTATTTAGGATAAATAATTATCCTAAATAATAATTTAGGATAATTATTCTAAATTATTATTATTAATTATTATTATTATTATTATTATTATTATTATTATTATTATTAATTAAATTTTAATTTAGGATTAAACATTCATTCTAAATAAGCCATAGTATTAGGCCTAACCTATATTCAGTACCCTTTTTGGTCATCACCAGTAAACTGAATTACTCCACTCTGACATTTGTAGTGATAGACTAGTTAGTACATGAGCTTATTATCGTGAGTAATACTAGTTTTATGGTTATTTCAAAATGTTATTGTATTTTTAGGGTTTTTTTTAATAATACAATGGGATGTTTTATAAACATCCCATTGTATTATTTATTGATTATTAATAATTATCCTAAATAATAATACATTCATTCTAAATAAGCCATAATATTAGGCCTAACCTATATTTAGTATCCATTTTGGTCATCACCAGTAAACTGAATTACTGCACTCTGACATTTGTAGTGATAGACAAGTTAGTCGGTGAGTTCTGTCGATGCGAGCTTATTATCGTGAGTAATACTAGTTTTACAGTAATTTCAAAATACTATTGTATGTTGAGGGTTTTCATATATAATTATTTTCAGTAAAGTTATGTTAAATTGCAATTGAATTTTAAATAATTCACTTTCTTTAAATGATTTTTTTTTTTTTTTTTTTTTTTTTTTTTTGCGCCCTGGAGACTCCAGGAGGAGTATAGGACATGTCGTCAGATATAACACCTGAAATACATATAAGAAACACGCTATGTATCACTACTATCAAGAAAGAAATTCTTGTACGCTATAAAAAGTTTTACCAATCAAGTAATTTTTTAGATTTTTTTTAAAGGAATTCAAATCCTCACAACACTTTAAAGATTGGGGTAATTTATTTATGAATTTTCTCCCTGCATAAGTAGGTTTTTGTTCAAACAATTTTGTGGAGTGATTAGCCACATAATAATCATTCCTGTTTCTCATGTTATGATTGTGAACATTGAAATTCTGCATGAAATTATTTTGCCTAACATACATAATCACCTCAAAAATGTAGAGGGAGGGAACTGTAAGCAATTTAAGCTCCTTAAATAGTGGCCTGCATGAGGTTAGCTGGTTAGCTCCCACCATACACCTAATAGCTTTCTTTTGAATTTTAAAAACCCTATTTATATTACCCATGCTAGAATTACCCCATACTAAAATACCATACCGGATATGAGACAGAATGAGGCCATGATAAGCTGCCATTAGTAATTTTTTATCATTTAATCTGGCAATTTGTTTTAGTGCAAATACTCCAGATGATATTTTACTACAAACTTGATTGGTATAGAAGTCCCAAGACAAAGATCTATCTGGAGATACTCCTAGGAACTTCACTGTTTCTACATGCTCTAAACTATTATTATGATGACATTACTTGTTAGTTATTTAGTGTTACGGGTGATGAAGTGTTAGTGTGTTAGTTAAATGTTTGTGGGGTGGTTGATAGATGTGTTATGTAAGTAGGATTGATAGTATACTGTCCTCCTCCCACCGCATGATACGCGCAATCGTCCACTTATAGCGCGTTACCTGTATGCCGATCAGCATGCGTGGGCCTCTGAAAAGCATCTACTTCCCATTGTGCAGATGACACCTTCATTTCATCCACCACAGGGTCTGGGTGTAGAATGAAATTTATTACTCTCAGAAGAGATAACTGTGATTAGTTTCATTTACACCTCTACCTCTTCTATTGTTAACCGTTTCCACTAGTATTATGTTTGCCCTGTGATTCCCCTCCACTTGTATTTATTTTATGATTCGTTGATACCCTATTACATTAATCATACGTGTAATGTGTTGTTGTTAGTTTTAAGAGCATGCAATACTTTTTATGTTTATTATCACTTTAATTTTAAAATTATACATAAAAAATGCTTTTTCTCATCTAAAAACTTCTAAAATATAACCTGCAAAACATACACTGCTGTTGTAAAAACTAAGATAAAATAAAATGTGTAACTAGTGTAACCCCTTTTCTCGCCTGTAGAGGTAACTTCACCCACACAGACCAGTTTGGCCAAAAGGGAACAAAGGAAGGTAGTTGTTGTTGCATAAATGAAGTCAAAGACAAAATACACAGTTAACAGCATAAAATTTAATTCAAATCGGTTAAATTAGTTCTCTTCTCAAAATATATCATTTACCACAGTATCAAGAAACAACTTTAAATTAAATTCACAGATTTAGTTTAATATAACCAACCAATATAATCTAGTCAACAATATAGGAAGGTTGCTTTCCATAAATAGTTTTTTTTATTTTTATTTTATTTTACCAAAATTCATTAAATTTTCATTTATAATAATAATAATAATAATAATAGCACTACTTAAGCCAACGTTAGCTGTAGTTAAATAATTCAGATTTCAAATACTAAATGGGTACCCTTTTATAGCAAAATTTTAAATATTCTTGACACCTTAAGTAACTACATGCATAATGTAATAACCATTATAATTTCCTGTAGCTAACCAAAAAAATGAAGTTAATACAATTAGGATTTTAAAAAAATAATCATATTGAATAATTTGTTAAATATTAAAGGCAAGAAGACCAAAATTAACATTACAGATAAATATAAAAGATTTTAAATTTCAAAAAAAATTCAAGTTTTAAATTATGTGGTTTTTACCAAATATATAAATACATTAATTCAAAAAAATATCAAACAGTCCAAAAGTTCTGACGAAATTAGTATCGGAAAACTAAAAAAAATTTATTTTTCAAAAATATTTTAACTAAGTAGCTGTTTGAAATTACGCCGCAATTTAAAGCTGAGTATGACAGGTTAAATTGTGTTGTCTGTCCAGAACCAACATGACGTAGATACACTTGGAAACGCAGTTGATTTTGTTAAATAAAAATATAAAGGTTAACATACCGGAATTTTTCCATAACATGAACGACGAGATCCTTATGAGAAACAGATTCCAAACCTTAAACTTCGGCGCAGAATTACATCATTGGGCAGGAATCACTAAGTTTCAGATGATCGGTGTAGCAAGTTCAGCTTTGAATTCCTCAAACAGCATCCAAAATATTCCCCAAATTCCATATTTGGGTTGGCGTACAAGTAGGTTAAATTAAGATCGACAGATTTCCCTCATTCCAACTTTAGAATTGTATTTGGACTTGAAATAGAACTCGGAGTTGACTTGAACCCTTTAACCAAAATTCAAGTAAGATTAGAAATCTTACGCATAACCAAATTTTCACAATAGGGCAATGAATCCATAATCAAAGCCAAAACAAGTTAAAGAAATTTAAGTTAAATAAATTTAGAAAATTAATTCACAAAATAAGTTACATTAGTGATGAAATTTTTTTTACAAAGTAACGCAAGCAAATCAGACAATTTTATAAGGTAAAACGATAAAAAATAATATTAACGAATTAACCAAGTAGATAATAATAAATAATTTTTAAACGAATACATAAGAAAACTGAATGTAAACCATTTTACACTTGACAAAATAAGCAATTAAAAATAAAATTAAATGGAGACGTATTAACCAAAGCATGGTGCCACGCCCATTTTACATTTTCATTTACACAAAAATTTACTGCTGTATAGAGTTTCCAGTTGTTTGCTTTGCTTGCTAAAACGAAAACCAAAATTACTTACCATAATTGGGTAAATGTAAGGTCTCAAGTTTTAACCAAAAACTGAGAAAATTAATAATTTTACTAAAGCATTATATAACGTACAACGCACCAAACAACTATAGAACAGACTAGACTAGTCACGATACACGGCAGTAGCAGTAGCCCAACAGCTGACTGCCTACGCCAGTTCGAAAAAGAACCGCTAGTAACCGCCACCTCTCGAGGTAAGAGAAACATAACCGGCGAAGCAGATATGGAAAACAACAACTCGAAAAACGCAGACAAAACCAAATAAAACAGTAACAATCTGCGAATCAGATGTTACACTAGAAATTGATACCTAAAACCTAATAAATACACGCAAAATAATCTGAATATTATTTTTGTGTGAATTAGTTACCTAAAACTACCTAAAAACATTAACCGATCTTAAAGCGACACGAAATGCTGCAAATTAAATGATGCACGTTCACGATTAGGTTATTTTGTTTACTAGTTTGGTATGGTGACATCGATTCAATTAATTCCGTTTAATCGATAATCGGTAGTAGTCAACTATCGAAAACTACAAGAATTAATTTTTATAACATCCCATAGAGGTCAGCACATTACAGCAACTTTGTTAAACGCGTATTTTCATACAAAATGAGCTGTGAAAGTGGAGTCGGATAGGGTCCGACATACGAATAGAGCGGTAATACTATCGTGTCGGATCTGATCCGACAGTCGGGTGGAAAGGGTTAAATATTTCGGTCATATAATTAGCTGACCATGTGATAAGAAACACACAATTATTTTTTGTAGCCCTCAAACTAGCAGATTGTCTGCAAATGATTTCTCCCAGATATTTATTTTATCCGCATTTATTATGATTGGGTAAAAGTGAAGTAGAAAATATGTGATGAAATTTGTATGGATTTTGAGCGTTTAAAAACGCTTTTCTATCTAGGAAATTGTTCTGTCAATGACGTGAAAATAATTGTGTTCATGAATTGAAGGGTTCAGTGGATGAAGGTGAAGGTGTTATGTGACATAAATGCAGTTCTGAGCAATTGACTGTTAAAGTTCAAAAGTGTAACTTATTTTACTGATTTCAGAAAGTTACATTTTTCAGTCAGTTACATGTCAGTTTATAACACAGACATAGGAAATTGTTTTAAGTATTGTAAATCTTGTCTATTTTAGTTTTTAAAATAAATTAACCCATTTTTGTGTAAATAACACCTTTCATTTAAATATTTTTTAATAAAATGTTTATTTTTACATTTTTGATAGAATCACTGCAGGCAATTGCAGCAGGAGTTGGTATGCGAATCTCCTTTGAGAAGACGGAAATAATGTCCACAAATACAGAAACACCAAGATATCTGGAGGCAGCCAATCACAAAATTAGGATAGTTAAAAAATTTAAGTATTTGGGAGAGGTGATCACATATAATCTAAACGAAAAAATAAACATGGAATCAAGAGTTAACAAACTCAAGGGAGCTCAAAGACTGACATGGTCCACCTATAAGAGGAAGTCAATGTCCATAAAATCCAAATTGAGGCACTACAATACGGTCACGAAGTCTGTGGTAATGTATGCGTGTGAGACTTTGGGCAGGTTGAGGCACTGTGGGAAGATGGAGGACCTTAGAAAGACAGAGAGAAGAATCCTCAGAACAATAATAAACAAAAAGCACAGAGTAGACAATGAGTATAGGTTGTTGCCAAATTCGGTTCTATACAGGGAAAATGAGGAAATTTCCGAGATAATGAGGAAGAGAAGAGTTGGGTTCTTTGGACATCTTAGGAGACTGCCAGAATCCAGATTTACCAGACAGGTACTGGATTTCTTTTTGAAAACCAAAGTCAAGTACGCCTGGTTTGAGGAAGTTCAACAGGATCTGCAGGACCTGGATATCTCAGAGACACAGATTTTGAACAGAGAAGAAGGATATAAGATCAAAAATCCAAACACGAAATTTCCAGAAGTACGAGGGTAGGCTGATAAGTAATGCACACATGCTTGTAGAAGACAACTAAATAAACTTCAGTAGCGCGCCTGGTGGCATGTGGAAGTACTATTTCTCCTCTACAAGCCTGCGCAGTTTGAAGGCGTTGCTTTCATTCAGTTTGTTTTGAGTAGTGGAAGTATGGCGTCGTGTTCTGGTGCTATGTCAACGAGAATTAAACAACGCGCTGTTATCGAATTTTTAACTGCTGAGAAAGTGAATCCTAGTGAGATTTATCGTCGTTTAAAGGCTGTTTATTGTGACGATACTGTTGATAGGTCTACTGTGAATCGTTGGGTAATAAAATTTCGTGATTGCCAACCTGGAAAAGCCTTAATTGTTGACAAAACACGCAGTGGACGACCAATCACTGCCTCAGACGATAATCGTCGCAAACTCATCGATGATTTGATTCAAAATGACCGGCGAATCACTCAACAGCGTATCGCAAACCAAATTGGAATATCTAAGGAACGTGTTGGCTTCATTATTGAACAATTGGGATACCGTAAAATCTGTGCACGATGGGTACCACGCCGTCTGACAGACGAGAATAAACAGCGTCGATTGGAATGCTGTGAACAACTTTTGAAGCGCTACCGTGACGAAGGAGACGACTTTCTTTTGAATATTGTGACGGGGGACGAGTCATGGGTTCATCATTACGATCCCGAAGAAAAAAGGCAGAGCGCTGAATATCGTCATCCACATTCTCCTGTTGTGAAAAAGTTCAAAACACAACCGTCCGCAAAAAAAATTCTTTTGACTGTGTTTTGGGATGCTCGCGAGTTTATGTGACTGATTATCTGGAACGAGGGGCAACGGTAAATTCTGCTCAGTATATACAGACTCTGAAACACCTCCGACGTCGAGTTTGTCGTGTTAGAGGCAACCTGGCGCCAATAATTTTGCAACACGACAATGCTCGTCCACACACTTCGCGTGCAACTGGAGAGGCTCTGAGAAACCTGAAGTTTCAACCAATTTTACACCCTCCGTATTCTCCCGACCTTGCGCCTTGCGATTTTTATTTTTTTCCTCTACTGAAGAGAGACCTTAAGGGTAATCATTACAGCTCGGACAATGAGGTGAAGGCAGCTATTGCGTCCTGGGTTCGAGGAAAGTCGGAAGAATTTTTCAGTGACGGAATGAAAAAACTTGTTAAACGTTGGGAGAAATGTGTAATGCTTAACGGTGACTATATTGAAAAATAAATAGATAATTTGGTAGGTTAAGATTTGTACTTTAATTTGTTATTTACCCCATCTTGCTATTTCTTTTTGTTCGTCTTCTACAAGCATGTGTGCATTACTTATCAGCCTACCCTCGTACCTAAAAGGCAGACAAACAGACATTGGACTGTGGAGGATAGGGCGAGAGTGTCGCAGAGGATGAAGAACTACTGGGCAAATAAGAGGAATAACTAGGGATCTTCTATAAATCGATTAATTTTGCTCCAATGAGGGCCTAAAAAAAAAAAAAAAAAAAAAAAAAATTGAATGTAGGTGTTAACTAACAACAGTTAACAAAAGTATGTCAACACCTTCATCCTTTAGTATATTCTTAATAGAAGCAGGTAGAGATTTCTGTGTTAGTGCTATTGAAAAATATCACATAACACCTTCATTCACTATAAAAACTCAATACTTGTGAAAAACTCAGTTAACACCATCACCCACTGACCCCTTCAATTGTTAAATTGTGTATTATATTTTTACTTTCTCTTGCCTATATGAATATATAGGAAGGAAAGTATTGTTTTCATGTCGATTTTTAAAAATCCACTCTTCACCGGATCTACACGTTTTCAGACCCCCTGAACCCACACAAACATGTTTTTAGCGATTGGTCTGTGTGTGTGTCTGTGTGTGTGAACAGAATATCTCAAGAACGGAACATCGTACGAACTTGAAACTTGAAACTTAAGTTACATACCACTACCGGACGCGACACGAACATTTTCATCAAAATCGGTCAACCGGAAGTAGTAGTTTATTCGTATAATTTTTCACTTTTTTGCGATTTTCTCAAAAACTGGTCCTACGATTTTTTTAAAAATCGCCTATTTCACTCAATTTTTTATTCTCTACAAGATAGGGTAGGCGCCATGTTTGCTGAAATTCTCGGTGAGGCTGTTTTCACGTAAAAACGTTGTTTTTTTAAGATTACGGCTTTAATATAAATTTCAGCGCAAAAACTTATATAATAAAAGTTGTAGAGAATTTAAAAACCTACAACTTCTGTTTCAAACATTTTTTTGTATAACGCTTAGTTTAGCGGTAATTTGCGATTTTCTGTTTTTTTCTCACGAAAACGTGAGAAAAATCGATTTTTTTAACATTTCGGTCTTAGTATGCATTTTACGACAAAAGTATATATAATAAAAGTTATAGAAAATTAAAAGATCTACAACTTTTGTTTAGAGCATTTTTCTCTACAGAGCCTAGTTTAGCGTGAAAGCGTGATTTTCCGTATTTTTAAGCCAAACTGAGTTCGATTGTCATTTTGCGTCATTCACTCGTGATTAAAATAAGGTTATGTTTTTGAGGTTAGTTTTTGTTTATTTCTAATATTTTATTAATAATGTTAGGTATATTATTAATCATTTGCATTGGCAAGAGAAAGTTGTGTGAGTGTTTCACACCAGATTTTGATGTTTATTTTGATGTTTCAGCCGTTGTTGCAAGCTGGTGGTCATGGTACGAGTATATGTCAATGTCAGACAGCTAAAATAGTTACTACGAAGACAATCCCTATGCAAGTTGACGGTGAAGCGTGTAAGCTTACGCCTTCAATTATTTCTATGAATTTATTAAATAAAGCACCAATGTTGGCTAAACGGCGTGGCGGTAAAGCGAATATTCCGTAAGTATTTTCATGTATAATTTATTGATCGTATCTCATTTCTTACTTAAAATTTTATTAGATGAACCTGTGCAGGAAAACCCGCACAAAAGTGTAAATTTGTTTTATAGAACTTCTCTATAAACTAATTTTTTTGTTTTATTGTACTACTGGTTCATTGAATCTTCTTCTGTTCTCATTCGGCTCATGATGGAACTTCATAAAAAAATTGTATAGTGGCAGGCGATTTTCAGTTTGTGCAATTGCCTCTTCATATTTTACCATGTCACCCGGTTTCTTATAGCTTTGAGCATACGGATTGACAGCAGTCATAACTGCTCCAATTTTTTCTAAAATCTCATTTTTTAATTCCACATAAAAACGAAACCAAAATATAGCATATAGAACTGTTTACAAATTTACAACAACTACGTTGGAAAATCCAAAGCGATCTGACCGTGACACTGCCAATGCATTGTTAGGCCTATACTTTAGTTCGTTGAACTTGCCCTGTCTTCAAACTGAAATAACTGTGCGAGATGTGGGAGGGATAGATAAAAAAAGAGAAAGGCCTATACTTTAGTTCGTTGAACTTGCCCCCTCTCCAAACTGAAATAGCTGTGCGAGATGTGGGTGGGATAGATAGAGAAAGAGAGAGGCCTATACTTCAGTTCGTTGAACTTGCCCCCTCTCCAATCTATTTTAGACCTTCGATTTTACGGTTATAAATTGAAATATTTGATTTTGGATAGTTTTCTGCAAATCTACTCGAACAGACGATTCATTTGAGCCCACTTTGGGGAAAATCGGTGAAGTTTCAGGTGGTTAAAATCGTGTTGAAAAAAAAGCTGCTCGCTATTAATATATAGATTTGCAGATTGTGCAGTAGATAGAGAATGATCGTCAACGGGCGATTCATGCGTTACACAAACTGTGTAAAGATTTTGGGTTAAAAATTTCTGTTGCTAAAATCAAAATAATTGCTTTTAAAGGCAAATGACCTGTTCATTCATAAATATTTGTGGACATTACCGTGAATGTTAATGGTAACCCAATTTTTTTTGGCTAAAGAATAAGTTTTTGTGATCAAAATTATGCATCATTCACCAGATATGGCCCCAGTCGACATTTTTACTTTCTCTTGCCTATATGAATATATAGGAAGGAAAGTTAAGAATGTATAGAAATGAAAGGGCATAAAATAAGCAGTCACGAAAATAATTAAGAAATTTTAGAAATATTTTTCGATAGTAACAAATTATGGTAGTTGGAAAAATATTATATTTAAAAATAAAAAGATAAATTTAATGAACAGCCAGACAGAATTTGATTACACAAATCATTTCAAATTGTACTTAGTTGCGATAAGGAATAAAACTAGGTACAAATGATTATACCGTCATTCGGCCGAATAACCGCGCGCGGAATGGTTTATGATATAGGCAATAATTGACGTGGTCTTAAACTGACCATAATTGTTTTAATGTGTTTTGTTATACATGTGATTAGTGTGTTTTAATTCCTGATGACGTCTCCGAGGGAGACGAAAGATCTCGAATGAATATAGTACTCTGAGGCGAGTTTTTAATTTGTTTTGTTTTGGCTGTTCATTATCATATAGAGTCATTAGGCGTTAGGGATGTAGAATTGAAATGGTTTCAATCTTACCTTATTAATAGATTACAGTGTGTGGAGTTAACTAGGGTTATTAGAGGGAAACTTACAAAGGTTGTATCTGGAAAGCTTGAAGTCAAAGCAGGCATTCCACAAGGGTCAGTTTTAGGTCCAATTCTGTTTCTATTGTATATTAATAGGTTACCAGAAGTCATACCTGATGGCAGAGCTTTGTTGTTTGCTGATGATACTTCAGTAATCAGTAACAGTTTACTGGTAGATGCTCTTGAAGTAAATACACATGTTAACATAGAGTCCGTAGTGCAGTTCTTGAATCAAATGTTATTAACAGTTAATGGCAAAAAGTGTCAGTACTTGCAGTTTAAAAATAAACATAACGTTAAAGAAAGTAGAGAAGTGGATGTATTTATTCATAATAATAGTTTAGAGCATGTAGAAACAGTGAAGTTCCTGGGCGTATCTCTAGATAGATCTTTGTCTTGGGACTTCTATATCAATCAAGTTTGTAGTAAAATATCATCTGGGGTATTTGCACTAAAACAAATCACCAGATTAAATGATAAAAAATTACTAATGGCAGCTTATCATGGCCTCATTCTGTCTCATATCTGTTATGGTATTTTAGTATGGGGTAATTCTGCATGGGTAATATAAATAGGGTTTTTAAAATTCAAAAGAAAGCTATTAGGTGTATGGTGGGAGCTAACCAGCTAACCTCATCCACACCACTATTTAAGGAGCTTAAATTGCTTACAGTTCCCTCCCTCTACATTTTTGAGGTGATTATGTATGTTAGGCAAAATAATTTTATGCAGAATTTCAATGTTCACAATCATAACACGAGAAACAGGAATGATTATTATGTGGCTAATCACTCCACAAAATTGTTTGAACAAAAACCTACTTATGCAGGGAGAAAATTCATGAATAAATTACCCCAATCTTTAAAGTGTTGTGAGGATTTGAAGTCCTTTAAAAAAAATCTGAAAAATTACTTGATCGGTGAAACTTTTTATAGCGTACAAGAATTTCTTTCTTGATAGTAGTGATACATTGTGTGATTCTTATATGTATTTCAGGTGTTATATCTGACGACATGTCCTATACTCCTCCTGGAGTCTTCCAGGACACAAAAAAAAAAAAAAAAAAAAATATATATATATATATATATATATATATATATATATATGTAGGAAGGAAAGTATTGTTTTCATGTCAATTTTAACAAATCCACAAATCCTAACCGGATCTACATGTTTTCAGACCCCCTGAATCCAAACAAAACATGTTTTTAGCGATTGGTCTGTGTGTCCGTGTCATATAAATAAACAAATAATAAATCATAAAAATATCTAAATTTAGCTAAAATAAACATCATCCATTATTAGTTAACATGTTAACATTAGTCCATTATTAGCATTATCATTATTAGTATTATCATTATTAGTTAACATGTTAACATTAGTCCATTATTAGTATTATCATTATTAGTTAACATGTTAACATTAGTCCATTATTAGCATTATCATTATTAGTTAACATGTTAACATTAGTCCATTATTAGTATTATCATTATTAGTTAAGTAGTGTTACAGTGTCTCATTTTCAATTATACTGTTCTTATTGTAGTTTCATAAAGAGACTCCTTAATTAATTATTTTAACCATTACATTTACCATAAGTAATTTAGAGGTTGTTATGCGAGTGGATGAAAAAAGAAGTATATGGAAGCATCTTACCAAAAGAAGGGATAGGCTAGTGGGGCATATCCTAAGACATATATCAATAATGGAGGGTAATATTAAGGGAGTTAATTGTAGAGGGAGTCAAAGATTAGAATATATAAAGCAAATGGGCCGGCCCGTGGTGTAGTGGTCAGCTTAACTGCCTACTATGCCGGGATCCCGGGTTCGATTCCCGGTCAGGTCTGGCATTTTTTCATCTGTAAATCACCACATATCATTACCTACGCACAAGCCCAAGGCTTATGTAGGCATCATCACTCAACAAAAAAAAAAAATTACAAAAGATGTAGGGCGTTACAGGTATGTAGATATGAAACGACTTGCGCAAGATAGAACAGGTTGGAGAACTGCATCAAACCAGTCAAGAGACTGTTGACAAAAAAAAACCATTACATTTAACAAAACAATTTTTTTCTACTTTTTAATGTTTACCGCTTTTATGTTTCAAAAACTCTAGACATGAACTATTACGCAGTTAACAAAACCCAGCTTACAAAACTTTTTAACTTCAGTCTACGAAGAAAATCGAAACGAACCGATACAATTCCAAAAGATAACTGATGAAACAAAAAATGAGTTAAACACGGGCAAGTGCAAACAGTTGTATTAAACAAGTCAGTCACAGACATTAATTTTAATGATATGAAGTAAACAATCTGAAATGACAAACAACGAATCACTGGAATTGTTTACTCTCCTGTTATAATTCAAGCGCATTAGTCTTATATTATTACATGTAACCAAAAATAAAATAAAATTGAGTGGATAATAAAAACATACTACTAATCATAAATAATAATGTAATAATAGTAAATAATGTAACGAAAAATAACAATGTAAGAGTAACAATAGTAAAATTTTTAGTTATTAATGGTAAACTGATGTTCGATTTATAAAACATTTTCTAATAAATTAATTGAACGTGTTTTTATTATATTAAGCTTAGAGCAAATAATTAGTGTTGTATGGAATTTTGTTTTTGATCATGCTGTGCGTATTTTTACTTTCTCTTGCCTATATGAATATATAGGAAGGAAAGTATTGTTTTCATGTCGATTTTAAGAAATCGAGTTTTCACCGGATCTATACGTTTTCAGACCCCCTGAACCCAAAAAACATGTTTTTAGCGATTGGTCTGTGTGTGTGTGTGTGTGTGTGTGTGTCTGTGTGTGAACAGAATATCTCAAGAACGGAACATCGTACGAACTTGAAACTGGAAACTTAAGTTACATACCACTACCGGACGCGACACGAACATTTTCATCAAAATCGGTCAACCAGAAGTAGTAGGTTTATTTGTATAATTTTTCACTTTTTTGCGATTTTCTCAAAAACTAGTCCTATGATTTTTTTTTAAAACGACTGGTTTACTTAAGTTTTTATGCTCTACAAGATAGGGTAGGCGCCATGTGTGCTGAAATTCTTGGTCAGGCTGTTTTAACGTAACTGTTTTTTTAAGATTGCGGCTTTAATATGCATTTTAGCGAAAAAAGTATATAATAAATGTTGTAGAAAATTTAAAATACTATAACTGTTATTATATCTAACATTTTTTTTATGTAACGCTTAGTTTAGCGGTAATTAGCGATTTTCGGTTTTTACTCATGAAAACAAGTGAAAAATCGATTTTTTTAAGATTTCGGCCTTAGTATGCATTTTACGACAAAAGTTTATTTAATCGAATTTATAGAAATTTAAAAGATGTACAACTTTCATTTAGAGAATTTTTCTCTACAGAGCCTAGTTTAGCGTGAAAGAGTGATTTTCTGTATTTTTAGGCCAAACTGAGGTTGATTTTCATTTTGCGTGTTTCTCTCATGATTGAAATAAGGTTATGTTTTTGAGGTTAGTTTTTTATTTATTTCTAATGTTTTATTACTAATGTTAGTTTTATTGTTAATTATTTGCACTGGCAAGAGAAAGTTGTGTGAGTGTTTCATGCCAGATTTTTTCTTTTACTTTTCGAATATACTGTGTATTTTCATAGTGTTTATTTTTACAGGCAAGCTACTCTGGAACAGTTGAAAGTGACGATAGCAAAAATAAGTATGACCGATTATGAACAGCACCATTACGATAAACAGTTACTAAAACAAGCTGGTATGTATTGTATTGTATTCTGGAAATACTTACGTATTTGTATTGTCAAATAGGTGTTAAACCAATTACAATCTGTAGCTACTATAAATATAACCAACTACGGTGGCATGCGGGCCGCACATGCGCAGTAAGTAGCTCCCCCACCACAGCGTCATAGCCTGATACCGGCTGCCTCTAAAGTAGTACTCACTACTCATTGTGTTGTGTTCATGCGGTAATTGTTTTAACATTGGTATCACTGTCGAAAGCCACACCCCGTCAAAATTAGTTGCGCGCGCACGAAATACGGGGAAAATGTCTTCGATTCATTTTAGGGTAATAGGCAATAAGTTTTTTTCTAAATGATGTACCTACCACAAGTTTTGATAGGCCCAAAAGAAAGGTATGTCATAACCTCATTCTATTATATTTACTATACGGTTCGTTTTTTTAAAATGTCAAACAACTGATATTGTGCGTGTGTAGTTGATTTCTAAAATTTGATGTGTTTCGTATAAAATTCACAACTATTAAAATTGATTCAGCTTCTTGGAATATTAACAAGAAGTAGACACCAGACACGATGATCTATCTTTGACTTCCCTTCAAAAAGTGATTTTTTTAAGCTCGTTTATTATTTCTCTTTCTGCCCTACATACATCAAATTACAGATAAAATTTTATATTTTATAACAAAATAATAAAACGCATATTATGTAATCCTGGAAAAGAAGTTATATTAGCCTACGTGATACACAAAAAACGCGATGAGATTTAAACGTCTAACTTTGTACGAGCATATCTTATATAAATATCAGAGTATAATAATAACATTTTTAGTGTAATAAAATAAGATCCATTAGGAAGCGAAAGTAATATTTTCAGAATTTTTTGATGAAAAATGAGCTTGTTAGAGTGTAGTGAACGAAACTGGCCGGCAGAGTGCCCTACCGTACCGCGTATTGTCACTATTGCGCTTGAACACCGTGCACTGATTGAAATGAGTTGAGGGGAACGGCGGACGCAACATATTCTCTCTCTGTCCCGCTACCCTCCCTACACGCCGCCGTAATTGGCAAACAGTATACATTACTATTAAATATTGTTACATATTATGGTACAGTAGGACTTTGATTATCTGTCAGTCACGGGACCGAAGCCCTGACGGATAACTGAAAAGACGGTTAATGGAGAAAGAGCGAAAAACATAGAAAAAATACATTGTAATGTGTGAAAATGTTAATTTAATGTTGACTACTGTACTACCAGACAGTAAAGGCAATAAAGGCATACATTACAAAGCTGCAAACATTACAATACAAAATACAATAGGTAGCCTACAGTGCAGCAAAACTATTGTTTAAAAAAGTCTGTTAATTTTTTTTGTTTCAACACATTTTGGGCTTTTTTAGCTGCTATATCTCTTACTCTTCGAAGCAGCAACAGCTAAATGGAATCTGCTTCAGTCTGCTGTTCGAACCAATCAATACATTTAGAAAACATTGATTCTGCTTCAGCATGGGTGATTGTTTTAGTAGTAGCGGCTTCTACCTCATGGTCGCTTTCGTTATTTTCTGCAGGATCATTAGGCTCCAAAACTCGCTGAATGAGTTCATCATCAGAGACAAATTCAAAACCTGCATCTTGTTGGTCCATGTCCATCCATTCGCCAACATCATTTATTTCAATATTTTCTCCCCCAGGTAGAGCCTTAAAAAGGTGTGAAATTGCCTCATTGTCAATGTTGTGAGTCTCTGTGTTATTGGTCTCTACATAATGCAGAATAGGTTCAACTGCACAGACGAACACGCATTTGGTGAATCACGCAATAGTAGTGCTGCTGGCTGAGTTTACAAGACCTTCACGGGCGCAAAGTCGGCTAAAAAGGCTGACGGTAAATCGGTAGACAGATAATCGAAGTCCTACTGTATAAAGTTCTGCCCATAACAGACAGGTGGAGTGTCAAATTATTTACACTCAATCTGTTTGTTGCAGGGCTAAAATAAATAGTTCTGTTTCTTATCACATGGTCAGCCAATCAAATGACTGAATCATTTAAGAACAGAAGAGGTAGAGGTGTAAAAGACACTAGTCAGAGTTATCTTCTCTGAAAGTAATGAATTTCACTATACAGCCAGACCCTGTGGTGAATGAAGTGAAGGTGTCATTTGCAGAGTGGAAAATATGTGCTTTTCAGAGGGCCCGGCATGCTGTTAAGCGTACTTTTCCACTCAGTGAGGAAGGCAATGGTAAACCACCTTACTCCTCGATTTTACTTAGTAAAACCTCTACACGTTCAAACCAGCCTTTCAGCTGTTGACCTAAACAACACTGTATATAGTGTAATAGTTTAAAAGGGATAATTATCTTTTGACAACAATAATTTTTGAATGAAGTATTAACCGTTTCCACTCGTATTCCCCTGTTTGCACTGTGATTTCCCTCCACTTGTATTTATTTTATGATCTGTTGATACCCTATTATATTAATCGTACGCATAATGTGTTGTTGTTAGTTTTAAGAGCGTGCTATACTTTTCATGTTTGTTATTACTTTAATGTTGATAATGATACATAAAAAATGCTTTTTTTCATCTAAAAACTTCTAAAATATAACCTGCAAAACATACACTGCTGCCTATACTCCTCCTGGAGTCTCCAGGGCGCAAAAAAAAAAAAAAAAAAAATTCATGTCTAATCAAAAATTCATGGCTAATCATGTGATCAAATTGGATGATTTTCATTATAAGTATAAAGTTCTTGATAAGAAATAAAATAAAAAATTTGTAATTTAAATGACAAAAAATGTAGTAATTCAATTGTAATTTGTTATTAGTTTAAATTTAATAGTTATTCGTAATCTATATTCTTGTAAATAAATAATTATTGTTCTGTTTATTATTTATTTATTTATTTATTATTTATTTATTTATTTATTGTTTATTGTACCCATAAAGTGCTAAAGGACTTTATCTTAAGCGTTACGACCGGGTGATTTTTTACTCCTGTTACCCAATTGTTAATGTCTGGTAATGTTTTCCTAAGAAAGGGATATTTTGTTTTGTGACACAAAGTTGGTAGCCCTACTCAACCGGTGTAGATACAACAGTTTGAGTTGATTCTCCTTTAGTTACGTTAAAATTTTGTGCTGTTTCCAGTTGTGTTACGAACAGAATGTCTTTTACCCTAGAACAATGGGTTTTCATTCTTGAACAATATTTTGCTACAAAATCGTGTGAGAGTGTAAAAGAATCATTTCAAATTAAATTTTTTGGTGTTCCTCCACTCTATTCTAGTCAACTTCTAGGCTAACTAACTGATTTTTAGAGGCAGGTATTGTTTGCAGCAAAAAACGTAGTGGTCGACCAAAACTCTTGACAGATGACGTTAACAGAATGTGAAAACAAGATTGCTCAATTCTCCATGGAAAAGTTTACAAAAACTTTCCTCCCATGTTGATTTATCATGTTCGAGTGCTCAGAAAGCTGCTAAAAAATTGAAATTGTATCCGTATCACATACGATTAGTTCTAGAGCTTCAGCCTCCAGATTTAAACAAGAGATTGTTTTAGGATAAAAGACATTCTGTTCGTAGCACGACCGGAAATGGCACAAAATTTTACACAGCTCAAGGAGAATCAACTCACACTGCCATATCCATACTGGTTGAGTAGGGCTAGCAACTTAGTGTCACAAAACAAAATTTATTTTTTTTAGAAAAATATTACCAGACATTAACAATTGGGTAACAGGAGTAAAAAATCACTCTGTATATTAATAATAATGATATTATTGTAGTGACTCATGCATCATCTATGTTTGTTTGTTTCCAGCTACCAGCATGGGTGAAATAGAAGTTAATCCAATAGCAGATTTGGAACAAGTGAGAAAAATTGTGAATAAATTACAAGATTCACAACCTGATCTGCCTAAATTATCACCTGACTGGTGCTTTGTTGATTGTAAGTTATGAATTACTTTTAAATTATTGATTCACTTACACTACTTGCACTTAACAATGTTAATAATGAAAAATACGAGGATCATTCGTAAAATAAGGTTCCCATAATTTTTAAAAACAGACAACTGTATTTTTTATCTTAGTGTTATACATCAAATTAAAGCTTAAAACTTATGCTTTTTTTCTACTTAATCGCCGTTTCTGTCCAAACACTTTTGCAGACGATGCTCCAACTTTTCTATCCCCATGTTGTAGAGTCTGTTGCCAATCCTTTGAGGAATCGAGTAACCTCTTCCTTGACTTTATCATCGGTACTGAAGTGTAGGCCACCAGAGTGTTCCTTTAATTTTGGGAATAAGTGATAATCACTGGGGGCTAGGTCCGGGCTGTAGGGGTGGTGGGGGGGGCACAACAGTCCAGCCAAAATCTGTCAGCAGTTCTTGAATTTGATGAGATACATGAGGTTGAGCGTTGTCATAGAGTAGCCTCACACTACTGGACAATCTTCCTCTCCGGCGGTTCTGGATCGCGCGTCTCAGTTTTCTTAATGTGTCGCAATATCTGTCAGAGTTTACTGTTGTTCCATGAGGCAAAAAGTCGATCAAAAGCACGGAATATTGTATCAACTTTTTCGACAATTCCATCTGAAACTGAAGGTCATCCGCTTCAGTTTTCATTATGAATTTCCTTGTGGCCTTCACTGAATTCTCTACACACCATTTCCGAACATGTTGAACAGAAATGCAGTTTTCGCCATAAACTTCGATTAACTGACGATGAATGTCAATAGGTGAAATCCGTTTTGCATTTAAAAAACGTATCACAGCACGAATTTCGCATCTGGCGGTAACAGCGATAGGGAGCTCCATCTTCGAAGGCTGCTAGGCTGGCCCTGATCGATGTAGCGAGGTGGGAGTGGTGCGGAAAAAGAGACGGAGAGCTGATGAGTAAGACAATGTTGCCAGATTTCTCCCAGCACATCACATTCTGTCTCGGCAGCTTAGGGAACCTTATTTTACGAATGACGCTTGTACAATCTCTGTTTAATCGTAAGTAAATAATGTAAAATTTAAAACATAACATAATTTTAACCATCAGTGAATGATATTTAATGAAAATTAACCTGTTTGACTTAAAATACCGAATATCACTAATTGACGCTACACTGAACACTATAGAAAAAAATGTTTGATACAAAAGTTGTTGACTTTTTAATTTTATACAACGTTGATTGTCCATACTTTTGTTGTAAAACGCATATTAAGGTCGTAATTTTTAAAAAATTTAGTTTTGTCACAAGAGAACAGCCCCCTAGAATTTCAGCAGACATGCCACTTGTCATATCTTGTAGAGCACAAAAAATTAGTAAACGAGAAAATTTTCAAAACATCTGTATCACACGTAATTAGCCATTAATTATGTTGATAATAAATTAATGTATATTTAAAAGAAGCAAAGAAAATAGTTTATTTTAAATATCCGTTAAAAATAATCGTTGTAAAAAATAAAAGAAAACAATCAATTTAATATAAATGTTAGCTCATAAATATATATTTATGGTACCGACATAATAGTGATACATTTTTACTTTCTCTTGCCTGTATGAATATATAGGAAGGAAAGTATTGTTTTCATGTCGATTTTTTAAAATCGAGTTTTCACTGGATCTACATGTTTTCAGACCCCCTGAACCCAAAAAACATGTTTTTAGCGATTACTGTGTGTGTGTATGCGCGTGCGCGTTGACATATGGAGGAAAACGTACGGAGAAATTACAGTATCATGTATGGGCGTATGTATGGTGGTTAGGGGTGGGGGTTGGTGGTCTGGTGATGCGCTCATTATGTAGTATGTCCACGTACAGATATCTAGATTCCACGTACAGTACGTGGAATCTTAACGGGTGATTCAAAAAGAGCGCCGGTTTTTAAACGGCTGGTAAATTTTTGTTTATCGGTTGGCAACATTGTTAGACCTCATTTCTATTTCGGAGAACATTCCGATTGACGATTCAGTTGTAGTTTCTCTTGTTCGCAGTGTAGTACTCTCGCAGTCTGTGTCTAACCATGGAGAAGTTTACTATTGCACAACGAGTGTTAATCGTCAAAACATTTTACCAGAGTGGAGAGAGTTATGCGGCTACTGTCAGGCGACTTCGCGGTACTCTAGGACGTAATGAAGCATTGAATGAATCAACAGTTCGCAGGCTCATGAAAAAGTTTTTTTAAACGGGTTCAACAGTCGACCTTAAAAGTTGTGGACGTCGTCGTTCTGGCCGAACTGAGCAGAACGTTGCGTTGGTTCGTGACAGTGTGGCTGTTAGCCCAGCAAAATCAATACGTTGCCGTTCTCAACAATTGGGTTTACGATGTTCTTCTGTACGGAGAATTCTTCGGTACGATCTCCAATATCACCCGTATAAAATTCAGTTGACGCAATATTTGAAAGTGGCAGAACACCAGAAGAGACGACAGTTTGTTGACTGGGTATTGAGAAAACGGCAGGATGATTACACCTTCGCAAACAAAATCATTTTCAGTGATGAGGCGCACTTCCACTTAAACGGTTTTGTTAATAAACAGAACTGCCGTATGTGGGGTTTAATTCGACAAGTTATCAGGCAAATGGAAGTCGAAACTTGTCGTGCAGTGATATCCAATTTCATGGACAGAGTTGATGCGTGCCAGCGCAGTAGAGGAGGACACATGCATGACATCATTTTTCATACATGAAATCGGAAGGTAAGATGAACTTGTTGATGTATTTATTTTCAGTTTTTCAATAAAATAAATCTCTTAATTTGATATATCAAAACCGGCGCTCTTTTTGAATCACCCTATAGCTTGGCTCATGGCAGCCGTCGCCATGCTAGTGTGTCACTCAACATGGTATGAACGCCAACACATTTATTCAAACACGTACGGTGACACATGTTTTCGCAATTGCATGACTTTCCCACTTTCCACCAAGTATAGGTATCAGACAAACTAATGTCCCATAGCTGAGCGAGTGAGAGGGAGATATGTGGCATAACTACGCATGCGCTCAAAGGTCTTTACCCTAATAATCCAAATCTGAAAACATACTACAGTCGTTATCTTGGTTGTTAGTTTACTGCATGGATAAACGCTTGCTCACAACATTGAGTAAAATTATACGACAATGTTATTGGAATGGCGTGTATGGGTTGTGCGAGTGAGAGCGTTATCCATTCTCTCACTCCCACGGCTAGGGGACTGCAGTTCATCTGAATATTGTACGGTGAACACAAAGAGTGAGATTACATAAGTATTTTAAGGTTTTAGGCGTACAGACAAAGTCCGCGGATGCTAAAACCATGGATACCAAGGGATTACTGTATTTCTTTTTTATTATTACTTTCTCTTGCCTATATGAATATATATATAGGAAGGAAAGTATTGTTTTCATGTCAATTTTAAGAAATCGAGTTTTCACCGGATCTATACGTTTTCAGACCCCCTGAACCCAAAAAAACATGTTTTTAGCGATTGGTCTGTGTGTGTGTCTGTGTGTGAACAGAATATCTCAAGAACGGAACATCATACGAACTTGAAACTTGAAACTTAAGTTACATACCACTACCGAACGCGACACGAACATTTTCATCAAAATCGGTCAACCGGAAGTAGTAGTTTATTCATATAATTTTTCACTTTTTTGCGATTTTCTCAAAAACTAGTCCTACGATTTTTTTTAAAATCGCCTGGTTTACTACATTTTTTATGCTCTACAATATAGGGTAGGCGCCATGTTTGCTGAAATTCTGCGTGAGGCTGTTTTTACGTAAAAACATTTTCTTTTTAACATTGCGGCTTTAATATGCATTTTAGCGCAAAACGTTATATAATAAAAGTTGTAGAGAATGTAAAATTCTACAACTTTTATTGAAAACATTTTTTTTTATAACGCTTAGTTTAGCGGTAATTTGCGATTTTCTGTTTTTTTTCTCACGAAAACGTGAGAAAAATCGATTTTTTTAACATTTCGGTCTTAGTATGCATTTTACGACAAAAGTGTATATAATTAAATTTATAGAAAATTAAAAGATCTACAACTTTTGTTTAGAGCATTTTTCTCTACAGAGCCTAGTTTAGCGTGAAAGCATGATTTTCCGTATTTTTAAGCCAAACTGAGTTAGATTGTCATTTTGCGTCATTCACTCATGATTAAAATAAGGTTATGTTTTTGAGGTTAGTTTTTGTTTATTTCTAATATTTTATTAATAAAGTTAGGTTTATTATTAATTATTTGCATTGGCAAGAGAAAGTTGTGTGAGTGTTTCACACCAGATTTTTTTAAGTTATAATTTTTTTTTTTAGCTTGCACTGCGGAAAGATTCTTTAGAGTCGACAGAGCGCAAGAGCATCTACATTACGTGACTGATATCGCAAGCGAGTCTTTATACATTCTAGATCCTTTAACTGCGCAGACGCCAGATGATGATAATGCTTTCCCATCGCCTGCGACCTCAAATCATCAAAGTCCGAGCAGTTTGTTAGGAGACCAAACAACACCTGAACTTAGGTGAGTTTATATTTCATAAATTTATTTTCTTAGTAAGATATCAATTTAAAATACAAAATAATTTATTTATTGAATAATAAAAAGAATATAAAAAGATATTAATGGTAAACCATCCAATTATTGTATACATGCATGATTTTAAACATTTATCAATAATTTATTTTTGTCCAAGCCCCACCGGGTTGGTCTAGAGGTAAAGTCGTTGCCAAAATCAGCTTTTTAACAGGTGATTTTTGGAGACAAAGGTTCCTGGTTCAAATCCTAGTAAAAGTAGTTACTTTTATACGGATTTCAATAGTGGACAGTGGTTAGGAATGTACTTTGATGGTTGGGGTTCAATTAACCATTCTCTCTCAGGAAAGGTCGGCCTGGGTCTGTACAAAACTACACCTCATTTACACGTCATACACATCATCCTCATCTCATTGGGTGATGGGGTTGCTTATTGTTCTAAATTGAACATATTGCAACATACACACATTAGGGATTACAAAAAAAAAATTATTTTTATTATTATTTTTTTTACTCCTAATTTGTGTATGTTGCAATCTGTTCAATTGAGAACAATAAGCAACCCCATCACCCAATGAGATGAGGATGATGTGTATGAAGTGTAAATGAGGTGTAGTTTTGTACAGACGCAGGCCGACCTTTCCTGAGAGAGTATGGTTAATTGAACCCAAACCATCAAAGTACACCGGTAACCACTGTCTAGTATTCAAATCCGTATAAAAGTAACTACCTTTACTAGGATTTGAACCAGGAACCATAGTCTTCGAAAATCAGCTGTTGAACAGCTGATTTTGGCGACGACTTTATCTCTAGACCAACCCGGCGGGTTAATTTATTATTAATGTCATTGTTTTTATACGTTCAAGTATAAATAAATTTTGTTAGAAAACTATGTTTATAAATTTCAAATTGATAAATCTATTCTTATACTTCAAATTTTTCCAAATAAGAAAGTATTATTGTTTATTTATTTATAACCCTAATTAAAAAATTATTGAAATTAAACAAAATTATACCCGAGTGAAACCAGGACTGGCAGCTAGTTTAAAAAATTCTATATTTATATTGAATAATAATTCATACAGAAAATATTTATTTTTATAATAAAAAATAATGAGCACATTTGTAATGGTATTTGTACCTCAAGCGAGTTCATTCATTTTGGGTATTTAATTCCCTGTTAAGTTCATCAAATTTGTGTTATCGTAAAATCTATAATTATTTTTAGTTTATTTTAAACAGCTTCTCTGTCTACATGAAATACTTTTGTGTTTTTTTTTTATTGAGTGATGATGCCTACATAAGTCTTGGGTTTGTGCGTAGGTAATGATATGTGGTGATTTACAGATGAAAAAAATGCCAGACCTGACCGGGAATCGAACCCGGGACCCCGGCATAGTAGCCAGTTGTGCTGACCACTACACCACGGGCCGGCCTATTTTATTATTTTTTCTGGTTTATTTTTTCTTTATTGTTATCTCCATTCTTATGATTATTTTTTAATTATTATTAACATGTCATCTAAGTAATTTAAAAATTTAGTACCTTTAAAAATTTATACGTATGTTATTAATTTTTTTTAAATAAATTTTTGATCGATTTCATAATATTATTTTTATTAGTTATCATGATTGATAAAAAATTGTTGGAGGGTTTACTGTTATTAAAAATTCTTTTTAAAATTTGGTTTAGTTAACTTGAATAACACGAATTTGGTATAATATTTAATATTAAAATTTATAATTTAATATTATATAGAAATATATAATTTAATAAATAACCAATTAAATTTTTTGGTTTGGTATTTAATATTATCAGTAATAATATTATATGAATTGTACGAATATTTCATTTTTGATAACAAAATTATGGTGGCGAGATCCCAAAGCTAGTTCAATTTCAAGTTTGTTACGGAAGTACAGGGTGAGCATAAAGTCTTGCCCTGATTATAAAACTTTATTACAGAAAAACCGTTTGACATAATAATTTAAATCTGGCGCTTTTACATAGGTTATTGTTAGTAGTTTTTGTGACCAACAGATGGCGCTAGTGCTCCTCAACAATGAGGCGGTCTTTTAGTTTTAGTTAGTTGCTGGTGAAATGGCGTCGAAGCAGGAGAAAGCGCAATGTGTGCTTTGATTTCACAAAACGAAATCGCCCATCAGTGTTCAGCGTAATTTTCGGGCTTCTTATGGGTGCTGCCCTCCTGATGTTAAATCAATAAAGCGATGGCATGAAAGGTTTAAAGAAACAGGCAGCGTTGAAGATCTTCCTAAAAGTGGCAAGCCTAGTGTAAGTGAAGCAACTGTTGATCGTGTTCGGCAATCGTTTCAACGGAGTCCGTCTAAATCAACTCGTGAGCTTCAAATACAGCAAGCAAGTGTGGTGAAAATTCTTCATAAAAGGCTTAGGTTGCATGCTTATAAAGTGCAAATCATGCAGGACTTGCAACCGAGTAATTTGCTGAGACGTGCAGATTTTGCAACAGAGATTCTCAACAGGATTGATGGCGCTAACAATTACTTGCATCACATTTTATGCTTTACCGATGAATCCACCTTTCATGTCAGTGGAATGGTAAATAGGCTTAATGTCCGTATATGGGGATCACAGAATCCATATGCTACTGTACAGTTACATCAAGACAGTGAAAAAGTGAATGTTTGGTGCTGCCTCATGCATAACAAGGTTTTTGGACCGTTTTTCTTCTCGGAAAACACCATTAACGTTAACATTTACTTAGATGTTTCGCAACAGTTCATTGCACCACAGTTAGAAGAATATCAACCATGGATAATTTTCCAGCAAGATGGAGCACCGCCCCCCTTCTGGGCTTTGATAGTGCGTAATTTCCTGGTTGAAACATTTCCGGATCGGTGGTTTGGAAGGGATGGTCCGACGCCCTGGCCACCCCGCTTTTCAGACATTACTCCCCTTGACTTTTTTTCTGGGGCTATATCAAGGACAGAGTCTTCGCCACATCAGTTGCTGACGTCAACGAACTGAAGGCTAGGATACAAGCTGCTGTGGGTATTGTGACAGAACACATGTAACAAAACACCTGGCGGGAACTGGAATACTGCTTCGACATTCTCCGAGCTACCAAGGGGCACTTGTTGTAGTTTACTTATGTAAGTAATCTTAAAGAAAACTAGTAACACTACCCTATGTAACAGCATCAAATTTAAATTATTATGTCAAACGGTTATTCTGCAATAAATTTTTATAATCAGGGCAAGACTTTATGCTCACCCTGTACATTCTTACTGTTGTAATTTATTATCGAATGTAATGGGAACTAACAACTAGCAGCTAGTTGTTGGTTCCCATTACGCTATTTTACTAGTTGTTAGTAGAGAAGAGACAAAAGAACTGTCACTGTGAAAGAGTCACGGTTACTTATAATTCACGGGGACCACAGTTATTCAGATAGGCGAGTAACCGTTCCCCAGTCACTGTTACAAAGATCGCTTACTCTTCTGTCACTAAAAGGCAGGACAACACGGCGAATGTTCACCGTACTTTTCTCTCACACTCTCTAAGTCTCTCCCCTTGTTATGTTTCTCAGCAACTAGACTAAACATAACGAGGGTAGTTCCTTTACATTTCTGATCGCGGTAATATAATTACATTACAGTGTTATTTTTATTGCACGCCGCGTTCTACGTAGCTATTTTATTTATATTGTGCGTTGTTAATTTTTTCAGTTGTAAATTGTTTCTTGTACTTTCTCATTTTTATACAAAATGTTCTTTATATTACTAATTTAATATACCTTGTGTTAATCTGTTTTAGGCTAAATTTTTATTTTAGTTATATATGCAGGCCATTTTTTTAATTTATCAAAATGCAGTTTTTATCATGAAATAACAGCTGAAATCATGATTATTATTATTTCATGATAACAACTGAAAAATATACTAAGAAAATACATAGTGATTGATAAATCACTAGTAACGATTAAAAGTAACAGTGAACGCAAAATCACTGTCACCGTGATCACGGTGACTGGTTGAAACGGTGAACGCTCTTCACTACTTTGAACATGTTTGATTTTACTGGCGCTAGTAGAGGAAAAAACGGTCATGTGATTGACTAGTGTTTGTTAACTAGCTCAGTGTGAATGTTTGGAAACGTTCGTAGTTGCTAGTTAAGGTGTTCTTTGTACAGTAAGACCTCGACTTATGTGAATTCGCATCAGTGTGATTTTGTTGGATCATAATATATACCGGGTTTTAACGCTCTATAATATTTAATACATTATACTTACAGTAATGCCCAAAACGGGCAGGTGGAGTGTTATTTTAATTGCACTCTATCTGTTTGGTCCAGGGCTAAAATAAATAGTTCTGTTTCTTATCACATAGTCAGCCACTTATATGACTGAACTATTTAATAACAGACGAGGTAGAGGTGTAAATGACACTAGTCAGAGTTATCTCCTCTGAGAGTAATGAATTTCACTATGCAGCCAGACCCTGTGGTGAATGAAGTGAAGGTGTCATTTGCAGGGTGGAAAGTGAGTGCTTTTCGGAGGGCCTGGCATGCTGATAAGCATACTATTTCAACTCAGTGAGTTGTGGCAATTGTAAACCACCTTACTCCTCGTTTTTACTTAGTAAAACCTCTAGAGGTTCAAACCAGCCTTTTGGCTGATGACCTAAACAACAACAACAATGTTTTAAATTATAAGTACTTAAAGTACTAAAAATATCAGTCATGATTATGATGTAGGCCCAACAATTTCATTTATAAAAATACTTATAAAAGTATTTTGTTGTTACTTTTTAATCAGCGTGTACTCATTTTTATATAATGCGCATGCTCAGTGACGTCATTATTTTTGTTTACATTAGGAGCGAACTAAGAAAAACGCTGGACTTTACATGCTAGTAATAGCATATTAAACTAGCATCGTTGGTATTTGCTATTAGAAATGAAATATTCGTACACAAATAATTATTATTTATGTGTGATGGGTTATGTTGTGTAACTTTTTTTTGATTGTCGTTTTTTCTTTTTGTTACTAATTATTTTTTAGTTATGGGACGCATTTAAAAGTGACCAATAAAGCTTCTGTGTCTTACGGTCCCGTATGGTGCTGATATTCAATCTCATAAGTGTTTCGTTCCGTTCCGTTCCGTTTTATTTTAACCAGACTGTATTCTTATCTATTGTGTTACTGTTTCTTTTTTATTCTTTTGTATTTCGTTTATTTACTTTTTTTAAAAATATTATTTAGGTCTTAATATTATTAATAAGCGTTTTTTTTATTGTATATAAATATTATCATGGATTTTTTTATGGTGTTTCACACCAAATATTATCGTCGAATTGTTTTTTTTTTCTTTTAAAAATATAAATATTATTATCTCTTTATATACCATGACTTTTCGATTGATATTTTTAATCTTATAAACTCTGGAATTATAAAATATTGAAATTTTGTTTTATTTATAAACTGTTACCGTTTAAGTTTAATCGATCCGATAATCAAATTACGTGCACAAAATCAATCCGATAATCAAATTACGTGCACAAAATCAATCCGATAATCAAATTATGTGCACAAAATCAATCCGATAATCAAATTACGTGCACAAAATCGATCTGATAATCAAATTATGTGCACATAAACAATTATAACTCGTTAATGTAACTTTGTAACACAATACATAATGAAATGTTGTGTATTCTTTCTATACAGGGTGTCCCACGAGGAAACCCGATATACTGTACTGGCATGTTCCTTTTACCAAAATAATAAAACAATTTTATATAAACATAAGTTTAAAAACCCTTCATTAACAAGTTATGGCTGGCGAAAGATTTCGTCTTGGGTTCAGAGCCTACTCCTAAATAAAGCCATCCTGGAGGTCTAGGGACCAAATTTTATGAGTAAATTTGATGGTTTTTTATGTATTTTGACCCGATAAATAGAATAAAATAGGTTATAGAACTATATCTTCTGTAGTTTTCATGGTTTTCAAAGTGAAATTGAAAAATTTGTCATCTGAAAACAGTTTATTTAGCTTTACTGTAATGCTTTGTTAAATGACCAATAAATGCGTAAAATGTTTTATTAACACTCGTAAAGAATTCAATTCTAAAAATATTGATGTAAAATAAGTTCAGTAAAAGATTGATACAAGTTCAAGTAACTTTTATTTTATTACTAACAATTACCATGAAAATGAAGGGAGTTCACGTATTACAAAGCATGATTCCAACAAATTTCAATACAGTATTTATTGGATGTTAAATGAATTTACGTATTTATGTAAAACTGGTAGTGATAGAGAAAAATAATAACAAATACATCAATAATGTTATTCAGACAATTAACTCGAATCTCCTTCAAATTAGTTTACTAGGTTGTATAGAAATAAAAAAATCTGGTGTGAAACACTCACACAACTTTCTCTTGCCAATAGAACTAATTAAAAATAAACCTAACATTAGTAATAAAACTTTAGAAATAAACAAAAAATTAACCTCAAAAAACATAACCTAAATTTAATCATGAGTGAAAGATGCAAAATGAAAATCTACCTCAGTTTGGCTTAAAAATACGGAAAATCACTCTTTCAAGCTAAACTAGGCTCTGTAGAAAAAAATGCTTTAAATAAAAGTTGTAGATCTTTTAATTTCCTATAAATTTTATTATAATACACTTTTGTCGTAAAATGCATACTAAGTAAATACACACACACACAGACTAGTCACTAAAAATATGTTTTTTTTGGGTTCAGGGGGTCTAAAAACAAGGTAGAGAAAGTAAAAAAAAATTTAAAAATTCACTATCAAATTAAAACTTTGGGAAATTATGGTTTCTTAAGTGGTTAGCATAAAAAATTAACTGGTCTATTAAATTTTCAATGTTTTTAGAATTAAATTCTCTACAAGTTTTAGTAAAACGTTTTTAAGCATTTGTAATTTACGCAACATTGTAAAAAAAATTTAAATTGTTCGAATATTCGTCTATGTTCATGACAATATTAGTATGACTGTTTAAAATATAATTTTTATAATTCCAGTTACTTATAGGATTTAAAAATAAAAATAAAATAAATGATCGTTTCTTTGTAAGACAGCAGAATGTATTGTAGGAATCTATCTTTATTTAATTTACTACTCTTTTCATTTATGTTTTTGAGTTCATCATTTTGTTTTTAACGTTTTCGCTTTCTTCTGGTTATAAAATCCGTTAATGTATCAATAATTCTTCTGATATATCTTTTCTTTGCATTTATTTATAGTTGAGCAGCCGTTGTTAGTTTGCTCCTCCTCCTAGTGTCTGTCAACAAACAAAAGCCACCTACTACAGGGTGCACGCTAGAGTCTACGACTTTACGGATATCGTATTCCTATTAAGTTAACGATTATTTAAATTATAACTACTTAAAGCATACTAAAAACATCAGTCATGATATAATGTAGGCTTAACAATTTCATTAATAAAAATACTTTTAAAAGTATTTAGTATTTAAATACTTTTGAAAGTATTTTGTTGTTACTTTTTAATCAGCGTGTACACATTTTGATATAATGCGCATGCTCAGTGACGTCATTATTTGTTTACATTAGGAGCAAACTAAGAGAGGCTGGACTATATACATATTGCGATTGATTTATAACATTGATTTTATGCATTAAAATTCAAACGATTTGGTTTTGGGTTCATTTTCGTTTTGTTTTATGCTATTTATATAATATTCATTAATGCTGCAACAATCGTTTTCAATAATTTAGTGTCATGTTTTTAACCTGTAAATATTATAATATTTATTTTTTTTTTTTTTGTATAAAGGTTTTTTATTGCATGATTTTATTTTATGGTGAATAATATATAATTTGTTTGATATTTTAGTAATTTTGTTTTTGTAAAATTAAAATTGGAATCATCATGTGTCTGCATTGATACATCATTATGCTGAAAAAATGTTTGGGTGCCGGTGCATTTTTGATGAAAATACTCATTTCTTTGTTTGTTTCTATATTTTTTATTATCATCGTACAATTAAACGTCAGTAATTATCATTTATCTAATCAAAGGTTTTTCTAAACTCTTCAATTTATGCTGGGATTTAAATAATTTACATCTAAAATTCAGTAACATATAGGCTACTAGAGCTATATGAATATATAATTATTTATTTTTGTTTTATTTTTGTTTACCTAGTTTTAGGTTAACAAACAAATTTATTCAATTCGAAACTATATAACGATTACAATTATTGTAAAATATAACTACGAGGCGTGTTCAGAAAGTAAGTACCGTTTTTAAAAAAAAACAAGTAAAACAATTTTTTTTCAACATAATTTTATTTCTACATGAAAGTCCAAACCTTAAACTATTTTTTGACATAGTTTCCACCGATGTTCAAACACTTCTCGTAGCAGGTGATCAATTTGTCTATACCCTCTTCGTAGAAGGTTTCCGCCAACGAATGTAGCCATGACTCCATGGCAGTTTTCACTTTATCATCGGTTTCAAAGCGTTGGCCGCCTAGCTCGCGCTACATGTTCAGGAACAAGTGGTAGTCAGACGGTGCCAAGTCCGGGCTGTAGGGCGGGTGATCGAACTGCTCCCAACGAAATTGTCGAACCGATGTTTAAATATCACCAGCGGTATGGGCCCGAGCATTGTCATGGAGCAACACAATTCCGTTACTGAGCATTCCTCTCCGTTTGTTTTGAATTGCCCGCCTTAGTTTTCTTAAGATTTCGTACCTTGCCGCATTAATGGTTTCACCTCTTGGGAGAAAATCAATCAGCAAAACACCTTTCCGATCCTAAAAGACAGTGCACATGATTTTTTTGTGCAGAGATTGTCGTCTTGAATTTTTGTTTCTTCGGGGATTGCATGTGTCGCCACTCCATTGACTGCTGTTTTGATTCCGGTGTGACATGACGGACCCAAGTTTCATCACCTGTCACAATTTTGTTTAAAAAATCCTCACCATCATCACTGTACCGTGTGAGAAAAGTCAAAGCACTTCTGAGTCTCTTGGTTTTGTGCACGTCAGTGGGGGGAACCTTCTACAAAGAGGGTACAAACAAATTGATTACCCGCTACCACAAGTGTTTGAACATCGGTGGAAACTATGTCGAAAAATAGTTTAAGGTTTGGGCTTTCATGTAAAAATAAAATTGTGTTGAAAAAAATTGTTTTACTTGTTTTTTTTAAAACGGTACTTACTTTCTGAACACGCCTCGTATAAATTTACTCTTACTTTTAAGGATTAGTATTTTCCTATTTCTATACGTATTTTCTATGTTAAATTAACGACTGTGCCGGTTTTTTTTGTAATAGCTACTCTTACTCATAATGTATGTTTCTAAACCACAAAGATTCGGTAATGGTAAACACTTACCAATGTTAAAAGCGCTTTTGTTTATCTTGTACACCTTTTCGATATTTTTAAAAACTTCTTCATTAAAATTTAAAACTTGCTACTCCTACCATGGCATATACAGGGTGATTCAAAACTATACACCAATCTCTTAGGATCTCATTCTATAGTTAAAAATAAGTAAAGAAGTTCATATAAACATTTATGATTGAAAACGCTTGGTTAGCGAGTTACGGCTAGCGAAAATTTTCACCTAGAACTCTGTACCCTTGGTGAAGTAAGGCCGTATAAAAATGTTAAAGGTAGTTACAAAGATACAAATTGGATTGTTTCTAATATTTTTAATCTGAAAAATTGAATAAAATTGGTTCCAGAGCTGTAAATGCAATACTTTCTTTCAGAGATATCTTACATGAAAAAATACTCCTTTATTTACCATTTATGGAAGTAATCTTACTTTTCAGAATAGTACCTTGTAAAAATGGTTTTGGTGGATTTTAAGATACGAATTTGACTCGAAATTAAGCCTTAGGAGGACCAATGCACATTTATAGCGGTCAGTGCATAAGACCAAAAAGCTTGTGATAGAACACGTAAAAATAAAGAGAGGAAGACACAGGAGTATTGACCAATTGTACAGCAAACTATTATCATGAGCAGAACGTACTTACCTGGTTGAAATATGATGCAGAAACACATTGATTGGAACAAGTCGCACTGCCGACTTGATGAACGTTAGAATACACTTTTAAGTACATAAACAATAATAATAAACAAAACAAAGCACAATTTAATACAAGCATTAAAACGAATAAGCCTTTTAAAGTACGAAAGCAATGTTAGCGTCATTCGAGACGCCAACCGAGAGAGTAACGCCGAAAGCACGACCGCCCATGACACGTCTCAGTGTACAAGTGGCCAACAAAAAGAAGAAGAAAGAAGGAAGAGGAAGAAAAAGCAAAGAGGATTACAAGATGGTGCAAACCCCGGTACAAAATGCCTTAACACTTACGTTAAACACAAAATTGTGTTATTTCTTTGCACCAATTCTTGTGTTTTATGTAAGATATCTCTGAAAGTATTGCATTTACAGCTCTGGAACCAATTTTATTCAATGTTTTAGATTAAAAACATAAGAAACAATCGTATTTGTGTCTTTGTAAGTACCTTTAACATTTTTATACGGCCTTACTTCACCGAGGGTACAGAGTTCTAGGAGAACATTTTCGCTAGCCGTAACTCGCTAACTAAGCGTTTTTAGGCATAGGCTATGTTTATATGAACTTTTTTTCTTATTTTTAGCTATAGAATGAGGTCCCAAGAAATTGCGGTATAGTTTTGAATCACTCTGTATATGCCATGGTAGGAGTAGCAAGTTTTAAATTTTAATGTTAATTCAGGCCTTCGGGCCAGCCCAGTCAGTCAGCTGGTAGAAAGTCGCTATTATTTGTTAAGTAACACCGGTTGGGCAAGCGACTTTGTATGGTGACCAGTTGACAGCCATCCATGAACAAACTCTACTGGGGGTCCCTGTTCAAACTCATGTCTAATCTACGTCAAAAAAACGATCAAATTGGGTAGTTGTCAACAAAGTACAGTTCCCGATAACAAATAAAAGCTAAAAAAAAAAAAAAAAAAATGTTAATTCAGTTTATTGGATGCAACCATGTGACGCGCGATTATTCAGCCGAACGAGAAGATAATCATTTTGTTACCGTTTTTTATTTCTTATTGCAGTTGTACCAACTTTGGTGGTAACAATACGAAATAATTTGTCATTATCAAAATCTGTCTGGCTGTTCATTAAGTTTACCTCGTTATTTTTAAATATTTATAAATATAATATTTTTCTAGATGACTTAATTTGTTACTGTCGAAAAATTTCTAAAATTTCTAAATTATTTACATAACTGCATATTATATGCCCATTCGTTAACAGATATTCTGCCACATTAGAATTTATATACAGGTTGTCATAAAAGTTGCAGTTTCGAACATGGTTTTAAGAAAAACCGAATTACTTACAATAATTAATGTTGTTTATTCATCTAATTTGTCGTCTGAAACAGGTTTTTTACATAATTAATAAATTTCAATATGTGCGCCGTTAGTCGCTCGACAAATGTCCAAACGATACTCAACTTCTCTCCAAACATTCGTTAACATTTCCTCAGTTATGGTTGACATTGCTTCATTAATCCTGTTTTTAAGTGGTTCAAGTCGCGAATTTTTTGTGAATAAACGACGCTTTTGATGTACCCCCACAAGGTGTCAGGTGTGGACTCCTTGGAGGCCACAGCATAGGTCCTTGCCGGCCTGTCCATCGATCTCCAAATGTTTCGTTCAAAGCGTCCGTAACCAATGCACTGAAGTGTGGGGGAGCGCCATCTTGTTGGAAATGAAGTTGATGAAAGTTTTTCGAGTTACGAGTAACTCGAAAAACTTTCATCAACTTCATTTCCAACAAGATGGCGCTCCCCCACACTTCAGTGCATGGGTCACGGACGCTTTGAACGAAAAATTTTGAGATCGATGGATAGGCCGGCAAGGACCTATGCTGTGGCCTCCAAGGAGTCCACACCTGACACCTTGTGTTTTAACACAAGGTGTCAACACCTTGTTGCCACTGTGTTGACTTGTGTCGACACCTTGTGTTGACATCTAATGTTTTAATTGTAAATTAGTAATGAAATAAAGTTTGGCATTTTTTTAATAAATCATATTGTAGTTTTAAGAAAATAAAGTCGGTGATATAAAGACTGGTAGCTGAATTTGTAGTTAGTTAAACATTAACATAGCCATTTATTTGTTATATTATTTATTTATAATTATTTTTTTCTAATTATTATCATGTCTTACCACCGTTTAAACTTAGTTATTAGATACTTTATGATTGAAAAATGCAATAAAATGGTTTATGCAGTGCGTTCTCCTTTTTTATTGCTAACACAATTTTCCCAAAATTTCAACTTTGAATTCTTATAACTAAAACACGAAGGCGTCTATTGAAAAACGGTTTGCGCAATTGTTTTTTTTTAAATTTCACATTGAAATGACGTATCACACGACCAACATCCCATTAAAAAAAAAGTTGAATCCAATATGGTGGATCCAAGATGGCGAACAAAAATTTCAAAACCATAAACAAGTTGGATTTTTAAAAATATGCATATCCGCATAAGTTTCTTTCGCCAAATACGTCTCAGTTACGCAATATAAAGCTGTTTCCATACTTAAAAATCATCCTGTAGGCCCTATATGACATTGTTTTGGAGTATCTAAATTTTAAAAAAAGAAGTGGAAAATATTCGTGACGTCATCAGATGTTTGTTCTGTATTACGGTTATCTTTTCTTTTTTATAGGAAGTAGTATTTTTATTTCTCTTCTTGTTATTTTATACAGAATAAGATTTTCGAAATAGTTTATGGAAGGATTTATGAGTGTTTACACATTTTGGGACTACATTTTGAAAACTATTTTATAAAAAATTAAATCATATACTTGTGTACGACGTGTGTAAGCAACCATGGGTAATTCTTTAAGAAGAAAATAATCTATAAGAAAAATTATATGATGCTTAGCTGTTAAATTTTTTTCATATTTTTTCTAAGAATTTTTTTAAGGTACTGTAGTTTATATTCTGTGTGTAGTTTCAATTGTGTGTCTATGTATTTATGTACAGTGGAACCCTGGTATATATAATTACCCAGTTTTTGAAACAATTAGTTTCTGGAAATATGTATTTTATATTTATCAAGATTGCTGAAGAAAATATCTGAGTAATATAAAATAGGTGTTTAGGGTCACCGACACTTCAAAATGTTAGAACCTTTTTTTGTTTACCTGTTTTCGTGGAAACCCCTGAGAAAAATCTGAAATCTCTGATATCGGATCCCTGGGGATGCTACGTCACCCCAAAAATTTTGATAAATTTTACCTTTCCACTTTAAAAAAACTCTTTCTACAGCATGTAGTTTAGCATTTCAAATTGCATAAATGTTTCGTAACTTAAAAAATTTGATTGTACCCGCTCCTCAAAAATGGGTAAAACCAGTTTTTTCTGCATTTATTGCAGGGACTGACTTCATAGTTAAAGAAGGTGTCTTGCTGTTTTTCAAACAGATAAAGATTGTGGAAAAACAGTTAATCCATTTTGGTGCCTCTTCATCAAATTTTGAGGAGAGCACCGGCCTAAATTTTTAAAAAAAATTTAACATCAGAGCCAGAAAGTGAACAGAAGCTTTCTTGTTGGGTGTTGGCCAAAGCAAAAAGTCCAGTTCATGGATTTCTTATTTCTACATCCGTGACCTTAGAAACCCAGAAAAAAACCTTTTACCCGATGTTTCAGTAAACTGAAAATGACTAATTTAACTCGTAAGGAAGATTTTGAGAGCTAAATTGATGACAACCTTTATTGTTCATCTGAAGCCCAAATTATATTAACCCATGTGCTGCGCCAAACCACTTCAGTGGCTATAGACATTATTAGTGCAAGTACACAATTAAACTTTTGCAGTGAGATTTCAGCACAACTTATTAGTTACATTGAAACTTTTGGTTTTGTTTGTACACTATTGCGTTTACAGAAATAGAATATGTTGAAAGGGAAATATTTTATTATTGTAACCCCATTCCCTTAAGCCCCCTTTGCTACAAACTACCTTTGCTCCCCCCTTGAGTCCACTTTGCTACAAACTACCTTTGCTTCCCCCTTAAGTCCCCTTTGTTACAAACTACCTTTGCTCTCTCCTTAAGCCCCTTTTGCTACAAACTACCTTTGCTCCCTCCCTTAAGTCCCCTTTGCTACAAACTACCTTTGCTTCCTCCTTAAGCCCCTTATCTACAAACTATCTTTGCTCCCTCCCTTAAGCCCCCTTTGGTACAAACTACCTTTGCTTCCCCCTTTAGCCCCCTTTGCTACAAACTACCTTTGCTTCCCCCTTTAGCCCCCTTTGCTACAAACTACCTTTGCTTCCCCCTTAAGTCCCCTTTGTTACAAACTATCTTTGCTCCCTCCCTTAAGTTCCCTTTGCTACAAACTACCTTTGCTTCCTCCTTAAGCCCCTTATCTACAAACTATCTTTGCTCCCTCCCTTAAGCCCCCTTTGCTACAAACTACCTTTGCTTCCCCCTTTAGCCCCCTTTGCTACAAACTACCTTTGCTCCCCTCTTAAGTCCCCTTTGCTACAAACTACCTTTGCTCCCCGCCGTTATTCTTGTTAAGTGAATGATTATTGTAAACAATTGTGGGGTTTCACTGTACATTCTGTATATTTACTTTGTAATATTTCTTTATTATATTAATAATATATTTATAATACTGTATAACACATTAGTCCAAGCGATGAAATTGCGAGACCAATCGGCGGCGGACTGAGAACTTCAGACACAATGGATTCATTAAGTCCGACATCGACGACCGATTCACAGAAGACACTTAAAGCACAGCCTCCTGATAATTTAAGGCTCGATCAACAACTTACAGAGAGAAACACCAGATATTCTTCGCGGTTTCTTCAAATTCAAACTCCGGAAGATGAGTTAGAGAATAGAGCCGGTGATGAAGATCGATTCTCACCGGATCTTACTTGTACGTCACCATCTGGTGAATCTTCAAATTATATTAGGTACGCCACAAATTATTATTCAAATACCACATGATGTTTTAAGTCTACGTTACGCTTTAAATATTTTTATATGTATTTCATTAAAAAAAATCCTTTTCGTGAGACTATGCCATGTCTCATAGGTGGTGGCAATTTTTAAAAAGGCTTTCCTTTGACTAATGGCAAAAATCATTAGTGATTTCTGTATCTACTTTTTAACAGGAATCGAACGACACTATTTTTGTTCCAAAATTCCGATTTTGATTTCTTGACTTCCGGTTTTGGGCCACTTTCCATTAAAACCGAAACTTCAAAACCAATCTAGGGACATTAACTTTTTGCGTAGATTACAAGTCGGAAAACCATTCGTGAATATCTCTTTTAATTTCTAACTTTGATTTCTTGACTTCCGGTTTTGGGCCACTTCTGGTCGAAACCGAAACTTAAAAACCAATCTAGGGGCATTAACTTTTTGCGTAGATTACAAATTGGAAAATCATTTGTAAATATCTCTTGTAATTTCTGACTTTGATTTCTTAATTTCCAATTTTGTGTCACTTCCGGTTGAAACCGGAACTTCAAGCCCAATTGATGCCCACTAACTGTTAATTATCCATAACAGACAGATGGAGTGTCAAATTATTGTCACTCAATCTATTCGTTGCAAGGTTAAAATGAAAATAATTGTGTTTCTTATCACATGGTCACCCAATTAAATGAGTGAATCATTTAATAAGAGAAGAGGTAGAGGTGTACTGTGACACTAATCACAGTTATCTTCTATGAAAGTAATGAATTCCACTATACAGTTGGATTGTGTGGTGAATGAAGTGAAGGTGTCATTTGCAGAGTGGGCCCGGCATGGTGATAAGCGTACTTTTCCACTCAGTGAGTTGTGGCAATGGTAAACCACCTCACTCCTCGTTTTACTTAGTAAAACCTGTACAGGTTCAAACCAGCCTACAGGCTGATCACCTAAACAACAACATAACTGTTAATACAGATTATGAATCCAAAAACTGTTTGTTGCTATCTCTTGTAGTTTGTTGTTGTTAAGGTCAACAGCAGAAAGGCTGGTTTGAACCTCTAGAGGTTTTACTAAGTAAAACGAGGAGCGAGGTGATTTACCATTGCCTTCCTCACCGAGTGGAAAAGTATGCCTATCAGCATGCCGGGCCCTCTGAAAAGCACATATTTTCCACTCTGTAAATGACAACTTCACCTTCATTCACCACAGGGTCTGGCTGTATAGTGGAATTCATTACTTTCATAGAAGATAACTGTGATTAGTGTCACAGTACACCTCTACCTCTTCTCTTATTAAATGATTCACTCATTTAATTATTGGGTGACCATGTGATAAGAAACACAACTATTTATTTTAGCCCTGCAACTAACAGATTGAGTGTAAATAATTTGACACTTCGCCTGTCTGTTATGGGCAGACAGTCTTGTAGTTTATGATATCTAAATGTGACGAACAGATGGACAAAGGAAAATGCTAGATAACACTTTTAAAAATTGCCGCCAAAAACGTACGTTGATAGTTGTTTACTGTTTGTTATAGTTATTAGTCAATATATATTATTTATCTTGATGTATTGATGTTATATTTATATTTCTTTTATATATATATAATATATAGTGCAACAGATTTTTTTTTTATTTATATCCAAAATTTATAAATTTGTTTCAACACGATTTTGTATTTTTTGTACACAACATTATTCATTTAATTTTTATAGGTAGGCTATAAAGTAATTTATTTTTTTGCTTCTAGTTGTTGTTTGTCTATATTTAAATTTTATGTACGATATCTGAAAAAATTATGATTTGTAGTCCGTAGAAAATTTTGAACAGTGTAGTTTATATTATTAATATATCTTGAAATTTTTTGAATAATAGTTTTATTTTTTTGTTTGTTTACACGTTTACATCTATATATTAATAGCGAGCAGGTTTTTTTTCAACACTATTTTAACCACCTGAACCTTCACCGATTTTTCCCGAAGTGGGCTCAAATGAATCGTCTGTTCGAGTAGATTTGCAGAAAACTATCCAAAATCAAATATTTCGATTTATGACCGTAAAATAGGAGGTCTAAAATAGATTGGAGAGGGGGCAAGTTCAACGAACTGAAGTATAGGCCTCTCTCTTTCTCTATCTATCCCTCCCACATCTCGCACAGCTATTTCAGTTTGGAGAGGGGGCAAGTTCAACGAACTAAAGTGTAGGCCTACCAACGCATTGGCAGTGTCACGGTCAGATCGCTTTGGAATTTCCAACATAGTTGTTGTAAATTTCTATTTCTGTTTACAATAAATAAATTCCAAGGCCAAACATTCAACAAAGTTGGCCTTAATCTACCACAGCCAGTATTTTCACATGGACAATTGTACGTTGCTATGTCACGTGTCAGATCATTTGATAGCCTAAAAGTTCAAATAATGCCACACAACAATAAAACAAAAAATGTTGTTTACAGAGAACTTCTATAAAAACAAATTTACACTTTTGTGCGGGTTTTCCCGCACAGGTTCACCTAGTTATATGGTTAATGGTTTACTGGAAAGAAAGTTTCTTTGTTATTAATATTTGTATTGTGTTTACAAGAAGACCCCATATCAAGTGCTCTTCTTCAAGCTTAAACACTTTTGTTATCAGTCTCTCGACCGGTTTGATGCAGTTCTCCAAGCTGTTCTATCTTACTCCATTTGTTTCATATCTACATTCCTCCAACATCACTTACATCTTTTGCAATTTGTATTTTTTTTGTTTTGTTTTGTTTAAACCACATAGGACTACATAAGTTCATCAACCTAAAAAAAAAATCATTTCAATTTTTGCGGTTCAATTTTTCAGTTTTTGGAGTCCTTTCCTGATGTTACCCTTCTTGAACTTTCTACAGTATTCCTTCAATCCATCCGATCTTCTCTGCCGTTCCTTGTCAGAATACACAACCTTCTGCTATTCAAGTCTTGTGGTCTTCAGCCTCTGGTAATTTCCGGATTTTGTTTTGAGGTCCTCAAGTGAGATTTGGAGTCCGTTCATGTCCTCCTTAACTTCCCTGATCCAGTGGGGCTGAGTTTTTCTGTTTAGGAAAAAGTTGATGATTTGTCTTGAGATTCTGGAAGAGTCGGTCCTCAAGAGATGTCCAAAGAAGGAAATTCTCTTTTTCCTCATCTGGTCTGCACAGAGGTTCTGTATTTCTGTATACTTTCTCTTTCGAGACGGGCTTCCATATCCCATCAGAGAAACATCTTTTGTTCAGGCATCTCCTGATGATCCGACGCTCCAATTTTGAGATTCTGTGCTCCGTGTTTATTCTCCTGAGACTGAAGATTGTTTTGCTGCTGTATGTGATCTCCGGAAGAATTACGGTGTTCTATTGCCGGAGTTTTGAATTTATTGAAAGACACTTTTTATTGTAAACATTTTGTGTGTGTTTTGCGGATTTTGCGAGTTTGTTGAATCTTTCTGTCCAGTTAAGTTTCTCATTGTTATTTCCTGTGATGTTTTCACACAGATATTTGAAGTCCTTGACTGGATCGATTTCCCGATTACAAATGTTTACCCTGGAAATGCTAATTTGTATTTTATATAATGAATTTATATAATAAATCTCACTAATATTCTTTTTAAACTGCGTCAACTTTTATCTTTACTTACACGTGTTTCGGTGGATCCACAAACGTCAGAGTAAGTAACATAATTAAAACTAAAATTTTTGTATTTATTTAAAATCTATAGAAGATTATACGAGGCGTGTTCAGAAAGTAAGTACCATTTCATTCTACTGCCGCCGTAGCGCTGCAATCGGTGTTCCGCGCATGCGCACTAGTCGTCCTTGTTCACTAGCTATCGACTCACGCCATTGTAGTTGTTCTACGTTGTGTTTTCAGTTTTTTCTGAACGTTTAAAATGTTTAGGACAATTAGTGATCCCGCCGATTGTGAGATTCGTTCTGTAATAAGATTTTTGAACGCAAGGAATGTGAAACCAGCTGAAATTTATCGTCAACTTCGAGATTTTTACGGGGAAGACGTGATGAGTGAAGGAATGGTGAGAAAGTGGGTTAGAATATTCAATGGCGGTCGAACAAATGTGCATGATGAGAATCGGAGCGGTCGGCCTTCTCTCGTCACCGATGACCTGGTTAGGGCAGTTGACGAAAAAATCCAAGAGAACAGACGTTTCACTATGACAACGCTATTTGACGATTTCCAAAAAAATTCACGCACTCTTTTGTACGAAATTGTTACGGACTGCTTAGGTTATCGCAAGCTGAAGTGAAAACTGCCGTGGAGTCGTGGCTACATTCGTTGGCGGGAACCTTCTACGAAAAGGGTATAGACAAATTGATCACCCGCTACGACAAGTGTTTGAACATCGGAGGAAACTATGTCGAAAAATAGTTTAAGGTTTGGGCTTTTATGTAGAAATAAAATTGTGTTGAAAAAAATTGTTTTACTTGTTTTTTTTTTAAACGGTACTTACTTTCTGAACACGCCTCGTACATCTTCAGTCATTTGTATAAAACTATTTTATACAAATTACTAAAGATGTATTATCTTGTATAGATTTTTAATAAATAAAATTGTTTTAGTTTCAATTATGATATAACACTTTTATTCCTAGAGTTCAAAACTAAATTGTTAAAATGCATTCTCTAGCTTGTAATCAATTCTATCGTTTCTTGTAATGGAAAAATTGATCCTAGATTTTTAGAGTATTACATTAACCTAACCTTACCATTCTGTAACGAGAGATTTTCAGGAATTCCACCCAATTGTTTCCAATTGATTTTCTTTTTGAACTTTCAGATAAATCTAAGAAATTTAATCTTTTTCATATTCATTTTTTATTGGTTTGAATTCTTTGTTTTCAAAACAGATAAATATACACTTTTTTAATTTAAAATTTTTCAAATTGTTTCTCAAATAACCCCGCCATTTATTTTCCTCAATTTTATTTCTCAAATTAAAAAAACCCATACCGTATCGTACACTATTTTTATTTAATTTAGTGTATAATTTAAATTCCTTATAATACGTCTGTTGCACAATTTAAAATATAATTAGAAATTACAATGTTAATTGTATTACAATATTTATGTATTTTGGCTGTAATTGGCTTTAAATGTTAAATGTATTTTTTACAATCTCATTGTTAAATGTTTGGTGTAAGCAGTAGCAATTTATTTATTTATTTATTTATACACAATGTATTTATGTTTCATTGTTATAAATGTAATTATATGTCCATGTTTTGTAGAATTATGTTAAATTTATTTAATGTAATTTTGTTATTTTTATTTTAATGTTACGATTGTAGATGTATTAGTTGTGTTTTGAATGTAATTGTTAAGTATGTAATGTTATTAATGTAATTTGGTAATTGGGAATATTTGATTATATATTTATAAATTACTTCAGATACTTTAAATATCCGATTCATTTACACCAGATTATCAGATGATAGAAGGAAAATTTGTTTTTCAAAAGCTTTCTTTGGATTTTGTTCTAAAGAAAAATACAGGTTATCAGATGATTGAAGGAAAATTATTTGTTATTCAAAAGCTTTCTTTGGATTTTGTTCTAAAGAAAAACACAGGTTATCAGATGATTGAAGGAAAATTTGTTTTTCAAAAGCTTTCTTTGGATTTTGTTCTAAAGAAAAGTACAGAATTTCATTTAAATAGTGATCGGTATTGAGATATCTCATTGAAAATGAAAAATCTAGCATGCGATCAGTGACTAAACTGTATTGGTGTAATCTTAGTAACGGGTGTTTTATTATTCTTTTTTTTTTATTTATTTGTTTTATTTAGTTAAACATAATACAATTATTGCTATACTAACCTATTTACAATATTTTTAACTAAATATACTTATACGCAAAAACTCTTCTTCAAGAAGAGTTCTGTCCGCGCATAGGAGTAAACAAAAAAATTATTTAGACAAATTTTTATATACTAATAACTACTATAAAAAATACTATTATAAAATCTAAAAAGGGTACAAGAAATACATTAAACATTTTTTGTTAAAAGCATTAAAAAAATGATAAATACCATTAAATTTATATAAAAAAAAATAATAATTTTAATAACAATAAAGTTTTAAAAATTACCTTAGGGACGCAACCCTGATTATAAGAAGGTAGAAGTAATACATCGGTAAATTTTCTATCCCCCAATCGATATGTTGGCAACAGTGTAAGACAGACTCAATGCCAACTATCTAAGACAGTTAAAATGTTCCAGTCAAGCATTAGTGTGGTGACAGCAGTCGTTTCGTTATATTGTGTCACCAATGGTTTTTTCCAAGGAAGAACCGGGTGTTTATTGTAGACTTACATAGCGAGTAAATCTTACAAACGTGTGCAAGATAAATTTCAGTTGAAATTTCCCCGTTCTGCCGTTCCGAATAAATCTTCAATATTGCGTTTGATAAATAAATTCCGTAAAACTAGGAGTGTACTCGATGAAGATACCACCTCGCCAGCCAACAAAGTTGGGTGTTTTACTAACTTTGTTGGCTGGTGAGGTGGTATCTTCATCGAGTACACTCCCAGTTGTACAGAATTTATTTATCAAACGCAATATTGACGATTTATTCGGAACGGCAGAACGGGGAAATTTCAACTGAAATTTATCTCGCACACATTTGTAAGATTTACTCGCTATGTAAGTCTCTTTACACTCAATCTGTTAGTTGCAGGGCTAAAATAAATAGTTGTGTTCCTTATCACATGGTCACCCAATTAAATGACTGAATCATTTAAGAACAGAAGAGGTAGAGGTGTAAAAGATACTAATCAGAGATATCTCCTCTGAAAGTAATGAATTTCATTATACAGCCAGACCCTGTGGTGAATGAAGTGAAGGTGTCATTTGCAGAGTAGAAAATTTGCTTTTCAGAGGGCCCGGTATGCTGATAAGCATACTTTTCCACTGAGTGAGTTGTGGCAATGGTAAACCACCTCACTCCTCGTTTTAGTTAGTAAAACCTCTACAGGTTTCAAACCAGCCTAAAGGGGCTGATGACCTAAACAACAATACATGTAAGTCTCTATAATAAACACCCGGTTCTTCCTTTAGAAAAAAAAGTATTGCTGACACAATATAACGAAACGACTGCTGTCACCACACAAATGCTTGATTGGAACATTTTAACTGTCTTCCATTTGTATTTTAAATATGGTGGGTGCACTGCCATTTGACATCGAAGATATCCATTGATACAATTTAGGTTCTTAACTATCTAGCACAGATATTGTAATAGCATTGTCATACCACATGACTACTGTACTCACAATTAGTTCTTACATATATGATAATAAACAGCCAAAACAAAATTAAATATAAAACTCACCTCTGAGTATTATATCATATCAAGATCTTTTGTCTCCCTCAGAGACATCATCAGGAATTCAAAAACACACTAATCACACAAAACATAAAACATTAAAACAATTATGGTCGCAGACCACGTCGTCAATTGTTCAAAAAATAGATTCCTACATCAATAACCATTCCGCGCGCAGTTATTCGGCCGAAACTTTGGTTGATTAGAAACGTTGATTGGAAACTTTGTTTTTTGAACAATTGACGTGGTCTGCGACCATAATTTTGGTTTAATGTTTTATGTTTTGAGTGATTAGTGTGTTTTTGAATTCCTGATGATGTCTCCGAGGGAGACGAAAGATCTTGATATGATATAATACTCTGAGGTGAGTTTTATATTTAATTTTGTTTTGTTTTGGCTGTTCATTATCATATATGTATTGGTGCAAACAAAGGAAAATAATGTTTAATAAAATAATTAGTTTTTAATCTTCTGGGTTAGGTAGTATCATATGTATAATTTTACCAACAATTTAAAAAAAAATATTTTAATTATATATTTCATTAAAAACATGAAGAGAATTCTACCGCAAATATTGAAGACATCTTTTAACGGTTGGTGAAGAAACTGAAGAAGAGGAAGATTATGAAATAGTCTCTCAATGGAAAAAATGTTTTTAACTTAAGGGGTAGTTTGTTAACCTTCAGAAAATAATTTATTTAAAAAAAAAATTTCTGCTGTTTTGGCAGGGAAAATTATTCTGAACAAAACTGTACACATTATGGCGATTATAAATGAAATCAAAAGCAATGTCAACAAATCAACAAAATCAACAATTTTTTTGAAAATTTCGATTTTTTAACTTCAATATCTTGTTCAAGAAAATATTAACTATTTATTTTTACTTTCTCTTGCTTTTTAGTAATATGTAGGGGAAGGGAAATATTGTTTTCATGTGGATTTTTCCAAAATATATATTAGATATTTAAGCTATATATTATATATACAGAGTGATTCACGAAGACATGAAAAAAAACTTTGGGAGCTTGTTGTATTTGTAAAAATAATGAAAAAAGTTTTTATAAACATGGGGTCCGGAAATGCTTCGTTACCAAGTTACGGCTAGCGAAAGATTTCGCCCGGATTTCAAAAGAAAAGTAATTATCATAACATTCAACGACAGAGATATACAAGAAAAAAAGGTAAAATAAATCGTGGATTATCATTTAAGCAGCTGGTTCAAATATATCAGTTTATCATAACTTCCACGAACCAAAATAAAAATAAAAATTATAAATATACCTGGCTCACTTTATAATTATAATAAAGTAATTATAATTGTAATATTGTAATAAGTATTATTATAATACTAATATATAATAATAATAATAATTAATAATAGTATTAATATAAGTATTATTATAATTATAATAAAGTTAATTATAATTATACTATTGTAATAAGTATTATTATAATACTAATATATAATTATAATAATAATAATAATTAATAATAGTATTAATATTAGTATTATTATAATTATAATAAAGTTAATTATAATTATAATATTGTAATAAGTATTATTATAATACTAATATAATAATACTTATTACAATATTATAATTATAATTAACTTTATTATAATTATAATAATACTAATATTAATACTATTATTAATTATTATTATTATTATAATTATATATTAGTATTATAATAATACTTATTACAATATTATAATTATAATTAACTTTATTATAATTATAATAATACTAATATTAATACTATTATTAATTATTATTATTATTATAATTATATATTAGTATTATAATAATACTTATTACAATAGTATAATTATAATAAAGTAATTATAATTGTAATATTGTAATAAGTATTATTATAATACTAATATATAATAATAATAATAATTAATAATAGTATTAATATAAGTATTATTATAATTATAATAAAGTTAATTATAATTATACTATTGTAATAAGTATTATTATAATACTAATATATAATTATAATAATAATAATAATTAATAATAGTATTAATATTAGTATTATTATAATTATAATAAAGTTAATTATAATTATAATATTGTAATAAGTATTATTATAATACTAATATATAATTATAATAACAATAATAATTAATAATAGTATTAATATTAGTATTATTATAATTATAATAAAGTTAATTATAATTATAATATTGTAATAAGTATTATTATAATACTAATATATAATTATAATAATAATAATAATTAATAATAGTATTAATATTAGTATTATTATAATTATAATAAAGTTAATTATAATTATAATATTGTAATAAGTATTATTATAATACTAATATATAATTATAATAACAATAATAATTAATAATAGTATTAATATTAGTATTATTATAATTATAATAAAGTTAATTATAATTATAATATTGTAATAAGTATTATTATAATACTAATATATAATTATAATAACAATAATAATTAATAATAGTATTAATATTAGTATTATTATAATTATAATAAAGTTAATTATAATTATAATATTGTAATAAGTATTATTATAATACTAATATATAATTATAATAACAATAATAATTAATAATAGTATTAATATTAGTATTATTATAATTATAATAAAGTTAATTATAATTATAATATTGTAATAAGTATTATTATAATACTAATATATAATTATAATAATAATAATAATTAATAATAGTATTAATATTAGTATTATTATAATTATAATAAAGTTAATTATAATTATAATATTGTAATAAGTATTATTATAATACTAATATATAATTATAATAACAATAATAATTAATAATAGTATTAATATAAGTATTATTATAATTATAATATAGTTAATTATAATTATAATATAATACCTGGCTCACCAGGTGAAATGAGGTCTTCCTGAAATATTCTGGTAAGGTAGGTTAAAGAGCCAAATTAAATCGTTACTTGTGATTTTTGACCTGATAAATAGAATAAAACAGGTCCCAGAACTGTAAGTTAAGTAGTTTTTGAGAAAACCAGTGTCAAATGCAAAATATGGAGTGAAAAGAACACAATTTTTCATCTTTGGGCAACAATAACTATGTTATTTCACCAAGAAATAGATAAAAATTTTGAATAAAACTTGTAGAAAAATTTTATTCTCAACAAAACGGTGTAAGTTCTGGGACCTTTTTTATTGAATTTATCAGGTCAAAAACCATAAGAAATGATTGAATTCGCCCCTTAATCTACCTTACCAGAATTTCAGGAAGACCTCATTTCACCTGGTGAGCTAAAATCTGGGCGAAATCTTTCGCTAGCCGTAACTCGGTAACGAAGCGTTTCCGGACCCATGTTTTATATAAACTTTTTCATAATTTTTACATGTACAATGAGCTTCCAAAGTTTCTACATATCTTCGTGAATCACCCTGTATAAGGAACATGCATGCCAATCATACAATCATTGCTTAAACGGTTTTGGAAATAAGAGTGATTGAATGTAAACTCCCATTAATTCTACTGGGTGGTCACAAAAATTGTTTCCATAATTCAGAATATAGTTTCTTGTATTAAAAGGAGTGTGAATGAAAGAATAAAAAAACCAGGAGATTTTTAAAAAAATCGTAGGACCAGTTTTTGAGAAAATCGCAAAAAGTGAAAAATGACACGAATAAACTACTACTTCCGGTTGACCGATTTTAATGAAAATGTTCGTGTCGGGTCCGGTAGTGGTATGTAACTTAAGTTTCAAGTTAGTACGATGTTCCGTTCTTGAGATATTTTGTACACACACACACACACACACACACAGACCAGTCGCTACAAACATGTTTTATTGGGTTCAGGGGGTCTGAAAACGTATAGATCCGGTGAAAACTCGATTTCGAAAAATCGACATGAAAACAATACTTTCCTTCCTATATATTCATATAGGCAAGAGAAAGTAAAATTATCGATTTTTCGTTTTCTCGTTAAAAATATAGTTTGAAATGGGCGCTTTGAAACGGCGTTAGAATCATGTTCCTATGCCTACTAGAAAATATTTTATTTTATTTTTTTGTGATTGTATGTTTAAGCTGATTTTGCTATCTGTCAACGAAATTTTACAAAATTATTTTCTCTTTCGATTAATATTTTACTGTGATTTATTATAAAACTATTTTTTCACACTGCCGTCTCTCTTTTATTTATTCATAGGTTTCCAGTATAACCTAAAAGTTTATAATCTGCACTATTTTTGTTGTGATCTGTCTTTGTTTATACTCGTGTTTTCTTTTTCTCAAACTTTAAACGCGATTATCTGCAAACGTCATTTTTATAACTTTATGTACCTTTTCTCAACTTTCACAAATGGTACAAGGCTCAAATTTTTATAGAGTATGTTAATCGTCCAGTTCTATTGATTAAATGTGCCGGTTTTAAAAATATTGAAAATTGTGTGTGAGAAAAATTTTGTTTTCGGTGATTTTTCGATGAAAAAAATGGTGTTTTTTTTTTTAAAATTGTGAAAATCAAAATTTCACCAGAATTAAATGCTACACATTCTTATTGGCTGGTTTCACACCGAAACAGTCAAGTCCAATCCAGTCACGTCAGACGCTTGTAGACTCAACAGATATTTTTAACGGTTATTTCAATTGAAGACGTCTAGTTGGCTTTCACACCGATAGCGTCAAACCCAATCCAGTCAAATCCATTTTGAACTCGACTTATGAAGACTCAGCAAGTTGAATTTCTAACAGTCCGACTTAAACATTTTGCGAAGTAACATCGTTCATTCCTACTTACCAATATAATTGGTTACTACTTAATATCTGGCAGGATAGCAAGACGGCAATTTGTATTTTCTTTCATTATTTCCTCCTTTAGCACATTAAGTTGAAAGAAACTGTTTGCACTCATGTGAAAAAACTTATAAAATTTCTCCGGATCCTTAAGTAAATCAGGAAACAAATGACTAAAGTTCCCGAAAGTTGGTATTCTTACGTTAATAGGGTGAACCCAAACTGTCCTATTTTTCCTTCTATTTTTTACTTTCTCTTGCCTATATGAATATATAGGAAGGAAAGTATTGTTTTCATGTCGATTTTTCGAAATCGAGTTTTCACCGGATCTATACGTTTTCAGACCCCCTGAACCCAAAAAACATGTTTTTAGCGATTGGTCTGTGTGTGTGTCTGTGTGTGTGTGTGTGTGTGTGTGTCTGTGTGTGAACAGAATATCTCAAGAACGGAACATCGTACGAACTTGAAACTTGAAACTTAAGTTACATACCACTACCGGACGCGGCACGAACATTTTCATCAAAATCGGTCAACCGGAAGTAGTAGTTTATTCGAATAATTTTTCAGTTTTTTGCGATTTTCTCAAAAACTGGTCCTACGATTTTTTTTAAAATCGCCTATTTTACTCAATTTTTTATTCTCTACAAGATAGGGTAGGCGCCATGTTTGCTGAAATTCTCGGTGAGGCTGTTTTCACGTAAAAACGTTGTTTTTTTAAGATTACGGCTTTAATATAAATTTTAGCGCAAAAACTTATATAATAAAAGTTGTAGAGAATTTAAAAACCTACAACTTCTGTTTTAAACATTTTTTTGTATAACGCTTAGTTTAGCGGTAATTTGCGATTTTCTGTTTTTTTTTCTCACGAAAACGTGAGAAAAATCGATTTTTTTTAACATTTCGGTCTTAGTATGCATTTTACGACAAAAGTGTATATAATTAAATTTATAGAAAATTAAAAGATCTACAACTTTTGTTTAGAGCATTTTTCTCTACAGAGCCTAGTTTAGCGTGAAAGCGTGATTTTCCGTATTTTTAAGCCAAATTGAGTTCGATTGTCATTTTGCGTCATTCACTCATGATTAAAATAAGGTTATGTTTTTGAGGTTAGTTTTTGTTCATTTCTAATGTTTTAATACTAATGTTAGGTTTATTGTTAATTATTTGCATTGGCAAGAGAAAGTTGTGTGAGTGTTTCACACCAGATTTTTTTTGTCTACGAATAAGTCTACGAAGAATAAATAAATTTAGCGATCTCGACTTCCATATCGAACCAAATTTAATTAGTAACTGACGACTTGATAGTTGACTGCCTCTGTGTGAAACCCCCTTGACTTGACTGGACTGATGTGACTGACGCGACTGGACTGGGCGCGACTTGACTGGTTCGGTGTGAAACCAGCCAGAATGTATCAAAGAGTGGCCCCTTTCATACAAAAAACAAATTGTAGCTCTAGGTGTGTAGTGGTTGCTGATAAAAAGGTTCAAACATTAACATTGCTTAGGACAGGGATCCAGTCTCCCCTTAAAGTAAACACACATCTGAAAACGCTTATCTGGATTACTCTGTATATATATATATTAACTTATTTACGATAAAAAAATCTGGTGTGAAACACTCACACAACTTTCTCTTGCCAGTGCAAATAATTAACAATAAACCTAACATTAGTAATAAAACATAAGTAAATAAACAAAAAACTAACCTCAACAAACATAACCTAATTTTAATCATGAGTGAAAGACGCAAAATGAAAATCAACCTCAGTTTGGCTTATAAATACGGAAAATCACTCTTTCTCTCTAAACTAGGCTCTGTAGAGAAAAATGCTTTAAATAAAAGTTGTAGATCTTTTAATTTTCTATAAATTTAATTATATATACTTTTGTCGTAAAATGCATACTAAGGCTGAAATGTTAAAAAAAATCAATTCAGTTTTTTTCTCACGTTTTCGTGAGAAAAAAAACTGAAAATCGCAAATTACCGCTAAACTAAGCGTTATACAAAAAAATGTTTGTAGGTTTTTAAAAAAATAAAAGTTGTAGGTTTTTAAATTCTCTACAACTTTTATTATATAAGTTTTTGCGCTAAAATTTATATTAAAGCCGTAATCTTAAAAAAACAACGTTTTTACGTGATAACAGCCTCACCGAGAATTTCAGCAAACATGGCGCCTACTCTATCTTGTAGAGAATAAAAAAATTGAGTAAAATAGGCGATTTTAAAAAAAAATCGTAGGACCAGTTTTTGAGAAAATCACAAAAAACTGAAAAATTATACGAATAAACTACTACTTCCGGTTGACCGATTTTGATGAAAATGTTCGTGTCGCGTCCGGTAGTGGTATGTAACTTAAGTTTCAAGTTTCAAAGTTCGTACGACGTTCCGTTCTTGAGATATTCTGTTCACACACAGACACACACACACACACACACACACACACACACACACACACACACAGACACACACACAGACCAATCGCTAAAAACATGTTTTTTGGGTTCAGGGGGTCTGAAAACATATAGATCCGGTGAAAAACTCGATTTCGAAAAATCGACATGAAAACAATACTTTCCTTCCTATATATTCATATAGGCAAGAGAAAGTAAAAATTCACCGTTTGATTACACATGTTTTGATATAAATTATATTATTATTTTAATGTACTAGCACAGAGTTATTTCACAAAAGTAATGGATGCTTTATTTTCATTCTCATTGAATTTATTTATTTCATTTTGAATTAATATTTTTATTTTGGTGTGTCATTGTTTCATTCATTGCATTAATAATTATTTTATTTCAATTAATTTTGCATTAACAGTTTTTTTTTTATTATTAATTAGTAATTTTAATCGCTATTTATTTCAATCATATTTTGAAATCATACATCATGCTTTGTGTATGAAATTTTTTATGCTTTCATTTATTTTCAATCTATTCATAAATTTAAAAATAAAAATTGTTGGAAGTTTAATTTTGAATAATGCATGCTGTTGTTTCCTATAATACTTTCTGCCGTTAATTTATTTATGTATCTCATTTATTTATGTACACTTGTCATTATAGTAGCTAATTATATAATTAGATTTATGAATTATTATTTTAAAAGGATGCACAATCTTATTTTATTTTTATTTATTTATTTTTTTTATATAAATTAGTATGTATGAGTATTATTATTATTATATTATATATTGCACAATGTTAAAGAGTCTTTTTAAACATGTTCATCATTTTTCAAATATTGCACTATTTTATTTATTTTATTTTTTATTCACATATCTCTACAGTGCTAGGAAAACCACAATGGTGTTGTAGGGGTAATATAGTGCAGAGATAAAATTCCATTGTTCTCTTGACCCGCGATTTGTTGTTGCAATCGTTTTATTTTCAAAATGAATGTTTTTCAATTTTATTTTTGAGATTAATTGTGTAAGTTTATGAACGTATCTGAGCACCACCTGTTCTAATTTTTTACTAATTTAGATTGGTTATCTAATTTTATTATCTTGTTATTTTTTACTGTTTTAATTTACATGAATTTTATTAAATTTTTTTTCTTTTCTATGCGGTAAATTAAAAAGTTAAAGACTTAATTAGGAATTCACCCCACCGGGTTGGTCTATAGAGGTACAGTCGTCGCCAAAATCAGCTGCTGTTTAACAGCTGATTTTCGGAGACGAAGGTTCCTGGTTCAAATCCTAGTAAAGGTAGTAGTTACTTTTATACGGATTTGAATACTAGACAGTGGTTATGAATTCAATTAACCATACTCTCTCAGGAATGGTCGGCCTGGGTCTGTACAAGACTACACACCTCATTTACACGTCATACACATCATCCTCATCTCTCATTGGGTGCTTATTGTTCTCAATTGAACAGATTGCAACCATACCTCTCAGGAATGATCGGCCTGGGTCTGTACAAGACTACACACCTCATTTACACGTCATACACATAATCGTCATCTCTTATTGGGTCATGGGGTTGCTTATTGTTCTCAATTGAACAGATTGCAACCATACCTCTCAGGAATGATCGGCCTGGGTCTGTACAAGACTACACACCTCATTTACACGTCATACACATAATCGTCATCTCTTATTGGGTCATGGGGTTGCTTATTGTTCTCAATTGAACAGATTGCAACCATACCTCTCAGGAATGATCGGCCTGGGTCTGTACAAGACTACACCACCTCATTTACACGTCATACACATCATCCTCATCTCTCATTGGGGGTGATGGGGTTGCTTATTGTGCAACGGGAATAAAAAATTAAGAATTTAACAAAGTTACTTTACGTTAAATGTAAATAAAGTGTTATTTTTGAACGTAAATTATTTTTGTTTTATGCCAGATCTCTTAAAAACTAAGGGAGATATAGTTCCGGGGTCTATTTTATTGAATTTTTTCAGTGAATTTTTATGTACATTTGGCTTCTACATTAGGGATCCTAGGTTCGATTCTCAATCGTATCCGGTATTATTTATCTGCATAAAGTACAACTGCATAAAAAATTAGTAATATGTAAAACACATGTTTGCCCATAACAGACAGGTGGTGGAGTGTCAAATTATTTACTGCACTCAATCTGTTCGTTGCAGGGCTAAAATAAATAGTACACTGCACCCTCAATGTTCGAGATTAATTGGGCCCATGAAAACCATCTTGAAAATCGAAATCATGAACATCGAGATCCATTTTCAGTGTAAAATTTCTAATCGGTTCTATGTGAGTGAAAAATGCGTGGTTTTTAAAGAGATAAACAAGGCGTTTCGGCTTATTTTCAATAAAAAAACTGTGTTGTAGAAAAATTTAGTTTTTAAAAAAAGAAATAGCCTATAAAATATTATTAACTATCTTGATTCAAATGTAAAATGTTCTTTGCAATCGAAAAATATTCCCCTATTATATTTTTTTGTTATTTGTGAATTTTATAAAACATTCAAAGTTGTTTCTTTATGTACATTTTATTCCTTCTGGGCTGCAAATTGTGTCCTTGATGTTGATGGTGAAACCTTGATGAGTGGTAATGATGTTATTTCTTTTCGGCTTAAAAAAAATTCAAAATCGTTGTTTGTTTTGCTTTGGTTTGAAGTTCTTTAAGATTTAGTTTGTAAGGATGTCTCGTCACCCATATTTCTCATTACTTTTCCAAATTACCGGCAAAGTGTGTTTTGGTACGTTTTTTAAAGCTGTTGGATTTCTTGTTCAAGATCCCAGTACAAATCACGAACACCGAGTGTTAATCTCGAAAATTGAATTTTTTGTGTACAAATACAAAATCTCGAACGGTCGAAACCTCGAACATAGGAGTCCACGAACATCGAGGGTCGAGTGTACTGTATCTTATTACATGGTCAGCCAATTAAATTACTGAATCATTTAAGAAGAGAAGAGGTAGTGGTGTAAAAGACACTATTTAGAGTTATCTTCTCTGAAAGTAATGAATTTCATAATACAGTTGGACCCTGTGGTGAATGAAGTGAAGGTGTCATTTGCAGAGTGGAAAATATGTCCTTTTCAGAGGGCCCGGCATGCTGATAAGCGTACTTTTCCATTCAGTGAGGAAGCCAATTGTAAACCACCTCATTCTTCGTTTTACTTAGTAAAACCTCTAAAGGTTCAAACCAGCCAACCAGGCTGATGACCTAAACAACAACATGTAAAACACACAAAAAATAGCTGGATGGGTGTCCCAGATGAACTGAATTCTTCTTCTTTAGATGCCAATCCGATTTTGAATATTAGTGATCTCCATCACTATACGTTGCAATTCTGTACAGTTCTGCCGAACTCTTGTCAAACCACAAGTCGTAAGGTTTTCCAGCCAAGATATTCGTGTTCGTTCTAGTGCTCTCTGTCCTGTGACCTTACCCTGGAGTATTTTTCAGAAGCAAGATGTACCAATTTTTTTTTTTTTTCCATCCAGGAGACTTAAAAGGGAGTATAGGACATGTCAAGATAAAACTGTTAAACTGAAAGTTTATCACCAATAATGAATTCATCACTTACCACCAAAAAAATTGTTTCTGCTACTGCTTACTTCAGTAGGCTTGTCATGAACCCTATTGAATCAAATAACACACACAATGAAAAATAAAAAAGTCCAACGCAATGATAAATTCATCACTTACCAATAATTTTTTCCCGCCACTGCTTAACTCAGTAGGCTTGTCATGAATCCCTTTGTATCAAATATCACACAAAATTAAAAATAAAAGAGTCAAACACAATGATAAATTCATCACTTACCAATAATTTTTTCCCGCTACTGCTTAACTCAGTAGGCTTGTCATGAACCCCTTTTTATCAAATAGTACACAATATTTGTTTAATTACAAGTTAAATATTTTCAACCAAAACTATTTAGAAAGGAATTCGTGCACACTATAAAATGTTTCATCAATCAAATATTGTTTTAGCTTTTTTTAAAAATGACTTTAAATTTTTTATTCCTAATTTGTGTACGTTGCAATGTGTTCAATTCAGAACAATAAGCAACCCCATGACCCAATGAGATGAGGATGATAATATGTATGGCGTGTAAATGAGGTGTACTCTTGTACAGACCCAGGCCGATCATTCCTGAAATGAGTTAAACCCCAGCCATCAAAGTACACCGGTAACCACGGTCTAGTATTCAAATCCGTATAAAAGTAACTACCTTTACTACGATTTGAACCCGGAACCTTCGTCTCTGAAAATCAGCTGTTAAACAGCTGATTTTGGCGACGACTTTACCTCTAGACCAACCCGGTGGGTTAATGACTTAAATTGTCACAACTTTTTAATGATGACCGTCACACCGTTGAATTTTGTTTTTACTACAACTATCGGATATTTAAATTTTTTTTTTTGATTTTTGTGTGGGTGTTCCATGGATTTTATGGAAGATGAATCGAATTAATCTTTCTTATTTTATTTTACTTGTTAAAAATTTGATGTTGACGTTGTCTCAATAAACCGTTACCCATATTAAAAAGATTCCTCTGTTCAATAAATTAGATATTGTCTTGATTTAGATTACTGTGAGGTTTCTAGCTTCTGTGGATAATTCTCCTTGTGTGTTGTTTGTATACAAATTCGACAAGGGGATGGGGACATCATAGTCTATCCAAGCTGAACCTCATATACTCAGGTAAGACTGCTACAGAGTGATTTTTTAGTCCTGTTACCCAATTGTTAATGGTCATGGGCGGGATTTGGCGGGAGTCATTGGGGGGGCAAATACCGGGGGGGTCTGGGGGGTATGGAATACCCCCCAGCACAAGGGGGGGTCCGGGGGACCTCCCCCGGAAAATTTTGAGATTTTTATTGCCTTCAACTCAATTTTAGGGCTTTTTTTAGGCTAAATTAAAAAGTAAATTTTGTTGGGATTTTAACGTTAAAACGTCATTTTAACTCCCAATTGATGTAAACCTAAAATTGATCTAAAATGGTCCAATAACAATGTTTTTAAATGTTAAAAAATAGTATTAACTTATTTAACCTGGTTAAAAATTTTATAGTTAAAATTAAATAAAAATTTAATAATAAATTTAATAAAAAATTAAATAAATTTTACTAGTCAAAAATTTGGTATTAACTTATTTAACTTGGTTAAAAATGTATACCAGTAGAATATTGGGGGGGCAAGTGCCCCCCCTTTGCCCCCCCAGATCCCGCCAATGGACTTAATGTCTGGTAATATTTTTCTAAAAAAAATAAATTTTGTTTTGTGACGTTAAGTTGGTAGCCCTACTCAACCTATGAGCATGTGGATATGGCAGTGTGAGTTGATTCTCCTTGAGCTGTGTAAAATTTTGTGCCATTTCCGTTCGTGCTACGAACAGAATGTCTTTTATCCTAAAACAATCTCTTGTTTAAATCTGGAGGCTGAAGCTCTACAACTAATCGTATGTGATACGGATACAATTTCAATTTTTTAGCAGCTTTCTGAGCATTCGAACATGACAAATCAACATGCAAGGAAAGGTTTTGTAAACTTTTCCATGGAGAATTGAGAAATCTTGTTTTCACATTCTCTTAACGTCATCTGTCAAGAGAGTTGGTCGACCACTACGTTTTCTGCTGCAAACAATACCTGCCTCTAAAAATCAGTTAGTTAGCCTAGAAATTGACTAGAATAGAGTGGAGGAACACCAAAAAATTTAATTTGAAATGATTCTTTTACACTCGCATACGATTTTGTAGCAAAATATTGTTCAAGAATGAAAACCCGTTGTTCTAGGTTAAAAGACATTCTGTTCGTAACACAACTGGAAACAGCACAAAATTTTAACGTAACTAAAGGAGAATCAACTCAAACTGTCGTATCTATACCGGTTGAGTAAAGCTACCAACTTTGTGTCACAAAACAAAATATCCCTTTCTTAGAAAAAAATTACCAGACATTAACAATTGGGTAACAGGACTAAAGAATCACCCGGTACATGCGTATTTATCTATACATTTCTGTACACCCCTCGGACAGCTAAGCCCATTCCGAACGAATTTAAGCAGCGTAGTGGCTTTAGAACGCTACCTAGGAACCCACAACCCCTGAGAGGCCAACCCAAATGAGTGGGTGCGGTCGGTTACTCTCCTCAGTACTCGTTTAAACGTTGGACGAGTCACCGTTGAGCTCGTTACGCAGCTAATGCTTTGCACGTGGCTCTACCACACGTGGATCTACTACAAATAGCACACGGAGGTGCTACACCCAGCGCCCTTTACCTCAAAAGCAGATGAGGATAGGGTAGCTAAACTGCAGTTCTATGGGCACGCTCTGTGTGGTTTGGGGCGTGCGCCCCCGGTAAGACTACTACAGTTAAATTTTTGTTAACGATCAGTTTTCTTTTGCCAAAGGCTCATATATTTTTTAACCCTCTTAAAGGTCCATTTATACAGGGAACGTGCCGACGACGTGACGAGGACGAGCCGACAAGAAAAAAATATTCTTTAACGAAACCAGATGGAAATGTTTATACTGCGAACGTAACGTCAACGTGCCGACAACGGGCTTCGTCCGACAGTCAGTCTCGACTCATTGCCGACGATATTTTGCTGACACTCGTTGAACACTCGTCCCGTTCACGGCTCGTCACAGTGCTATATAAATACTCAACGAGTCGACAACGTGTCTTACTTCGTATCTTCTTATATATTTTTTGGTTATTCAATACTGTTTCGTTATTGTTTTGTGTATTGTTTTTCTTTAATCATGAATGACGAAAAATTAATAGAGTTTATTTTTGCCAAAAGCACGTTAAATGAATACTTCGTCATTCTAAAATATTCAATAAACTTGTCGTCATATTCGATTAATTGTTTATAAAGAATGAATTCTCCTTCATTTTTTCTCTCCTTCCATGTTGGATGTACACTCCATCTTCTTTTTTTCGCCTGTTTTCTTCTTCGTCCTCTAGCAGTAAAGCAATTGCTGCTAATTCATAATTTGAAAACGATAAACTCGACATTTTTAGAGACAACACAAAAGCAAATGAAAAACTACGTCGAATGCACGTTATGTGTATAAATAGTCCTTCGATTCGCTCGTCTTCGTCACGTGGACGACACGTCGTCGGCACGTTCCCTGTATAAATGGACCTTAATGTTTCACCTCTCTCTGACCAACGACTGTCATTTCATTAAATTTCGTTTTTATGATCATGGGATATTCAATGTTTAAAATTAGTTTTGTTTTTCAATTTATTTTATTTTTTTTTTGTGGGGTTCCATAGATTTTTCCGCTTTTAATGGAAAGCAGAAAATCTCTCCGGTTTCCCAAGTCACCCTCCATAAGACTACCTGCTACCGCAACATTTTAGGTTCTTTTTATCCATATTTTCTGAGGTTGATTTCTTCTATTTACTGGACAGAAAAGGAACGATCTTTGTGGTCACTTGTGCCAATATTATACCAATTATTTGGTCCCAATTCTGTTTGCTTTGGTATTCTGAGGACCTTCCCGTTGCATTATGTCTACATTTATTATGTGTTTCATTCTGGAGATCCAGTACAACGTTCACAATCAGTCGATCTCAAAAACTTCCAGCTTTCTTTTCTACCTGAATCTTATTTGTCAGCAGTAATCACCGTATAGTGTTATGTACTCCAATATATTTTGTTTTTTTATAATAAAAATATTGAAATATATTTCTAACCACCTGAATACGGTAACATAAAACTTACAGTATTTATAGCGCTTTCGTGTATATTTTACTTATCTTCAGTAAATTGAAATTTATTAAAAAAAATTTTCCATGTCAAAATTTAAAACTTCCTACTCCTACTATGGTAGATAAGGAATAGTTGATTCTTATATTTAAAACAGTCTTGCCAACTTAATCAGTTGATTGTCATATTCAATCTGTGAGTTCAAGTAGAGGAAGAATGTCTGTACTGGGACAACCTTGACCTTTGACCTGCCGGCTCGAGCGCAACCTTGCCCTTTGACCTCGACTTTAAAAAAAAAAAAAAAAAAAAAAAAAAAAAAAAAAAAAAAAAAAAAAAAAAAATCCCGCCTAAAAAAAAAAAAAAAAAAAAAAAAAAAAAATCCCGCCAAAAAAAAAAAAAAAAAAAAATTCCGCCAAAAAAAAAAAAAAAAAAAAAAAAAAAAAAAATTCCGCCAAAAAAAAAAAAAAAAAAAAAAACGCGCACGCGCGCGCACACACGAAAAATTTGGCAAAGTTCCAAACCCGATTTTCTCCGCAACCGCTGGACCGATTTTGACGCGCGTGGTACCCACGTGACCGGGAGATCGAGATCTACAAGATAAGCCTTAATCCGTAGCCGTATCCCCGATGGAACCCGAGATAGCTTGTAACACGTGACCCGGGGGTCGGATCAACGAGGTTCAGGTGCGCGCAGGATCCGGACGCTCCGTAGACCGCGTTACGTCCGGTTTCGACCGTTAGGTTCTTTCGGGACCCTAAATATATAAATTTAGGAAATATGTTACCGTCAAAAAATAACGCGGGACGGACCGCAAGACTCGTCGCACCACCCGCAGGACATCCGTATCACTACCCGACGAGGTGAAGACTAATGATTGGGGCGATGAAATCTGTTTATTTGCAACTCTATTTTTTAATTTTGACAATGACGCATGTTGTTGTTACGAGTCACGTGGCATGCGCGTGCCTTTCATTGACGTCATTCGTTTTTATCTATGCACGCGCCAGACTATTGATCGGGATGATGCAACTTGTTATTGCAATTAAAGATGATGCAACGTGTTTACTTTGTTTATTTGCAGTGACGTCATCCGTTTTTTATCTGTGCACGCGCCAGACTATTGATCGGGATGATGCAACTTGTTTATTGCAATTAATTTTTCTAAATGATGTAATACCGCAGACTCAGCGTTTCCAATGCATTAGCATAGGGTAATTATTTGTATAAAAGGCCGTGGTTTTTCCCAGTGTACCATAACTCTACTGCCAAACGTATACCGCTCTACGCTGCTTAGGTGGCAGGTCAAACCCGGAGAGGCATCGATCGGTCGATAACTATTGAAAGGTAAGATGGAAACAGAACTTGTAACCAAATTTATAACACCATAATTATTTGTAGGTTAGAGTTGACGACGTAAATCTTGGTTTATTTTCAGGATGTCAGCATTCAGCACCCGGTACCTTGATTGTCCGTTCAGCAGGCATCACCTGTTCACGCCCAAGGACCTGATACGCCACACCGTCCACTGTTGGAAGGAGAACGGGAAGCCTGACCGTATAAAGTGTATATTTAACAGGGAGCATTATATAGAGCCGCACTTCTGGACGCAACACATCACCAAGGAGTGCATGTATTCCTGGGCGATCCTAGACGAATTACCATTGGATGGCGATGAAGAGCTCCAATCATATGTAAATATACAGATTGTATAAATTAGCTGTAAGTAGGTTACTGTTCATAGTCGTTACAGAATGGCAATATGACTTGCGCTTTCAGCGCAGAGATGGATAGGTGGTATTACAGGACCCCAAGATCTCATTGCGATGAAGACATATGCAAGTTCAACAGTCAATACCGATTGCAGACCTGCTACGAGAGGACCAACAGAGCTTCACACGTACTACTGTTAGCCTATGCGATGTGCGAATTTTGCGATAGGCGTTAGTAATCTTTTGTTTTTGTCATTGTTGCAGGCGTCGACGAAAGGAGGAAGAGTACCGCAGGAGACTAATACGGTTTCGGAAAGAGCTGCTAGAACTACAGCACAGAATTCTAGTCTATTCGACCCGGAAGACCTTCGAACGCATGTCCCTCTGAATTCTTCCTCGGAAGGAGCCATTTACAGCGACAACTGGCGGATAAGCTGCGTACTAGGCGACATCGAGTGTTCGGAGGAATTCTACGGGATAATCGAGGGGACGTTCCCACAAGCCTTCGTGCATTACCTCGATCCGCTAGAGCTCCTGCTAGAATTGCCTTCGCCTATTTCGTTCTTCACCTTGACAGATTCGCTCAAAGACTACGTCGACAGCCTTGTGTTCGACATCGACCATGTTTGTAAAAATGGTACTGCTGAGCCGTAGGATGATGGATGCTGGTAAACCCGACCTCGAAAGATGCGGTCTGATCCACTGCTCAGACTCCAATCGCGCGACTTGTAAAGAATGCGGATGGTGGAACTCTTCCGATACCACTCTACTACACGCGAGTAAAAATCACATCCACTCGAGTCCGGAATGCAGTTTAGGCAAAGAAGTAATGGAATGTTACAGATTTTTTCAAGACGTCGCAGAAGTCTCCGAAATAATCTTTAAAGAAACATTTCAGAAGTGGCCTCATGAATCTCCTCGGGTGGACGACCTCGTAAAATCGGGGTTCTACTATACGGGTATACTAGACGTCACTGCATGTATCGAATGCTGCGTAGAGCTATACCAATGGCGAGTCGACGACGATCCAGACACCGAACATAGGAAGGCTTCGCCATATTGTCCGTTAGTAAATAGAAGAAGAAGAAAAACTCGCAAGAGAATAAACCGAAGGTGATCGATCTAGGCCTCTTCATATAAAAATCCAAGGCTGTAATATTTAATTAATAAATGTATGTATATAAAAATAACGTCTGTTTCTTTCAAAATCCTTATTTAACCTAGATATAAGCAGCGTCGCTCTCAGTGCAACGCACGATGAGCTTGAGAAGTGGTATAGCGCGCGAGCTTCACAAGCAAGCCCGCAGGAACTATCCCACCAGAAACGTAGAGCTGAAGGGTATCGACGACTTGTATCAGGCCGATCTTGTCGAGATGATCCCATACGCCAGAGTCAATATGGGCTACAGATACATAATGACAGTAATAAATTGTTTTTCTAAATTTGCTATTGCCGTACCGCTCAAGAGCAAGACGTCTGAAGAAGTCGCTAGCGCTCTCGACCCCATACTGAAAAAACACAAGATGCGTCATTTTCATACCGACGAGGGTAAAGAGTGGTATAACGCGTCTGTGAGGTCTCTGCTGTCCAAACACGGGATCAACCACTACTCCACTTACTCTCCGAAGAAGGCCTCGATAGTAGAGCGGTTCAACAGGACGCTGAAGGAGATGATGTGGAGAAAGTTTACAGAACGGGGCAATTACGTTTGGATAGGTCTTTTAGACGACCTCCTGTCTCAGTACAATAACAGGTCTCACAGGACTATAGGTTTCAAACCTGTAGATGTAAATAAGAGGAACGAAGGTGAGGTGCTAAGAAATATATTGTACAATACTCGTAAGAAACGCGCTCCCCAAACCGTCAAGTTTGAGCAGGGAGATAAGGTCAGGATCAGCAAGTACAAAAAGACTTTCGACAAGGGTTACATACCCAATTGGACCAATGAGGTGTTTACCGTAGATCGTATTTTGCACACCCGTCCCGTTACATACTCGCTCAAAGACGAAAAAGGACATGTGATCAAGGGTAGTTTTTACGCCCAAGAACTGAGCAAGACGAAATACGGTGACGTATTCCTCGTCGAGAAGGTATTGAGGAGAAAAGGTGACAGGTTGCTGGTCAGGTGGTTAGGGCATGACAAGAGTCACGATTCATGGATCGACAAGAAAGACCTTATATAAGAGCTGTAATGTAGGTTTATCGGTTACTAGAGCAAAATGAGGTGTAGGGAGCAGAAGGAGAAACTCCCTGTCGTCAACTTAGATGTGCTTATCGAGTCGGGAGAAATAGGCGAAACGAGAAACAGACACGGTCGACTCCTGCCGAATAGTATCAGATGTTTGGCCGTAGGTCCGTCGAATTGTGGCAAGACAAACGCAATAATCAACCTGCTGTTCGACCCCAACGGGCTGAGGTTCTGCAATGTGTACGTATTTTCAAAATCACTGCACCAACCCAAGTATAGGTTTTTGGAGCAGGTGTTTCATGATATGGAGGGTGTAGACTATCACGAATTCAGCGACAACGCGCAAGTCCCGCCTCCAGAAGATGTAGAGCCCAATTCCGTGATGATCTTTGACGATGTTGTATGCGAGAAACAACACAACGTGGTAAAGTACTTTGCTATGGGGAGACATAACAACCTGGACGTATTTTACCTATGTCAGACATACAGTAAGGCGCCTAAACAGCTCGTTAGGGATAATGCAAATTTTTTACTCGTGTTCCGTCAGGACGAGCGCAACTTACGCCATATCTTTAACGATCATGTAGTCCCCGATATGACTTTTGAAGAGTTCAAGAATATGTGCGGTGAGGCATGGTCTCGAAACCAGAACGGGTTTCTGGTAGTCGACAAAGAGAGAAAAACCCTCGGCGGTCGCTATAGATTTAATTACGATACGTTCGTCACCGAACTACGGCCCGTTTAGACCGACATACAGCAGGAAAAAGCTGCGCAGCTAGCAGGAATAAGCTGGAAAAAGCTGCGCAGCTAGCAGGAAAAAGCTGGAAAAAGCTGCGCAGCTAGCAGGAATAAGCAGGAAAAAGCTGCGCAGCTAGCAGGAATAAGCAGGAAAAAGCTGCGCAGCTAGCAGGAATAAGCTGGAAAAAGCTGCGCAGCTAGCAGGAAAAAGCTGGAAAAAGCTGCGCAGCTAGCAGGAAAAAGCTGGAAAAAGCTGCGCAGCTAGCAGGAATAAGCAGGAAAAAGCTGCGCAGCTAGCAGGAATAAGCAGGAAAAAGCTGCGCAGCTAGCAGGAATAAGCAGGAAAAAGCTGCGCAGCTAGCAGGAATAAGCACGAAAAAGCTGCGCAGCTAGCAGGAATAAGCAGGAAAAAGCTGCGCAGCTAGCAGGAATAAGCAGGAAAAAGCTGCGCAGCTAGCAGGAATAAGCAGGAAAAAGCTGCGCAGCTAGCAGGAATAAGCAGGAAAAAGCTGCGCAGCTAGCAGGAATAAGCAGGAAAAAGCTGCGCAGCTAGCAGGAATAAGCAGGAAAAAGCTGCGCAGCTAGCAGGAAAAAGCTGGAAAAAGCTGCGCAGCTAGCAGGAATAAGCAGGAAAAAGCTGCGCAGCTAGCAGGAATAAGCAGGAAAAAGCTGCGCAGCTAGCAGGAATAAGCAGGAAAAAGCTGCGCAGCTAGCAGGAAAAAGCTGGAAAAAGCTGCGCAGCTAGCAGGAAAAAGCTGGAAAAAGCTGTACAGTCGCAGGTCGTGTATATATTGACGGTAGTGGAAAGGTACTGCGTTAATAGACGATGAGATGGCTTCGAGACAGGTCGACGAGAATCTAGTGCTGGAGATCGCAGAGTTACGCAGGAGGATTAGAGAGAAGCAACTAGTTCTGAAGCATGGCTTGACTGAGGAAGATCTCAGGATACAGAAGCAGCTCAAACCGCTAACCGACCCACTATCGAAGCTGTTGAACGAGAAGAAAGCCGAGACCGACCCTTCCTCAACGAGCGAACCGTTGAAGGGAGTAAAGCGTAGGGAGACATTGAAGCCTTTTAGGACGAAACCTGAAAAGCGGCCTTTTAGCCGGGTTAAAGCTCTTGACGATGATGATGATGATGATGATGATGATGATGATGATGATGATGACGAAGAAGACAGAGTCGCAGGTAAAAGTATCGACGACTCATGGAAGGATCTGATGACCGGACCCTACAGGTATTCCAATCTGAAGAGGAGTAGCGACGGGTTCGGACCTCGGCATACTAAGAAGAAGACCTCGGACGAACCGATGGATGCGGGAGACCCCCATAGGATGGATGAGATGGATACGAGCGTCAGCCTCCCAGTGGAGTTCACGGAGGACGATGCAACTGTCGGGAATTCCGCTGAGATGAGGGACGCTTCCAGACCTCACGCCACCCCGGCGAGGACTTTACCTCGCGAGGAGGAGTTTAGCACGCCTACCACTATAGAGGAGATGCTTTCGACGCCTCTAGGTAAGGTTCGAGCTTCCGTATGGGTCAAGAACACGTTTCCCGGACGTCTGGCCCGTCAGTACATGCATGAGGCCATCACAGACTCCGACAACAATACGGATTCTACATACGGGGTACACTTCGAAGGCAGCGAATTGGTGATGGGTGATTCTACGGTACAACTCAAGCCTGACGACTCGATAATCGTCGGAGACGTATCGTACCCAGGCACGCACGGTCTGTACGAGCTGATATTCAAAAGGAAACCCGATCCGTTCATCTACTCGGAAGAAGACTTGGAGGAGTACAAAAACTTATTGGAAGCCACAAGCGCTCACAGAAGGAACAACTCGGCGCTAGGTCAAGTGAAGGCCAACACAGGGAAAAAGTACGTCTCAATCATAAGCCGGCTTTTCCCTCCGAAGCCGGACCGACCGAAGCGCGGTAAGGGTATACGAGCCGGGCCTATGATGGAGCTGAACGGAAACAGGAAGACCGAGTACGTATATTTCGACGATCCCAACGAGCTTTGCGACAGGCTTAGACTCCTCGTAGCTTCTAAAGACTCGGGCCATACGGGTCACGACAGCGAGATAAATTCAATAGTCGAGGAACTCAAAGAGCTGGGGCTTATAAGAGGAGATCTACGTCTGTAACCCTCATTCTCGCTATGGACACTGGAAGATCCGTACGTCGTTTTCTCACCCCTTACAGGGTTACCGCAGATGGAGATATGGACATGAGAGACCGGAGAATCTGTCGCGTAGGCGTAGCCCAGTCGTATACGGACGCGGTCAACGTCAACGAATGCATGAGGCTCATCCAAGCTTACGCTGAAGATTACGGTGTCCTCGAGGTCTTGGAGGAGGGCGGTAGCGAACCTTACTACGACCTTTACGGTCGCAGGATGGCGCAAGTAGGAGATCCGATCGAAGAAGAAGACGCCATCAACCTCAAGTACTTGAAAGAGTACCTTTCCTCCCACGCCGAAAAGATGAAAGTTTCAGATCCCGTCAAAGACGAGCGAGTCGACGAAATGTTGAAAATGCGCGATGAGGTCCAAAAGCTGCGCAAAGAGTTTGAGGACGTATCGTCACGCCTGGAGGGAAAAAGCGCATCATAAATAAGGAAACACGGGTCCTCGAGCTTCATTCCGACCTTAAAATGGGGAGATGCAACACGTTTCGCAGCAGATCGCATTCAGGAGCCGGACTGGTAGGGAGCATCGCGAGCGGAGTCTTAGGAGCTGCAGAGAACGTCGTAGGAACCGTATTGAACAAAGCGATAGACGTTTTACCCGTGGAACTCCACATACCGGGCTATCAGTACTGCGGACCGGGGACGGACCTGCAGAAGAGATTGAGAAGAGGAGACCCGGGCATCAACCCTCTCGACGCCGCGTGCAAACAGCACGACATAGCCTACCACAACCGCAAAGACTCGGCGGGCAGGGCCGAAGCAGACCGCGTGTTAGCAGATAGAGCCTGGGAGAGGGTGAGAGCGTCCGACTCCAGCATAGCGGAGAAAGCGGCCGCCTGGGCGGTGACCAACATAATGAAAGCTAAAAGCAAGTTCGGCGGGAGGATCAAGCGAAGGCAGACCGGGAAGACCGCCCGTAGGAAGACTGCCCGTAGGAAGACCGTTCGTAAGACCTCTAGCAAGACTACCCGTCGCACCACCCGCAGGACTAACCGTAGCACTACCCGACGAGGTGAGGGACTGTATTTGAAACCGTACCCTACGCAGCACGCGGGATGCGGACTAAGGAAAAAAAAACTTCGTTGAAACTTCCGAACAAACCCCTGTCCGATAGTCAATTGATGGCGGCTGCCGACGCACTCGAAATCTCGAACTTTAGAGGGGTGTTTATGCGTGACAAGCTCCCCCATAGACCCTACGAAAACGAATCAGCCATCGTCAACTTGGACAGCGCGAGGAACGAAGGGACCCACTGGGTATGTTACAGGAAGACCGGTGCGGTCGTAGAGTACTTTGACAGCTACGGTAACCTGAGGCCTCCCGTAGAGCTGGTAAGGTACCTCGAGAACGGAGAAGACGGACCGAACATCATAAGATATAATTACGCCAGGAGGCAGGACTTTGATTCAGTCGTCTGCGGACATCTGTGCCTAGAGTTTCTATCGGGTAAAGATGTTGTGCCTAAGCGGTAAGAGCTCTACGATCGAGGTCGATTACTTCCCTCCCATAGACCTCGGAGAGGGACAGTGGGAGATAGGCCTGGTAGATTTCATGAGCTACAACAACATACCCAACGTGCGGAAAGGGGTGAACAACCTGTTCTGCTTCGGCGACGGGATGAAGGTGGAGCTGCCCGAAGGCATGTACGAGATTGACGACATCCACTCAAAGATCAAATACGAGATGTTGGAGATGTACGGCGGAGTGAACTGCGGCAGCAGCAGAGACGCGGAGCAAGACGAAAACCGTACCGATGTTGAAGACGCAGGATCCCTCAAGTACCAAAAGCTCTCGAAGGAGCGGAAAAAGGAACAGAAAGGAAAAAGGAAAGAGAGATCGAGTACCGACCCTCTCGATGAGGTCCTTAAGAGATTGGAGAATGCGGCGAAAATAAGGGCGACGAAAAGGGCGGAGGAGGAAGCTAAAGCGAAAAGGGAGGAGGAAGCGAAAGCGAAAGCGAAAAGGGAGGAGGAGGAGGAAGCGAAAGCGAAGAAGGAGACGTCAAAGGGATCAAAGACGGAATGCCGTCCGCTCCCAAGACTTAACATGGTCGTAGACCCCACCACTCTAAAGTGCTCGATATTCTGCGGAGAAAAGGTAGACTTTTCCGTACCCGGAACCATCAGAGAGGTGCTGGGGTTCGATGCGGTGATCCTCGAACCTAATAAATGGTACACGTCCCAGCGCCCTGTCAACATTACGGCCGTGAACGCCATCCGGTTGACTTGCAACATCGTGCGGGGCTCGTATACTAACGGAGCCGAAGGACATACCCTGCACGAGTTCTTCCCGCAGGTGGAACGGGGTTATAAGATAATCGAAGTTCCCAAGAACGTCATCTACCTACCCGTAAACACATCGAGGATAGGAAGACTGTCCGTCTCTGTGGTGGATCAGGACGGAAGACCGATAAGCTTTCAGAACGAAGTCATCAGCCTCAGGCTTCACCTTAAAAGACGTACGCGATGGGGTTAGTCTACCTGGAAGAGGGTTATAAAAGAACCGTACCGGACGGAGCGAAGAACATTCGTCCTGTAGAGCTCGACCCGCCACTTGGTGAAGTGAAAAAGAAGAGACTCTCCTCAGATAACGCTGCTTTTCTAAGATCGTTGGGTTTCATCGTGCTGCAGAAATGAGCTATATAATAGACGTGGGATCCTCTAACGCCGTAGCGGACGATGCCATCATAGGCATGGAGATGCATACTCACACTCCGTACGCGTCGTCGACTTTCAACAACAACGACGAGATAAGGATACCCGTGAACCAACAGGACGTGTACACCCTACCTTGCGACAGCCTGCTGTTTGTGGACGTGAAACTTTCGGCGTCCGACGATACTTTGGATGCGGCCCTGGCTCTTTCTGACAACTGGCCCGCTTTCCTGTTTGAAGAGATAAGGCTGGAGATGAACGGTATCGAAGTGGACAGGGTGCGAAACGTCGGCGTAACGACGGCCTTGAGAAATATTCCAACCTTCAGGTACGGGGAACAACACTCTATAGACGTCGAAGGGTGGAACAAGGACGCCGTAACGGCTATCGCCAACAGCACCACAGGTAGGCTTACGGCCCACGTCCCGCTGAAGAGGATCATGGGATTCTGCGAGGATTACCGCCGCATAATAGTCAACGCCAAGCTGGAACTTATCCTGCTAAGGTCGGCTACCGACGACCGCGCCGTGGCGGTCCCCGCAGGCAAGGACTACAAGCTGACTCTTTCCAAAGTGGAGTGGAAGATGCCTTACGTCAGGCTTTCCGACCAGCACAGACTCCCGTTGCTCAGGATGGTGGATCAGGACGCGCCCATATCGATGGCCTTCCGCAGATGGAACCTGTACGAGTACCCCGTCTTACCGCAGAGCACCGACGTGATCTGGACCGTCAAGTCCTCCTCCCAGGCGGATAAGCCCCGCTACGTCATAGTAGGACTGCAGACGGACAAGAAGACCAAGACGGCGGTATCAACTCATTTCGACCACTGCGAGCTCCAGGACATCAAACTCTACCTCAATTCCGTGTACTACCCGTACGAAAACGCGAAGGGAGAGTACTCGATGTTTTACGAAAACTTTAAGCGGTTCCATAAGGTCTACTACGGAGGACAGGTCAACCACCCCCTAATCGATTTCTCGACCTTCAAGACCAAAGTCCCCCTCTTCTTTATCGACTGCTCGAAGCAGAACGAGTCGCTGAACACCGGCGCCATAGACATCAGGATCGAGATCGGGTGTAAAAACAACATCCCTGCCAATACCTCCGCCTACTGCTTGATAATCACAGATTGCATCCTTCAGTACACGCCTTTAACAGGAGCCGTCAGGAGGATAAATTAACCAGTGTGCGCTAGGTCTCGTTGCGCGCAACAACATGCCTTCCTTCATTGTAGATTTTCAGGTCATCAGACCTTCGGATTACGAGACGGTCATCAAGGAGCTGGTAGTCCTCTCGGTAGAAGGTAGCGTCAAGCATCATTATCTGTTCAAGCCTCCTTACGACTTTTACGGTGTACTCACACCGTCCAAGAAAGCGCGCATCTGGGAAGGTCAAGACAGAATAGGGATACGGTGGAACAGCGGGATCGTCGACTACGCACAGCTCTACCGCTTGCTGACGGGGGCCGTGTCTGGCGGGAAGATATTTGTCAAAGGAAAGGAGAACAAGAAGACATTAGAGCGGCTATTGATGTGCGACGACCTAAAGATCTCAGACCTCGACGACTACGACTGTCCCTCGGTCGAACGCCTCATGCATACGCACGGGTCGGACATCCAGTGTCCGTTTTCCCACTCGGACTGCTCCCTCAAGAGGGCTGAGGTGATAAAGGCGTGGTGGAAAGAAAAGAGCGTCGTCTTCGACACGGTAAACAAAGTAGGGGAGTGCATAAAAAAGGTGTTGGACTCGGGCTTCAACAACCCTGGACCTGAAGCCCTCCGCTACTTACCCAAGGAGTTTCTCTTGGACCATTACGGCAACTGCATATCCGCCGTATACAACGACTTACCGTCATACCTCAAGAATGATAAAGAACTACTGTCGGAGATGCCCTGCGAAGAACACGCTCAACAGGAGAGCGACTACGGCGAAGACGAATGGACCAATACCAAGAAGAGAAAACACTGCAAGCAATGCATTTTTAACTGTCCCGTCAGCCAGTAAAGTCGTGTCTTGTAACCGCGATTCGTTTTTTCCTACATGTACGGCTGCTTGTAGAGTCTGAACTTTTGTAACATTAGTCTAGTACTTTGATTTCAGAATATATGTATTAAACTTATTTTCAAAACGTGTCGTCATTTCAACACCTTTACACCTGTAGATATAAGTCTTGCCGAAGCCTGAGGGCTTTTGTCGATCGTGAAGCGAAAGCGCAGCACGATGCGAGGATCTGTCGGGGACAGACCCTCCCAGCAATCGAGCACCGATCCTGCCTGCATGTATTTTAGGTACTATAGACGGTTTAGGTTACAAGAAATAAAAGACAGATTCATAAAAGAATAAAACATTTATTGATATAAGATGATGATGATGAAGATGAAAACGAATACATGTATGGCGATGAGCTCTTAAGTTCTTACGACTAATAATACTGATGAAACTCCAATACTGGTGCGGTTCAACGTTTAGAGGTCGGATAAAGTCGGCTAGTAGACATATGCGGGGACTAACGGGATGTGCGGGAGGGATGTGACCTAACCCAAATCGTTATGGAGCTCAGGCGGGACGTTTCTGTGTCCGTACGCCAAGGTGTGGGTGGCATCTACGGCGATGCGCTTATCGTCGTAGTTGCACAGCGCAAGCTTGCTAGTCATAATGGTGTTTACTATATGCTTGCGGGATTGAAACATTTTCATGTCCCTGTACAACCATAACGAGGGGTCTTCGAGACACTTTCTGTAGTCGTCAAAAGTGATGTCTTTCTTGACCACGTTCTTTTTGACGCCTTTAGCCTTCTTCTTGACAATACCCTCACCAGTCCTGAAGGTGTAGAGTTTCGCTCTCAAACCTATAAACTCGGCGATCGGGATACCGTTGCACTCGTCTTTGAACTTCCCGAGCACTTTTTTGTTGGTGGCGGAATGGCATGGGTGTGTCGGAGGGTAGTCGGAGGTGTCGAAGAAGGCCTTGAATTCGGGGTCCTGCATGTCGCGGTAAAAATCGGAGGTCTCGATGTCATAAAAGAAGCTGTCTGTATCCATGTACAGGAGGTCGATTTTCGACCCGTACCTCTTCTTCATGACATCGTAATGAAATGAATACATTAAGGTCTTACTGGAGTCCAGGACCGTAGCGCCTACGTAAATAGGTTTATCCAAATGGGCCGAGGTCTTGGACAGCTCGACAGCGCATAGCGACTCGTCGTATATGATCCTGTCCTTGAAAGAGGGCTTGGCGATCAGCTTCATTAACCTCTTCGAGTTGCTAACCAGCTCCAGGTTCATGCGTTTACGGACGTTCTCCATACACTTGCCGAAGACGGCATTGTTCAGCAGTTTGAAGAAGTCCTTCTCGAAGGCATTGCGGGCAGACTGCCTGTTAAGGGTGTTCAGGTCTATGTAAGGCTTGAGCCATGCAGACTGTTGAAATTGGAGGACTCTGTGGACTTTGGTCACCTTTAGACCATGTGCCATGGCCTGCTTAAGGAGACCGTAGTGGCAAACGTACCTGGTCTTGTTTTGCAGGGTGGTCAGGAGTTTGGGGTTTCTGGCTCTGGGAGGGGTCGCGTTTTCAGCCATGAACGGAAGGTCGTTGTGGCAGTCTTGCGTCTCAGCGTCCGTAGGGTATTCCACGTCCACCTCGAGGAAGAAGCCTAGCGGGGAGTCGTCGTGGATGGCACTTAAATTCGAGATCAACCTGTTCTTTCTCTCTTCATCCTCGATCCAGTAAAAATCCTTGTACGGAAGGTTCCCACTCATCGCCCAACCATATAGGTTGTTCGCGTCCACATACATGAGGTAGTTGGAGGGCAGCTCGGGGTCGTAACCTTCCACATAAGGGTTGTTGGCCTTGGCGTGTTTCTTGACGCAAACAGAGATTCCTCCTCGGATTCCTCTCTCCAGAAACATGTACATATCATAGTCCGTTATGAGTTCCAGTTCTACTCGCGTCTTATACAACATGGCGTCAAAAGAGAAACCTGGGACGGTGTAGTAATGGGCGCAATCGAGCCCGTATTCCTTCCTGCACAGCGACCTGAAATTCTCAAAGACGTCGGCCAACAGGAGGACGTCGCACTTGAGGTACAAGTCGGAGTACTCACCCAGCGTACGGATGTTAAAACTGTCCCACACTTTCAGGGCGTGACGATAGTCGTCGTCTGAAATGTTCTCCCCGGTGAGGCTGCTGTAGAATGCTTCCTGAGGCGGGAGTTCCGTCTCATCGAGCCTCTCCCACGAGTCGGTGTACTCGTAAGGGTACACGCCTTTCCTCTTCACCAGGGGCAGCTGCGTCCCGTTAAAGAAAGACTCGGTATGGGAGAAGCCTTCGGGAGGGAGGTTGTCTACCAGAACGCTCAGGCTGCTGGCCATGAACCTAAAAGTGTCGACAAACCTCACGGCTAGCGTCTTGGTTATGTTTTTGGAGAAGGAAACGTACTTCTCCGTAGAATTGGGGATGACGGATATCTTCTTCTCGTCATAGCCGAGCTGCCTGACTATGAAATGAGAATCGTAATTGGAGGAGTTGTGGATGAAGACGGGCAAGAACTTCTGGTTCTGTCTCATCAGATTGCATTTTGAACAGAGAGCGGTCCTATACTTTCCAGTCAGATGACAATGATCCCTGTTGGGTCTCGCCTTAGGCCCGAACGCTACATCGCACATCTGACATCTTATGGCGGCTTTGAACGAAAGCTCGTCCTGAGCCGTGAAGACCATAGGAACGTTACGGTCCGACGCTGCGGCTACCCGTTCGACTATGTCTTTTAGAGTTTGCATAAAGTGCTCGGTCGCGTCAGGGCCTCTATAAAGCAAGGGCGTTTTCGGCACTAACTGGGCAATGTCGTCGGGAAACGACGGGTCAACTACAAAGTACATTCCATAGCTCATGGGAACGTGACGCTCCGTGGCTATAGTGAAAGAAGATGACGGTTTAGGGAGATAGCCCTCGGTAGGTTTGAGTATGCACTCAAAATCGGCATACGCAACTATCGGGACTGGGAATATATTATGATAATTTTTGAATTTCATCACTGGGGGAGTTCCATCATCGTTAGGTTTGGGTAGCGTGATCCTGCATGGTGGATTGTCCACACAGTACTCCCTGTGAACAGTCATCGCCTCGCGACCCTTAGGGTGGACGTTGTAGAAGGTGAAACACCTCTTGCATATATCTATTTGACCGGTATGTTTTGTCAGCTGCGGTCTGATGAAACGGCTAAAATTTTCGATGAAACAATAGTGCTGCTTATCACCGGCAGCTATGAGTAGCAGGTCGAAATGATCGTCCTTTTCGACATCTGACACGACTAGAGGTTCTATTGCCTCTTTTTCGGCTATCCCATATACGTTGACGGACACCCCGTTGGCCTTGGCGAAGGCCTTTACTTGACTGAGGGAAGTGGGGAAATCTACCATGCTGAAGTCATACTTGTCAAGCAAGGCGTCGTATCGTCTATCGATTCTGTCTCTGTGAGGACCTGACACATGTTTACACAGGATAGCCCACTCGAAACACCTTTCGTCACGGTTCTTGACGTTGATAACCGCTTTGCGGTTCTCGACAAACGGCGGAAGGGGAAGGTAAGACGAGCCTCGGAGCGGTTCGTACGTTGGGACGGGGAATACGTGATTGTAGTTTTCGAATTTCATCATCGGAGGAGTGTCATCATTAGGTTTGGACATCGTGAAACTGCATGGGGAGTTCTCTATACAGTACTCGCGGTGGGCCGCCATCTTCTCCCTACCCTTAGGGTCGTCGTTATAGAAAGTGAAACATCGCTTGCATACGTCGATTTTGTGTTCATGTTTCGTCAGCTGTGAACTGATGAGCCGACTAAAATTGTTGATGTAACAATAATGCTGAGCGTCACCCTCTGCGACCAGGAGGAGATCGAAGTGATCGTCCTTTTCGACATCAGCGACGACTAGAGGTTCTATTGCCTCTTTTTCGGCTATCCCGTACACGTTGACGGACACTCCGTTGGCCTTGGCGAAGGCCTTTACTTGGTTGATAGGTGTGGGGAACTCTACCATGCTGAAGTCATACTTGTCAAGCAAGGCGTCGTATCGTCTATCGATTCTGTCCCTGTCACGGCCTGTTACGTGTTTACACAGGATAGCCCACTTGAAGCACCTTGCGTCGCGGTTCTTGACGTTGATAACAGCTCCGCGGTTCTTGACAAACGGCGGAAGGGGAAGGTATGATGAGCCTCTGAGCGGTCTATATCGGTTGATTCTGAGGAGGATCCCATCGACAGATACTAGAGACCATCCGCTCCCCTTTCCCAAGAACTCTACCTCCTCATCTACAAGCTTTTGGACGCACATGTCTACAAGCGCTCCTATATCCGACCCGGGAAAGACGCAGGTGTTGGCAGTCTTGAACCCTATATCTTGCACCTCTCCCGTCGACGCCTTCTCGTACGTGCACTCCACTAAGATGTTGAATTTAAACGATCTTAGGGAGGTCGACATCTCCTTGAGCAGCGACTCCATCTCTTCCCTCAGGTGGATAAGGAGCACTGGCACGTCTTTAAGTTCTTCGTTTGCGTTCTTGTAGTAATACGTCCGGAGGTTACATCCGAACGCATTTTCCAAGACGCAAAAGGTGCCAGACTCTGCAGCTTGTTCCAACCTGATTCGTTTGGCTTGCCTTTCCATATTTCCTGCAAAACCATATGTTTTATTTTAACGGGAAAAGTATGGTACTTTGAAATGAAAACAATGATAAAAAGTTTAATACATTTATTCTATTAATACTAACACTAATACTAATACTAATACTAATACTGCTACTAATAATACGATGGAATGCGCATCCCGTCATTCTGTCTGAGGCATCCGTACGCCTCGTAAATTTTGAACTTATCAGCATACACGAGCATGCCAGTAGCTGTAACTCATTCGGTTCAGTATCGGGCTTCCGGTTAAGGAACCGATCGAAATATATCACTGCGGCTGCAGTCACCTTGTGACACATTCGCCTGTACTGACATAAATCTTTTATCCTTCCTACTACTACGGTTCTCATATTCTTTTCGGATCTTAGATCCTTCACATAGATATGAGTAAACGGATGGTGGAGGCTGGGATGAAAGCAGATTGTACAACACTACGTCACTTGTAAGGTTTGTATCTGCATATGCCCCAGTCTCGGCTGCGGTTTCCAAACATAGAAGGTTTGTAGCCATGTTCTCTATGCCGACGATATTATCTTAGTAATTACTTAGTTAATTTGTACCAACGAAAAAATTACTTACGGTGGGATATGTAGCCTCGGTGGTTGATGGAGCCGAAGGAGGAGATGATGGCGGTAGACGGTGAGGTGCTGGTGTTGTTGATGGAGTTGTTGTTGTTGGTGTTGTCGGTGGTGATGGTGGTGGTAGCGGCGGTGGTGATGGTCGATTTTAATCTGAAACGGAACACAAACAGAAACACACATTAGAGACTAGTCAAGGGTTTCTAAATTAAATATTTATTTGAATTCGCTTTGCTACACTCATCACATGCGGTTAAAACAAATCTCCCTTACTTTTTAGTATGTAAATTATTATTATTACAGTATGGTATTTATAATAAGACCGACCTTTAAATAAGAGCTGTGATCAATCAAATTGATTTTGTTGTTGGTTGTTGACGTTGTTGCTGGTGGTAGGGGTTTTAAACTAAAACAGAACAAAACCAGAAACACGCATTAGAGACTCGTTTTAATACTACTACGTTCTAAGTTCGACTATTCAAAGTCTTAATTTTATAAGAAGATGTTAAGTTCAAATTTATTTAATTCTACGTTTAAGTCGGTATCGGTTGTTGTTGCTGCAGATTAAAACAACAGACTAAATATTCAGTGAACGAGCGTTTTACATGCGTTACTGAACTACCAACATGCGGTTGGACCAATTTAATTTAGGTATAGGAATTGTTATTCCGTATTTATAATAGCAAACGCTGAAACTGATGTTGTTACGGTTGTTGTTGTTGTTGCTGTACCAACAACGGTTAAAACTGGTGTTGTTGCTGTACCGGCAACTTATTACCCGTCGTTAAATTCGTACGAGGTTATACGTCATAATTTTATAAACAGATTTTAGGTTTTAATTTTTATAAACGATTCAAAGTGCATATTTCATAAAAGTGCTAAAGTCTTTTAAAATTTAAAAATATTTAAAGTTCAATTTGATTGCTTAAAGTAGAATAAAACTCACCTTCAATTAACGGTAGGTAGGTAGAGATGAATCAGAAGAACTGTGACGTCAGCGGACTGGTAGTGGATACTACTGGCAGTAGAGTTATGATTCGATGGGAAAATCGACGCGCTTTTATACACATAAATCGCTGACTCGACGACTCGTGATTTTAAATAATACGTTGCAGCATTTAAAAAAATTAACTGTACATTTAAATTCGTAATAAACAAGTTGCATCATCTGAATCAATAGTCTATCACGTGCATAGATAAAAAACGAATGACGTCAATGCTAATAAACAAAGTAAACACGTTGCATCATCTTTAATTGCAATAACAAGTTGCATCATCCCGATCAATAGTCTGGCGCGTGCATAGATAAAAAACGAATGACGTCGATGAAAGGCACGCGCATGCCACGTGACTCGTAACAACAACATGCGTCATTGTCAAAATTAAAAGAATAGAGTTGCAAATAAACAGATTTCATCGCCCCAATCATTAGTCTTCACCTCGTCGGGTAGTGATACGGATGTCCTGCGGGTGGTGCGACGAGTCTTGCGGTCCGTCCCGCGTTATTTTTTTGACGGTAACATATTTCCTAAATTTATATATTTAGGGTCCCGAAAGAACCTAACGGTCGAAACCGGACGTAACGCGGTCTACGGAGCGTCCGGATCCTGCGCGCACCTGAACCTCGTTGATCCGACCCCCGGGTCACGTGTTACAAGCTATCTCGGGTTCCATCGGGGATACGGCTACGGATTAAGGCTTATCTTGTAGATCTCGATCTCCCGGTCACGTGGGTACCACGCGCGTCAAAATCGGTCCAGCGGTTGCGGAGAAAATCGGGTTTGGAACTTTGCCAAATTTTTCGTGTGTGCGCGCGCGTGCGCGTTTTTTTTTTTTTTTGGCGGGATTTTTTTTTTTTTTTTTTTTTTTTTTTTTGGCGGGGTTTTTTTTTTTTTTTTTTTTTTTTTTTTTTTTTTTTGGCGGGATTTTTTTTTTTTTTTTTTTTTTTTTTTTTTTTCAAAGTCGAGGTCAAAGGTCAAGGTTGCGCTCGAGCCGGCAGGTCAAAGGTCAAGGTTGTCCCAGTACAGACATTCTTCCTCTACTAGTTCATTAATTTTTCCCTGTTTTTTTTTTTTTTTTTTACTTGTGAGGCCACAATGGACCACTTCAGCCACAACATGAAAGACTCTACTTCGATCTCTGAGCCTTGATCTTTACCCAGTATTCCCTCATTCTTTGTGATCTCTGAGCCCGGAGTTCTTCCGTCACCCTCTGCACTCTTCTAGTCTTGGTTTCCGGTTCCCTGTTATTGTATTTATAAATATATTTCAATATATAATAATATATAATTTCAATTTCATTTTGTCTGTTAATAACAGATTTCTAATATTTCTAGATTATTTTTTATACTCGACATAGTATGTTTATTTTTGATCATGTGTTCAGTTACGTATTCTGGTGGTTAGAAATATATTTAAATTTTAAATAACACGGCTGTTTAAAATCCTACATAGGATGTTTGATAAAATAATAATGTTATGGAATATTTTTATACATGACATTATAATCCTCGTACACCATAAAAAAATCATTAGAGTAAGCTAAATTTTCATTTATATCTCATATTATTTTGTAACATCATAAAATGTTTTATACATTTTCGTACCTGTTAATATTTTTAGTTTTCTATTAAATATTACTGCCGATTTTTGTTGTGATCAAAAGTAAATCATATATATTTTTATCAAAATAAATTATTTTATTTTTAAATTCTAGTATATAATTATCAAATAAATGTAGTCGTATGTTGTAACTTAAATAAAATTTTTTTTAAACTTACGCTTAATCTTAACCCATGACTTGGATAAAATCAAAACTAGATAATACATTCAAAATGACTGATCGTAAATTAAAATATATTTGTATAAATTACAGTATAAATGAAATTCATCACATTACCTTTGGGTGCTTATTTAAGTTTAAAAAATTTACACGCGTTTCAGTGGTACCACCTTCTTCAGAGCATTTTTTTAAAAATTAAAATTAAAATTTAGAACGATGTTTCCACTCAGTCATTTAGATTAACGAGATTTTTGATATTTAAATTAAAACTCTTTAATTTTAATTTTTACTTTCTCTTGCCTACATGAATATATATTCATATGG